>WBNO01022694.1:0-69208 GCA_013400575.1 Peucedramus taeniatus | reverse complement strand
GGTGCGTGTGTGCGCGCACCCGCACACCTGTGCGCGCGCTGGTCCGCACACGTGCCCGCCCGTTCCGGGTATTCCCGCCCCGCCCGCTCCCTGCGGTCCCTGCTCCCCGCAGCAGAGCCGGTCGCTCGGGCGCTGCTGAGCACCGTCCCTCTCCTTCTCCTGCTCCTGGCGCCCCGCGCGGCCGCCCGCCCCGCTGGGCCCGCCACACTCCGGCGGGCTCACGTGTAACGCGGCTGAGGAATAATGAGCTCGAACAGCGCTCCCGTCCCGGCTGCGCGCTCCGCCGCCCGCGCCCTGGGAGCACCAGCCGGGAGGGGCGGACAGGAGCTACCCGGCGGCCGTGGGACTTGACTTGCCCGTCCCCTGTGGCGGGCGGGACAGACACACACGCGACAGCCGCCGCCGCCGCCCTTGCAGGGTGACCTTCAGGGCGCTGCACAAACGCCACTGCCGCCTCGGGGTCGGGGGACACGCAGCCGCCGGCAGCGCACCCCTGGCTCAGCCGGGTGGGGTTGGGGGGTTCTCTGCGGGGACACCTCTATGATCGCAGGTAACCAGTGTGCCTTGGTACCATTGCAGGACAGTTAAATTAAAGCTGTGCATCCAAGCATGGATGGCTTGGGTTTACCTCTGAACTTCCTGTCGGGTTGCAATATTGTATTCCACTTATTTTCTTGCCCTTAAGTTACTGATGCATTCTCTGAACTTTAGCTCCATCTTTCTTTTTTTTTCCCTTATGGTCTGGAATCACAATGAATGCACACAGGAGGAGCCTTCTCGTGGTACTACCTAGCAGGTGCACATTCTGGCAGTTCCCTGCAAGAATGACCTAGCCTGGAATCAAGGACCACCCAAACACAACATGCTCTTAGGTCTCAAGAAGAAGTGGTCTGGTTGCCATCATCATGTACCCTTCCCAAGCCATTAAAGCTAGCATTTGGGGTACAAGCCATAATGAGGCACCCTTCTTCATGGGTACAACCCTAAACCAGCCCCTGAAGCAACTGAGGGACCTGCTTTATTTGGGCCCTCAGCCTTACTTTGCTGGAGCCACTCTAGGTCCAGACAGGCCAGATACCCTCAAGCTCACAACATCATTCATAGCAGTGGCTAAGGATGGCTTCCTTAGCTTTAGACATGCAACCAGACTTCTTGAAGCTGTGAAGGTTTGTGGGTTAGAGATACAGGGAGGTTGTGTGCCTAGAAGGCCATGTGTGTTTAATTGGGAGTGTCTGGTTTGATGAACACACCATGATACATTATACATGATCAAGGGGAGCCAGGTGTGCCATGCAGATTTTCATCCTGGGTTAGGAGAATCAGCTCTCAGTGGTGTTTATGTGATGGGAAAGAGCTGGAAAGCCATGGGGAAGAGGATAATTGGAATCTCTCTTTTCTCCTTGATGTCTGGTCTGAGCTGGTCTTTTAAAGAGTCCTGGTGATGGTGGTTGATAACAAAAGCAAACACAGACAGCAGTACCTGATACCCAAGCGAACATCATCTACGCTGCAGAGAGGGCAGTATCAGTTACAACTTAAGGCAGCTGTGATTACAATCAAGCCAATAAATACACAAGCACTGCTGAAGGAAAAAACACCCATTTTTGACTGCCCAGATCACAGTGCAGTTGCTCCTCTTGCCAGCTAGTCTGTTCCTCTCAGCTGCTGGGCTGAGAGCTTGCAGCTGCAAGTCTGCAGTGGCAACTGAGGAGCTGAACCAACTTTCCTTCTACTGCCCTGGGTGCAATTTATAGCTCAGGTATGCTACCCTACAAAGGACACAAGTTTGGGAATTATGTATGGGTGCGTGGTGGTGTCACCCAGGCATGATCTGCTCACCAGACAGCCTGCTCTGCAATGTTATGTCTTGTGTTATCCACGGGCCAAGACCCAGTTCATCTGCTCTGTGGGAGAAACAGCACCTGAGTTAGCTCAGGGCACATGCAACAGAGGCACTCAGTGCAGCTCTCTCCTTCTTGCCTTCTGCCTGGGCAATAGGGTCACCCAAAACAAAACAGGCATAGGCCATTCAGGGAGGTTCAAGCTGATACTGAAATCAGGGAAGGTTTGAATGGGGATACACTCTACCACAGCATTATTTCCTATGACCACAGAGAGTGAGTTTGGAGAAAGCAACTAGAGAAGATCTAAAGAACTGTATCACAATTACATGGTGAATGGCCACCCAGAAACACGATCTTCCTCTGAGCACAGCACACCATCACTACGAGCTCCAGTGCTGCTGGTGGAAGCTGAGCTGCAGGAGCTCTTGGCTTCATCAGTGTTTGTTCAAGGATCACCAGGAAACTCTCTCCTCTTCCTGCAGGCATCTGTATTTCTGTATAAATACACAGACAAGTCCTGTTGGGTTGGTGGTGGCCAAAAGTATCAAATCCCTGTGACTGCACAGGCTGGGGCATGCAGGATGTGGAATGGGCAAAATGCCCTTTGTGAGGGTTGCAAACCATTCCTGCCAACCTTTTACAGAACTGAAGACTGTCCTGTGCATGCTCAGGACATGCACTTTACTTGGTGTCTGTGAATTATCCTCTCAGAATCAGAAGAACTAATAGGCAATGAGGTGCCAAATTTTATTCAAATTTACTGTTTGTTTGGCTGCTCAGATATCAATCAGGCAGTCTCTAAGGCCACGACCGTATGATCTGATTTTTTAAGGCGATAAAGGACCTGAGGCAATGTTGGAAACTGCCAAGAACAAAATGTGCAAAGCAATGCATGTCCAGGAGATTAGCTGCAGGATGAAGTTAGGGAAAGCTGTGCACTGACACCTAGGAAGGAACAACCTACAGGATGGAAGTTGCTAAGCGTTTATCTCACTGCCTCGATCACAGCCATCAAAGAGATTTCCTGCTTCTTTTCCATCTCCTGCTTTGTGGGACTGGAAGAAAGCACCTAGAGCAAGGAAAGGTGCTCACTATGGGGCAGGAGGGTGGACAACTATTTCTAATGTAGCAGCGAAAGAGAAATGGCCAGTGCAGGGCAAAGGAAAGTAAGGATTTGTCTGGCTTGATTTCTGCCCCTTAGTGCCATTTTTGGGGGGAACGGAGACTGTGCTGCTGGTGGTCACACACGGAAACTTTGGGCAATGTGTGATCTAGAAACATCTCTGAAGGTGGCGGTGGGTGATGCTGTGATGAGCAGCAGCAGGAAGGCGTGCCAGGGCAGGGAGCAACTCAGGCTGTGGGACCAAGTGCAGGTTATAAGGTGACAGCAGTGTGCAAAATGGCCTCAAGTCAGTACTATTCCATGGGCTGCCACTGCAAACAAATGGGGATGGGCACGTCCAGGAGCTGGAAAAGGGCAGCTGCTCAACTGCTTGGCACCAAGCCTGCATGACACACAACAGGTGAGAGAGGACGAGGAAGTGAACAGCAGCCCTCAGACTGCCATCAAGATACCAGGTGGCACACAGCCATTTTATAGTCCTCTGGGGGCCTTGAGGGGGAGAGTAGTGACCCTCAAGAACTGCCCTCAGGGTCCCAGCAAAGCACATGCCAGTGTTTGGTCCCCATGCCAGCTTTTTGGTCCTGCAGAACACTGCCTAGGCATTGTCCTCCAATTTTCTGCCTAGGAGCTTCAGGAGAAAAAAACCCATTCAGGGGCTGCTGCACATAACACTGGCTTGAGCAGGGTATGTTGTCTCCCAGGACAAAACTGTCTTTCAAGTCTTCCTCCTTCCTCTCCTTGTCCCTCTTACAGGTGTGGGGTCACTAGTGATTAGAGACATATGCAGTTGGTTCTCTGAGCACAATGACTGCACAATTTAAACAGATTAACTGCATATAGCTGTGCAAGGTGAGGTAAGTAAGGTCAAGGATTCATGAACTGGTAGGTCCTAAGAAAGTAAATCTATGTTGAAATAACCTCCCCCCAGATTCAGACATGGGGACACTATTATTTTCCTTAATGTCAGTTTTAGTTATGGTGGGGTGCTTCTGCAGCTCACCTTTGGCAAAATGAGGAGTAAGACAACAGCCAATAAAACAGGTGACTCTAAGGAGCATGTATGGTTGGAAAACCCAAAAATGTCTGAGGCATTTGCCCCAAACTTGTTTTGCTGAAGAGGAAAACAAGTAGCAGACCTCAGCTGATCATGCTAAAGAGATGGCATCCATCAGCTGGATTGAATGGTTACCAGGGAATGACAAAGACAAATTGGAGACACAGAATGAGTTGGTTGGAAAGACTGTATAAAAGAAAAATAAAAACTGGTAACAGAGCAGGGAGAGGCCTCAGACTGTCAGAATCCAGTCTGGCACGTCACAGCCTCTGTGGTGGTCTGATGCAGCAGTTCCCCATCCATGTGACACCATCGGCAGCAGGCACCCAGTGCATGGCCTGACCCTGTGGGTGCAGCGTGTGGGACTCACACTCTGGGATGGGGTGAGACCTGCTGGTGTCCCTTCCTGCCAGCAGGTGCATTAGCTGATTGTTGGGAGTGATGTGGGCACCCCCAGAGCTGGAGTGGCCACAACTGCAGAGGGAGAAAGACGTAACTGGGGGGACCTGTGCTCCCAGAAGTGACCCCCATGCCAGTGAGAAAGGGGTTGGTGCCCACATCTCTGGGGATTAGTTACAAAGGTGTGTTTAGGGACCAGCAGGAATTTATAAGTGTTTTCTAAGTGGTTGAACTGCTGTATTGCTGACATAGACCCTGAATGTATAGTTCATGGATTGTCCATTAATTACATCTCCTTAATAAATCAATAAACCATTTCAGTCCTGATTCGGTTTAACTTACGCGAATTGAGCCACTTTTCCCTGCCACAATGACCAGCTGATACTGTTCTTTTGACCAGTCCTGGTGGGAGAAGGTCTAAATGCTCAGTGATAGAAAAAAAATATTCACTTCATGTTGAACTGGTGACTATGTGCAGAACAAAGGAAGGTTTTGGGGTGGACTGGATGGCAGGTGAAGACAGAAAAGGGGGATGCAATAGAAGACTACATGATGTGTGCCTGATGTTTGATAGCTGGGATAAGTACTTCTAGTGGACAGTATAGAGTCCTGGTGATTGCCACAATGAAGCTACCAACACTGTTCTGATGGAGACAAAGGCAACTTGGGAAGGCAGCAGAAGTCATGTCATATTGCCAGAATTTTGCTTTTGGGCTGATATGGAAAAAATTACTCTAATCTCACAGAAAATAACATGAAAATACTGTCTTGCATGAAATGTGCCCTGTTTTCCTTGGCACATCCGGAAGTGATCACCACACAGGGAACCAGCATTACCCAGGAACTAGCCATGAAGCTATCAAGAGCCCATGTTTTGTAATAATGGGCACCTGGAACCTTACTGGAGCAGTAGCCAGCTTCCTGGTATACAGCCACCAAGCTCAGGCAGCTACATGAGCTCCTGATACAGCCAGCAGCTGCAAGTCTGAGGCACTGATACAGCTTCAACCCTGCTGGTCCAAAAAAATGGTCCCCATTTAGCTCCTACTGGATACAGAAGCACTGTGCACACTCTCAACAGGCTGCCAGCACTTTTCTGTTCAGGCAGTAAGATTGCAGGACTTCATTCTCTACTTGGCCCTGATCATAAGCCCTGTATGGGCTTTCTGATGGAGGTTGTATTTGGGCACCAGCCTGCTTGTCTGCCCCAGTTAGGGCTCTGCTGTCTCCAGCGCCAGCCAGCCTGGGACATCCAGCAGGAAACTGAGTCAAAGAATGAGAACTAAATAAACTCCAAAACTATTTTAAGGTCTTCTCTAATAGAAAAAGAAAAACAAAATTTCTAAAAGGAAAAACAAAATCAGAGTGGGAAAACATTTCTATTTTTAGCCAAGACTTTTCTAAGCAGCACTACACAGGAGCTTGGCAATGGGAATGGTAAGTTAAGGTTCAACTTGCTCCTAAACATCAGTGGGATGATACATGATTTACAATGCCTGCCAGAGGCCTTTCTCCTTCTCCTCATGGGAGGTCTTTTCCCTGAAATTATTCATGGATGTATGTGGTAACTTTAAAGATTGCTCCAGCATTGTCCATACTAGAACTTCTTACCACCTGAAGGTGGATGTCTCTGCAAACCAGAGAGCCTGCTGCCCACTGTGGGCTTCTTGGTGGACTTTGGTTTGGCTTGGGTTGTCTGGTTCCGCTGTGACATCCTGCAGTGACCAACACTGCACCCCCACTTGATACATGACGTGTAAAAAACAAACACATTTTCATTGGGGAATCCCTCTACAGTGGGATTACATCCAGTAATAATAACTGGAAATACATCCAGTTATTATGACCAAAGACATCATGCAGCTGTGATGGAAGCTGTCTGCTTTCATTTCACATGTATGAATTTTGTGCTGTGGTAACCACCTTGGAGTCTGAAATTCCCTTTTCTCTTTTAGCCAGTCCTGTGGACTGCAGCACACTACACAGCCTGAGAGGCATTATCATGCAAGCCAAAGGGGGCAGACACATCCAACAGGTGTTTAAAAAGCACTTTTCTCATTGTAACTCTCATATAATTTTTTATTGTAATTAATAGGAGTTAAGAACCTGACCTGTGTGAATGATTTAAAAAACTGGATGAGCCTCAGTGTGTGTTTTTAGATGCTTGTATACCTTGGAAAATCTGCTTTGCCTTTGTGCTCAGATAGCCAGGATATGTTTGACACGGACATTTGTACCAGGTCTGTGTCAAAGTGAATCCATCCTGCAACACTGTGACGGGACCTGGGCACTTGTGTCACCCACAGACTGATCAGGCATTTCTCAAAACTTCTCAGTCCTGGCTAAATAAGATACCACAAGTGAAGGCCACAGGGAAGTGAACACCATGAGCAAACAGCTCCACTGTGTCTGCCCTAACAACGACACAGGTCGTGTGCTGTGATGCTGCTGTTATTGACATAAGGCGATATCTTTGTTTTTCCCTTATTTGAACCCTATTTATCAGCTGAATAACGCAAATCCGTGGAGGATATAATCATGACAAGACCTCCAAGTCAGCTAGTTTTGAGTTGCACTTGTTCTTTCACAGGAAACATCCCCAAAATACCAACATGCAAATCTGTTCTTCTGCATGTTAAAAGAATTCCCCAGGCAACCAGAACTAGGAACTGAACAGAAATTCCTTTTTCTCCCCACCTATATTTCCTTTTGGAAAAGCAGTCACTATTGGTAATTAAAGATTAGCTACTATTGCCTGATATTCAAAGCACTTCACAAATGAACACTCCTTACCAAAAGGGTCTTAGCTAATGAGTTTTGTAACAAGCTAGTTTTGGTGACTGTAAGCACATAAGACTGGCAACACCTGGAACATACCAAAGGTCCATTTAATCCAGTGTGTTTTCTTCAGCTGTGGTCAGTACCAAATATTTCAAAAAAGAGCCTAAGAACAGGGCAAGTACTCAGTGACCAGTGTGACCTCCCAGGTGCCAGGAGTCAGCCACCTAGGGATTTCCTGAGCCAAGGAGTACACTGGCAGCTGAGTAAACTGGGCGTAGTCCCCAGCCTAATCTGTGGCTCACTTCGGAGAAGCAGTTTGTATCCGGCAAGTTGCACCTCACCCTCCAGCCTAATGGTGTGACTGCAGCCCCTGCCTGTTCACCTGGATGAGCTTTAGAGGCCAGTGGGGTGCAGAGGTGAGGGAGGTGTCACCACAGCTATACACTGCACAGAAAGAGCCAGCACTGACCTGTGACTGGTGCATTTCACCATGGCCCATCAAGAGGGTTCAGAGCTGTCCCTGGTCTGTCACCATTAAGTAAGTCACCATTATCCTCAGGGTGCCCACAGATCAGCCTTCCCACAGGGTGTGCAGTTACAGGTGAACCATAAACCTCGGTGGACACACGGTAGTTCGCCTGACGAGGGAGGTACCTGTCTTACTGTCACGCTGCTATTTGAGCATCCATGTGTCAACATCACCAGAAAACAAACAAACAACCTACAGCACGAGTGCACAAAGAGAATCTTTCTCCTTCTTCAGATGCAGCCTCCTAGCACATGGGAATTGCCTCTCATTTTTCCGGCGAAGTGACCGGCTGAGGTGGCCTTCGCATCACTCGTGGTGACTCACCGGCTCACGGTCTGTGCTTGCTGCACAAGGCTTGCCGCATGGAAGAACACATTCTGCTAGGCCCATACTTAATTTATAAGTGCTAATTAATTGCATAATGGATTAGATAGCAAGGTCCCTGGTCTATATTGTGTTCAAAATGCCATCTGGAAATAGGCTCGTATGGTTAGTAAGATGGTTGCTCTCTTAAACCTGATACCTTTGTAAGAGAATCTGTCCCAGCATTATTGATGAGGCAGAACTGTACAATAAAGATGTGTATTTTATTCTCCAGGAGAATGTTTTTGAGATGGCAAACATTTGGTCATTGGGAAAGCTGATCAGTGTGCTTCATTCCCATGGCAAGCAGTGGGATGAATATCCTGTTATAAATGTAAAGCAAATAGTTTACTCAAAGAGCTTTAAATGTCATCAGTCTCTTAGAAAATGCATGTCAGTAGTGCTCATGTGACTCTGAAAGCAGTGTGGCTGTTTAGTGTAACTTTTGCCTCTACTTAGGCCCACTGGGTGTCTATGAGTGAGAGCAGCTGTCCTTATACTGACAGCCCTGTTCAGGTTAGGGAGGCTCTGACCCGCCTCTGAACTGACAGTCTGAAGCACTGGACAGATACTGCTGTTTCAGTTCTTCCACATTTATCTCGGGGATCAGGTTTCCAGGAATCTGCTGCAGTTCAGTTCCCCTAAGGAAATGGCACAGGAAAGTCACCCACATCAGGCACTGAACAGGCCTGCAAATTCTCTTTTCCCCCCTTGACTTCCAGGCACACTAAAGAGGTGTGCACTTACTAAAGAGTAAGTGCACATCCATGGTTCTGGCACCGTTTCTGGGAGGTGCATGTGGGACATGAGGAGCTGGTGGCAGAAGAAAGAGCAGGGCCAGCGTTTTGCCACCTCAGATATGGAGCCATGCAGGTGACAGCACTGTCCTTGCCAGCTGGCAGGTGTCTGGAGAGGCTGCAGCTGGGAGCCTTGCACAGAGCCACAAGCAGCTGCCCAGAGCTTGTGTCTGCGGCACTTAGGAGAGAGGGCTGCACACATCTGGCCCTGTGCCTCTGGCAGAACAAAGTGCTTTCTAGGTATTGGGGAACTGGCACCACCCTCCTAAGGCAGGGAAGTCCCCATTTCATCAGTGGGAGAAACTGTGGGTTTACCTACATGGAGATGCTCCAGAAACCTAATTTGAATGAACTTTGCAAGTGATGAAGCTTTAAAAACTTATTTAAACCACATTAAAGCCACATGTGGGCATTTTAGCTTAAGAAGAACATTTGATTTAGCCCACCCTTATTAAAGGTGTCCACTTTAATGCAGTTGACTCACCTATTTAAAATTCATGCCTCTAGTTCACTTAGATGACTTTTTCCTTCCATTTTCTTTTGTAAAGAAGCTATTCAAGAGAGAAGGGTCTTGTATGGGATTACCTAAAAGAGGTGTCATGAGCAGAAGTGGGGGAGACCAGACATACACAAGTACTCAGGGAAGAAGCTTTTCTCTCCACTGTCATTCTTCCACTTCAGGAGTAGTTTTCTGCAGATCTAGCACTCTTTTCCTACCCTTTTCACATCAGGCTTTGCAACAAACCTGAACAGGAGAGGCAAGATGGGAAGAGCAGGATAGTGGTTGTCTTGTCTGGCTCCAAGCAACACTGTGCAGAAAATTCATGAAAATGCCACAGTCCTTTGAGATTGCAGTCTAGGGATCATTTATTATGCCCTTCCAGCACAACACAGACAGTATAATTTCATTCCATTACTTCTTGAGTCTGCCTGATAGTTTATCTTTGCCTGAAACATAAAGTCAGGTATTTGCTGCAGTCAAATTTTCCAGGCATTTTGCTGGATACATGCTTTCAATTGAAATCAATTTTGCTTTTAGAAAACTACTCTTTTATAATCATTTTCCTTCTGACAGACATGCCTTTCTGTGCAAAATCATAGTCCTTGCCTTCTTGGGGATGCAGCTTTGGTCTATAAGCAGTTAAAAAAACCTAAAGGGGGAACACCAATATTTTTCCAGGGGGGCTGAAATTATTATAAATGCAAAATTCTATTATATATAAATTATTATAAATTTGCAGAATAAATGCAAACTTCTCCTAACCTCAAATACCTGTATCTTATTGTCACTGCTATGCCTAGGTTCTTGAGGACATAAGGTGAGTCCTTTTTTTATCTGAGTGTGTCAGCAAAACCTGCAAGCTTTGTGGGGTGGTGCCAGCCTCAGGCACGCCACAGGAGCCAAAAGGAGGATCTGGTGGACAGCTTCAAGGTTTCTTCATATACAAGCCACAAATTTAGCCTTTTCTATTTCATCACCCAAATGGCACCATGAGGCTGGGCAGTGCAGAGAGATGCACACACATTGGAATAAAGCATAAAAATGAGCAAGACAGAAAAATGGAGAATAGCTTCTCTAGGGTAGGTAATTAACTCTTAAATATTTCAGTCTAAATTCAACACTTAATTAATTCAAATATGAGACCACCCTCAGTGTGCTGCACTGTCTCAGCATTCTGGGATCAGAACATGTGGGCAGTTCTCCAGTGCTGGATCTTAACATGTTACTAAGGACAAGAGTCACTACTTCTTACCTTTCCCTCAGGCAGAAAGCGAGAGATGGGAAAAGTGACTTGACCTTGTTCAATGGACAGATGTTTACCAGGGCACTGGAGACAACACTCACAAATCAAATTATAGTGACATTGTGTTTGGACCATGACTCATGGACCCATCTGGCCAAAGCCAGGGGTCTGCAGCAGAGCTGGTCACAGTTGTCAGGTAAAGGTCTACAGATATGATCTTCTCTTGCAAGAGTTATAGACACCCACCCATCCTGCCTTTCTACTGCCAGGACCCCTTGGGCCTAGACCTTTCTTCAGGCTGCCAGTCCTCCATCTGGAAAATTACAGTGCTCTGAAAAGCCCTGTAAAAACAAAGTTTGAGTTATTAACTCATCAGGGACCTATGCCCAGGCCCTTCTTACAGTACTCTTACATGAAGCCGAATAAAACAGAGTATTCAACTAAGCCTAAGACAAATACATTTGTTTGCCTAGTTTTCTCATTTGCCACAGGAAAAAATTGGAATTGTTCCTTCCAAACAAATGCATTTTAGCTTTACTCATTAGCTTTTCATAATCTGTAGCGCACAGATTAGGAGGAAAGGACTTTCAGCAATTTTGGCTGAAAGTAAAATGACTAAAGGTCAAAACCCAGAGCAGGAAAGAAGGCTTCAGATGGTCCAGATCAGTTTCAGCGTCCTTCTATCACCCTTGACTTCACAAGGAGTTTAAGAATGGCAAAAAATGACAGAACCAGACAAATCCTTAGCCAGGTAGTGGAATGGGCTGTTCAGGTCAGATGCTGTGACTCACACAGGCTGATCTACTGTAAATAACCAACTTAAAAATCAAGGGCTTATCTGTACTGAGGTGTCACTTTTAGCTTGGTTACATCAATTTAGATCACTGTGGTGAACTTTATGTGACACCAGAGCTGTGAAATCTCCCACAGCCTGAGGCAGACACGGGATGTATGACATACCCTGGGGCATCCTGCATACAGTCAGACCTAAAGGACTATCCATTGTCCTCCAAGCCACTGCACCTTCCACTGCACTGCGCCCCTATGCTGGAATTGAAATAAGCCGAGGTGAATGCACCCTTGAGCATGTGGAGGCAGTATCCTGAATCAGAGGCCGGTCAGAAGCCTCTCATGTGTCCTCCTCAAGCCTAAACTTTGCACTAGATGCGTGCCTCTCCTAGGAGCTGCACCAAGGACACCAGATGACTGCGTGGACAGAGCAGGCGCCAGCAGCACACAGCTGGAGCCACAGCCAGGCTGGACTGCACGCCCTTATCACCTCTGCACTTCATGATCTGTATGAGGTGGGGCTCGCCTCTGCAGCAGTGAAAGCCACAGAGAAGAGCACCTCAAAAGGAAATTAGTTCTTGAGACAAGTTGTTTTTTGTTTTTTTTGGCTGACATAACTGTGTCAGCACTAGGGCATTCACAAGCTCATTTTTTTGCACTCCTATCCACCTCAGCTTCATGAGCAAAATGATGAAATGTAGGCCAATGCTTTACAGAGCCAGCTAATCCTTTTTATTTCTGTGAGAGCAATCAAATATGTACATCTGATCACAGGCAGTGAATGTTACGGTCCATGGCCAGTGAAAGCAGAACATGCTCCATGTAGTGTTGCTTTCTGGGAAGTGGGACACATTTGCTTGTGCATAACCCGGAGTGTGGGCAGGGCTTTGGGGACTCCAGTGAAGGTCACCCTCACTCACCTCCTGCATGGCCTGCCTTGCCCCGCTCTGCGGCTTTGGGACACTGGCCCAGAGGATGCTGGTGATGACTGAGGCATTGAGGGGCACGAAGGAGCAGGGGGAAGGAGCCCTGCTGCACAGAGGCACACACAGCACACAGGTCCCCATACTGCTACTTGTCACACCATGTATGACAGAGAAAACAAGACTTAAGGGAGATGGTGCCACTTGTAGAGTATATCCTATGGCAGATGAGCTGTAATTCTTTGTCTGTACAATGTTAGAAAGCGGGGGCGGTGTTTTTAAAGATATTTTCTTTACTGGAGCTAAGAATGGCAGGTTTCACAATGAAGCTGTTGTTCAATTAAATGTGAATCAGTGTGTTTGCAGATCTGACTGAGACAGGGAAGTAATAAAACAAAGACACTAAAACTTATCAGTAATTCTTACCATTTCTTAATGATGTTTCTAATCTATGCCTTTGACCCTTCAGTAATTCTGCTTGATTCTTTGCTGCTATAACATTAGAAAGTAACTGAAAATTTTAAGCTGCTTGTTAGCTTATCATATTTGCTTTACTACAGCCCAAGACAAAGGCCAATATATCATAAGATAAAAGTCCAACTCCATATTTGGATTCCTACATGAATGACTTGAATTTCAAATGAGCAGAACTCACAATCTCTCTCACTTCTTTTAATAGAAACTCAAGGCTTCCTGAGAAATCAAGTCTCTTTATCAGACTTTCAGATATGGTCTTGGGGATGTGGCTTTTTAAGCAAATCATAGGCACAGGTCTTCATGAACTTCGTGCCATTCTTACAGGCATTGAGCAGGGAGGCTCCTTAGACCTCAAGAAGATATTTTTACTTTTTCTTTCACATGACTTGAGGGACAGCTTTGCACCCCGTCAGGCTGGTTTAGCCCCAAAGGCTGGATTGCCAAAGACTTCTGTTGGCCTCCAGATGGGTCTGGTGGCAAAGAGGGTGAGCTGCCTTGCTGCACCACCCTTGCAGCAGAGCCCTGTTTTCTGCTTGTGAGTTACAGGCTGGTACAAACACAGCCTTGACACACACCATCTCCACAGAGAGACACCTCCCTGGTAAAACTCACTGGTGCTGGAAAAGTGTTTGTACAAAGCTGAAAGACAAGCTTTTTTGACTATACCTGCTTTCTACAACTTTGTCATGAGGGGAAGAGGAGCGACAGAAACTGATCTCCTCTCTGTGGTGACCAGTGGCAGGACCCTAGGGAATGGCCTGAAGTTGTGTCAGTGGAGGTTTAGGTTGGTTATTACAAAAAGGTTCTTCCCCCAAGTGTGTTTGGGCACTGGAACAAGCTCCCCAGGGAAATGGTCTGCCAGAGCTCAGGAAGCACTTGGACAATGCTCTCAGGCATGCGGTGACACTTGGGGTGTCCTGTGCAGGGTCAGGAGTTGGACTCAATGATCCTGATGAGTTCCTTCCAACTCAGCATATTCTGTGATTCTGTGATGTATCAGTGCTTTACACTGGCAAAACTTTGACTTCCAAGAAGAGAGAAGAGTTTAATCATTGGCAGACCTATTCAGGTTATTGTAATGGAATTTAAAATTGAGAGTTATATTGGTATGGGCTTGGTTAAGTGAAAAACAACCTCCCTTTGACACATATGCCACATATATCCACAACATAGCCACAACATAACCACAACAGTTTCGCAGCATGCAGCTATAGACAAGACATCAGCCTGAGAATTGTCCTGGTTTGGTCACATGGCAGGATTATACAGAAGAAACAGCATAAAATAAAATTATGAGGTGGCAGATTCAAGGCTTACAAAAGGAAAAGCTTCATCAAATGGGTAATTAAGTTCTGGAGCTTGCTGCCAGCAGTGCTATGGATGCCTAAAACAGATTTCAAAAAATGATTTTACAAAGTTGCAAACAGATCTATTAAGTGCTATTAAACAGCAAGATTTTAGGAAGCTTTCAAGAACTCAGCCTGGCAAGTACACCAGAGAATTAGCACTACATGCTTGCCTTTCTCATAGTTTCCTCTAAACATCTGCTATCAGCCACCGATGAAGAGAGGATACTAGACTAGACAGACATATAGAGGGATTCAATGTGCCCATTTTTCATTTAAAGTTTCCTATGTTGGTGCTAATTTACCTTCATGATGAGGGTGGTAAACCACAGGGATTCACCAGCTGCTTTCCTCAGGAGCTGGGCCATCCCTTCAGCCTGGGCAGCCCGGGCAACCTCTTTGAGTAACAAGCTCTAAATTGATCGGAGACAGTCATGCCATGTTCTCCTGGGTGAGTTTATCTGACTGCTGCCTACAGGAAGGTATAACTTCCCAGGCATTTCCTTCACCTGGTACAGACAAACCCCAAGTTGTTCACCCAGCTCAAATGCAAAGGATTGCAGCAGGCAAAGATATTGACTCCAGGTCTCCCACGTGCTTTGCCAGCATCCAAACACCTGATCTTCTGTGCTTCTCAGCTCAGGAGACAAGTGCAGAACAGGGAGAAGGAGGTAAAATAGGCAAAAAATAATAACTGTGCATACTTTTATAGGTCAGGATATCATCACACCCTCCTGCCCCTGAGGTTTACAGTGCACACCTCTCTTGGGTGGCCTTCTTCACTGCTGTGAGCAGATCTGTCTTCACAGAAAACTGAACATGCCTGGCACTCCTGCTGCAACAGTGGTCATTGCCGCTGCTAAACATAAGGTCAAACTCTGTTTCAGCAAGGAATTTGTCCTCTGAGCTGTAACATGGATTGGACTTGCATACACAGGTGAGACAAAAACATGCAGTAACATGGTTAGCAGAGAACCGGGCTGTAATGTGACCCCTTGGCATAGAGATTTACATACGTAAATACTGCTCCAGGCACGACAGATGGAGGGAAAGCAGTTTCTGCTGCATTATGCTACTGTTTCCAAATGTAACAGATCCCAGACTGCTGTGATTTCTCAGAGTTTTGCCTGAACCACTGCACCTCTTCCTATGTGCTACTTGGCTCCATGGGCTGGAAGCTCCTGAGGTAACTCCCTGAGAAACACCACTGGAACACCTGGGTTTAATTTTTGGTTCTGCCCTAAAATTTCTCATCATTGCTTAGGAAACTGAAGAGGTTACAGGTGACATCTCTGTACCTCCACTTGTCTCCTGTAAATCAGGGCTTGCAGCAGTTTTTAGCCCCTTAGGAATGTGAGGAGAAGGCAAAGATTTGAGGGAAGGGAGATGGTACTCAGATTTGGTAGTACCAGAGATGACCACAGCATGTGAGACAGGCAAGCCCTGTGGATGATGCACAGAACTGGGATGAGCTTTTCCCCCAACATCTTGGGCAGGTGGCTGTAACTGAAGCTTACCCTGCCTGTGGGAGATTTTCTGCATGAATTGAGGTAAATGCAGCCTTTTTCTCTTCCAGTGTGCTCGAGCTTTGCCTTGGGATGGCAGCAGAACAGATGGCTGGCCTGTGTAGCATTGTGTCAATTACTCAGGACCTCAGCTGGGAGAGGAGTCTCTCTGCACCAGCACCACAAGCACCTTGTGCTGACACAACTACAAAAGAGCCCAAAGTCAAAATATCCCAGCTCCAGGTCAATGCTGAGAAGAACCACAGTTTCTTAAGACTTCTCCAAATAACCACAAAAGTGCATGTTCCAGAACAGCTTGTTCTACCTCCAGCCATGTGGTTATTTCATCTAGCAGTGGGCTTTAGGGGAGCTTTATCACCAGCTGCAGCAGGGCTGAACTGTTTCCTGCCGTTGATTAAAGAAATAAAAGTCACCAAGCACAGATTTTCCTGAAATCCTTGCATGAAGCTTTTCCCCTGAGCATGCTCTCCACTGATTGTATTGCTTTGCCAAGCCTTGTTAAGGCTTCTCCATTGTTCTTTGCACACTGTCAATCAATCACAGTTGCCTGTATGCACTGGCAGGCTTTGCAAAGACAAATATGCAATTAAGATCCTTAATTAACACCACGTAACATTCAGATGTATTCAGTGGGGAAGGGCCATGTGAAAGAAATCAAGGAAGAAGCTGAGCTGAGCTGAGCTGAGAATGGGGGAAGGGAGATGGACCCCTTCCAATGATTTTATTTGCAGAAAGATATAATTAATCTAGAATAATATGCAAGCTTTTTAAAAAAGAAAATTAACATCAAGAGAATCTGAAGCTAACAATCAGCTGTCTCCTCTTTGACAGTTAAATGCATTAGCTCCAGAGGCAGAAAATAAAGGGAAAGATAGGTTTTTGATTTGTGTATATCTTAAAACAAGTGGAACCTACACCGGTATGACGCTGCAAATATTCCACTTAATTTACATCAGAGATGTAGATCTTGTCACTAAAGGGAAGTGTCCCTCTATTTGCCAGTTAAAAACATGTTGTTGACAGACCTCATCCTACCCTTCCACTTTCTCTCCAGACCAGCCCAGGCCTGTGGCAGCTTTACTGCCTGGTGTATGTGTGAAAGGCAGCGCTGAAGGCAGGGTGAGCAACAGGTAGGCTGGATTTAGGACTGAGAGAAGATGACACCATTGTTCATCAAGACCTCACAGGGGTGGGAGGGAACTTGGTGAAACATGTTAAGCTGTTATTCCAAAAGGGAAATTTTAGGCAGTGATTTTGAGTGTGTCTGAGTGTGTTTGAGTTAGATACGTAGGTGACCTTCTCAGCTAGCTGGACACCCAGTTCCTCTAGGATATGTCTACAATGAAAGTTTTCCAGCATATGCATATAATGCTAGAGCCATGACAAAAATACATCAGTAATGGAGATGCCATTCATACCACAGAGAAGTTATTTTCTCTGCTATTTAAATAGACTATGCTGCAATTTTTTTTTCCAAGCATAATTTAAATTATGCTAGGGCCAGAAATTTGATGAGTTGGATGTGTATTCTCCTATATACTCCCAACTAGTATAGCTCAACAAGACAGCAAAATTTTTTAAAACAGAATAATCTATATACATGTTATCAATACCACCATTATCCCTTAGAAAGGGAAAAACAAACCTGGGGACAAGTATTCACTCCACTGTGAAAAGTCACACAGCTTTGCTAAGGAGCCAACAGCAGTAACTCTGATTTTCCCACCTTTTATTTAACTTTTCCCTTCAGTGGTCTGTCCTCAGCCCTCAGGACACTGAGGATGTCAATGGTTCCTTTATGATTTTGAAGTTTCTACCCCGTCTAGGCATTACCAGAAAATAGGTTAATACCCGTGAACTAAACCCATCAAGAAATCACAGTCCAGTCTGCAAACTCTGAAGGACAGTGAAGAAGTTGAACAGCCTTCAGAGCACAAACAACATAAAGGGCAGCAGTGACTTTTCAGAGTTTCCCCTCACAACTGCTGTAGTTGTCTATTAAACAGACTTGTAAAATATTACACTGTTATAGATGGATTTGCTCAAATTTTTGTTTTCCCCTTTTCCTTAGCTGAAGGCTGGAAAGAAAAGCATATATTTCTATAGTCCTGGAATCAAGACTGATTTTGCCTAAGTATAGAGCAAACCAAAGGATCTATTTTTTCAGCAGACCGACTGTTTTTCGAAAGGGAGTGACCAAGCAAGCATATATTGCTATGATAAGACTGAGGAGACCAAAACAGGTGAAAGGCTATAATTCTTTGCCCACTTGAACCCTCTCAGGTCTGGCTGAGATTTAACCACTCCTTTGACAATGGTCCAGCCCATTTGTGTGAACAATGCACCGAGCACCAAAGCAGCCGGAGAGAATTCCTAAATGCCCGTGTTGAGAGACCTTCTCTAACTGAAGACAGGATCCTTCAGTGGATGGCAGTGGGAATGGGCTGGTCAATAAGTATGTCAGAACACAGGCAGAAATGAAATAAAAAATGTAAAGATGTGGAGGTCTTATTTTGGTAACAGGAGAGGGTAGTTACTAATGTCAAACAGTTTTTGAATATAAGGACGAGTGCTCCAATTGCTGGAAGATTTTTAAACAGAAAATGAATAAAGAACAAGCAGGATAATGATGTATTATTGTATAGCTTATATGCAAATATATAAGAACTGTGTTATTCTTTAAATAAGGACAAATAGTATATAAAGAAAATAAGCATCTACAAAGCAAGATCTAGATTTATAACTTATGCAGCAATAAAAATACCTCTTGAGTTTTTAATTGTGGTTTCTCAGGCATATATAATGGGTCACATTTCAGCTGCAGCATAGTGTCTCTAGCTTTCTATTTAAGTAATACTTGGCTATGGTGAAGAGAACAAACATGGCCTGGGAACAGTCTGCAATCTCCAGTCAGATTCACAAATATAATTTTAGGTTTTTATCTGCTGCTGCAGTCAGCTGCTAGGAAAATTGCATTATTATATATGTGATTATTAAGGTAATCCTGAAATACAACATCCTGACTTTGCTACAACAAGCACACCCCCCGCCCCCCACCTGCCCCCCCAGCCTGCAAAAACCATCTTTGTCTGCATCACATCAAGGCTGGCTCTCTGACTGGCGCAACACTTTTTTATCATCAGTGGCACATTGGGATACTTTATCCTGGGCTTTATCCATATACTCAGGAATGTTTGACATGACTATAAATAATTCCGTGCTGACACACAGATTTTCAGAAAGATTTAGTCTCACTTATAATGCAAGATGAAGGCAAGTGCCTGGTAGGAAGGAGGTAGCATGAGAATCATGCTCAAACTATTTTCTTTACCTGAGTGACTAAGCAGTGGAGATGGCACTTCTGAGACTACGTCTTTGTGGGAAAATGCACCCAGCTGAGAAGCTGGAATAGGTAGACCTGGTGGAAAATCCCCAGCACAAAATCCTCAGCACAAAATCCCCAGCACAGGTCACAGTCCTGATGGGAGAGTCAGCAATGAATAGTCAACACATTCCTAGCCTAAATAGGTTTCTTTTCCACAAGTCCTGGCTTGTGGAGGGCAGGATGATCTGAGACAAAACACTTACAGGACACATTTATCACTGGAATGCATTGTGGAAAAGAGGGGTTAAAAAACCATACAATCTGTGGTAAGAGGATGGAAAGTTTGCATGCTCCCAGGATATAAGAAGCATGCAAAAATTCCCAAAGAAACACAAGGGTAAGTTTCTTAATTCTGTCCACACCATCAGTGCCTCAAGACAAAAGAAATTTTTTAAAAAGTAGGGAATAATCCTGCCTGGCTTCATCCCTTCTAGCCTGATAACAGTGAGGACCGAGTCTCAGCCCAAGGTCTAGGATTTGATATGTTGCTTGTTCCGAGGAGGCTTCCTTGGCTTAGTGACCTCCAGAGCAGGAATCTCCAGCTAAGACTTTGACTGGTAGAAGAGAGGGGCTAGCTGTCCTCGCCTGATGCCATTGTCATCATTTCATGCCTGTCCTTAGGCAGGAGGAGCAGAAAGAGCTGTTAAGGCTAGGATGACATATTTCTGGCCTCCTGCGTGATATTTAGGCAAAATCCCTGTCAGCCACACAGAAATGCCTCAGTGGCCAAGCACACCCCCCGATTTACAGCAACATCAGCTTGCCTTCTGCAGTACAAGGAGAAAATGCTGCAGAACAGGACTCCCACCTTGGCTTTTTCCACTACCATCAAGGGCAACTTGGGACGGCAGAAGAGAGGGACCTTGAGAGTCATTTTTCTGCAAGGACGCTGTTTCCCTGCAGAGTGCCCCGGGTGGTGCCGTGCCCTGACCCTGTGCACACGTGGCTGGAGCTCATGTGAGGCACCTCCGGCCTTCGCTCGGCCTGGCGGAGCCACCTGGAACTCTGCCGTGCTTCTCACTCCCCTGGCCTGACCCCAGCTGGGCCTGACAGCGGCGCCTGCTCCTTCCTGCTCGCTCCGACACCCCACACTGGCTTCCCTTGGCCCACCTGTCAGCACAGGGCCCTTCCTCAGTGGAAGCTGCTCCCTCGGCCCTCCGGCGCAGCCCAGCCCCGCGGAGGTGCCGAGGAGCGGAGCGGCCCTGCGGCCGGGGCAGCACTGTCTGCCAGCGGCTCTGGTCTGGTATGCTGCCCAAACCAGTTACACCAGCGCCGCTGTCCTCACAGCCCCCACGCCCAGCTGGCCAGGACACTGGAAGGCCTCCAGGCAGACATGGGTGGGGATGGGACCTGCGGAGCTGCTACACCTCCTTCTTGGGTGCTGGCCAAGAAGGAAAGCCATGTGGCACCTTGACCCACGTGGTTTGGGACCAGCCATTGCAGACACTTGCTAACATTGCAGGGTTAAGTTATTGCATCTGCAGGGCTGTGCTGTAAGTACTGGTACAGAGCATAACTAAACAAGGGCCATCTAAGGAAAAATGTGAGCCTCTCCATAGGGCTGTGGTGACCCCTATGCCTCACATTTTCCAAGATGAAGACTGTTTTGTTTCCCTGCTCTTAGCAGCCTTTTGACATCTTTCAGCCTTGGAGACCTTTCTAATAAATTTTGCCATGTCTCTCACCTAGTTCCAATAGGGTGAGAGAACTCTTTTCTAAAAGTCCTGTTCCTTCCTTTCCTTCACATACCCATCCACTAGCCTGGGATCACACATTGATCTCATTTTTCCTGTCTATTTCTTTTGATACATCCCTGCATCATCTTCTGCTCTCATTTCCCTCTTCTAGCTGTCTTGTTATTCCCAGATCCAGGGAAGCTAAAGCAGAGACTTTTGATGTGAACTCTGTGGGTCTGGGACAAATGTGCTTCTTGCTGAGAAAAGAGGTCAAGAGAGAGAGGAGACAAGAAGCCTGACTTACCAGGCTGATGACCAGGCCTTTTTTTTCCATGGCAAGCTTTTCTGAGGACTGACACAGTAGGTAGGCAGCAAGCAAATGGTTTTCAGAGAGAAACAACCAGTGTTTCATCACAGGTCACAAGGAGCATGTATGACCAGGTCAGGGCAGGTGCACCACTCCAGGCCCTCTCATCCACCCCAGCACTCCCATTCCACTGTGAGCCACAGACGAGCTCCTCAGGCTGGAAGACATCTGGTTCATACTAAAGAGAGGACTTTTCCCATCAGTCGCTGCTTTCCCTCTTCATTCTGATGAGAGAAAACATATTATCCTTCACTTATGCTCACTTGCGCTTAGAGGTTGCTCATGAGAGATGGGTCAGAGCTCCTGGGCAGATGTAGAGCAAAGGTCAGATATGAAGGGAAAAATTCCAAAACAGTAATTTCACACCACCAGGTCATAGCCCTTCTCTTGAAGCAAAGGCCCCTACCCTTTTCTTGGTCTTAATCTTCTGATGAGTTTTCTACAAAAGCATAAAAGCAACATAAGCATTACTGAAAGAACTGACTTTATGCCAGGTACACATTCACGCCCATAACTGGTGTCTTAAAGTCACAACCATGCTTATCCCCTTCTCCCCTCCATTTTGATTGCATTTGAAAAGAGAAAATCCTCTAGGTCCTCTAGGTATAAATGACACAAAATGCCAATGTCCTTCACTCATCCTTGCAACACACGTGGCAACACTGCTCTGACGACACATCTGTCTCGGCCTGCAGCTCACCTGGTATCGGCTGTTGTGTAAGTGCTTCCTGAAAACCCCACAGTGTTTTTCCTGTGAAGCCAGCAGGGGCTGGAATTGGGTCAGGTTCTGAATGCAGATCACTGCTTTGGTGGGCAGGGTGTGAGCAGCTGTCTGAGCCAACAACACTCCAGTGCTCACCCTTTCTTTCCCACACACCACTGATCTGTACTGCTGCAGCTCCACAAGCTCTCTGGGTAAAGCCTGCAAGCAAGTAGTAGGTAGGGAGGTTTTGGTTTGAGGGAGCTTATGCTTGACACCCTTTGGGTTACAATGGGATGGGAGCTAAAGCCCTGCTCGCTACCTGGAAGTTTCATCCAGCCATTCCCACCTGCATTGCTGGCATGCCTGGGACAGCCCTGGCTGCTCGCGAGACAGACCGTGGAAACATTGCAGACAAAATGTGCTCCAAGCCCAAACTTGTTGCAACACTTTTGGGGTTATAACCTGAATCTGTAGATGTGCATTGTGAAAGCTGGGCAGCAGAAGGGGTGAGAAATCAAACCTGCTGTGAGTGCCCGGGTGGCTCCTGTGTGCTTTAATTGGCTCTTCACCCAACTGTGCTACTCCTAGTGACCTTGACTTCAGCAAGAAGGCTGCCAGCTAAGATGAAGCACAGACTAGCAGTGCTTAGCTGTCAAATTCCAGTTGGTGACTGTTGGCAGGATGAGAAAAGTGACTTTTAATCCTCGGTGGTTCATATCTCTCTTGCAATAGGCCCAAATTAGCTGTTTGGTTATGGGGCTGAGATCTGAATGGGCAGCTGAAGCTGCTCTAACCCCAGAGAAAGGGCAAGGCTCTGGTATAACTGCTTGTCTTGCAACAAACCTGTCATGTAACCATGCCCAGGTCACTTGGTTTTAGGCCCCTTACCTTGCTTTCTCGAAAGCAGTGTAAGCACTGTTAGCAGACTACTGAGGGCTGGTACTCTGAGGTCTGTAAGAAGTTTGGCCACTATACAGCCTCAGCAAAGCCCACAAGAAAGTGGCTGGCTATCACCAATACTTGCCCCTTTCCTGCAGCACTTTGCATGCATGGATGCAAGGTCCCAGTTCACCTAGAAAACTCAGGACAGGGACATTTGCTCCAGCCCTACCTGTTTCCCACGCCCTGTGGATAAGACAGAGCTTCAGGCTCCAGGTTTGGGAACAAGTTACTCTCCTCAATGCTGAATTTGGTTTAAAAGTGGCAGCATAATTTTTTTTCTCACCTCCTCCCTCTCCAAAAGAGCATGAAGTGCCTTTCAGGTAACAGGCCATACCCAAGGATTCCTCAAGATGTTAGCACAGGAAATCTTGGCTTAGAGAAAGCTGCTGTTGTTAGGACAACATATATCACAAATGCTGCCTTTGCTGCATACTCCCTGCCTGGTCCCAACCACTCTCCTTATGCTTCACGGCCTCTCTCCCACCTGACAGGCTGAAAATCAGGTCAAATGCTTTGGAAATGGTTTGTACCACTCTTTTCTGTGTATTATAAAAAGGCCCAAATGAAAGCATTTCTGAAGTAGCACTATATAAGCAACAATGCCTAAGCTGAAGTGTTGTATTAAAGGTGGTGTCGATCAAACTGCTGCAGCTGACTGACTTTGCATGGACAAACCATGCCAGTGAAGTCAGTGAGCCATTCATGCCTGCAAGGACCGAGGTGCCCTCCTCCCACCCACCTGAGCAGCAGATCTGGTTAATGAGAATATACAGCTGACATTTGCTAGGTGCACCCATTCCATAGCAGCTTTTTAGCAGCGAATAGCAAGGCTGCACATCTGGACCCATACTGCTGTCTGGCCAAGGAGGAGGCTGAATATAACACATCAGATCTGCAACTAGAGGGCACGGCAGAATGGAAGGAAGGAAAACTAAGTCAAAACATCTGGGACATGGCAAAAGTGGGCTCTTAACAGCCTGCAAAGTAAAATTAAATGTATGTGATTAGAACCGGTACACAAAACATCCAGATCTCTCAGTTACACATCTCACTGAAAACATGGCTGGTGGCAAATTTTTCTGGCAGCGGTGGGCCTTTCCTGCTTCAGATATAAGATTGCCACCTGCTGACCAGTTGTCCCTACTTTGGGCAATACCCTAGATCCTGAGCCTCCATTCTCCTCCCATTATCAGCAAGACTCCACTGCATTTAGTTTGTGCTATCTGATCAGATTGCAACCAGAGGTCATATAACTGTACAGACCATTAAGCACCAGTTCACTTGAGCAGAAGTAAATGGCTCCATTCTGGTGAAGTACTATTACTCGCACAGTTCACCTTAAGTACTGGGATATCATCTCAGTGAGGCAATGAAGGCAATAAAAATGCAATCTGCCCAAGACATGGTTATTGCTGGGGAGATCTGGATGTGGAAAGTATTTCCAGATCCTTCCAGATCTGTGCTGCTTAATATGTAATGAAACAGGTTGTAAGCAGCTAGATCTAAGTGTTTGGGACTGGGATATTTGGACATATGTTTATGGTTTGTTGTACCCTGCCCCTACCGGCCAAATGCAGAGAGTAGGGTTTTAAAAGACTTTTCATCCAAATGCATGCGGAAAAATATCACTGCTGGAAACCTCTCACTGTAGCACAGTTCTGTTTGTGCTGGAAACCCCAGCTATCACCACCCAATAAACCAGAGGAGTGATCTTGGAGGGATTCTTCTCAGCAAATGTCCAAAAATAGCAGATATTGCAAGAGGGTAGAAGTTCATGTAACACCCATGCTACAACACTCCTCTGAGTCCTGTTCCTTACCTACGACAAGCCAGCCACTCCTTTTCTTGCTGCTTGCTAGGCAGTTTCTAATTCACATAGTCTTTCTTTAGCTGCTGTTTTGCTGAGTATCTCACACATTTTTGAGGCCCAGTTTTCCAAAGAGCTGGGGTAGCCACACTGGGCTGAAATCTGTGCAATTCCAAGTTTTCTCTCTCATTTCAGTCACAGCCTCTGCCTCTGACTCAGACTGGTGTTTCTGATAGGATCTCAGAGAGGGAGGAAACAAGAATGAATAGCATCACGCCCTCCTCACGTGGGTTGTGGTGCAGAGCTGAAACAAGATGAGGAAGAGCCTGGGATGGACAGGGAGGGGGCTCAGCTGAAACTAACCCACATTTTGAGGATTCCTCCACTCTAATGGGGCACTGAAGCAGGGGCATTAGCAGCCTCTCCTTCTCTCATGCCAGGACCCAAAGTGGCTATTACTGGCTCCTAACTAGCGGAAGCATGAGCTGTCTGTCCTAACCTCCCAGAGCTGGCGACAAAGCTGCCCTAAGAGGCAATTAATGCTGCTGGGCAAGATGAGGGCAGGTTAGCATGGCAAAGGTCACACACCTAGGGCACCCAGCCCTGGCCCAGGGTGACGCTGAGTTTCCTTCTCTCCAGGGAGCTGCACTAAGGAGAAGTCAAGCACAGGCCACTTTGAACGAGTAATGCTTTGGAACAGTGGCAGGAAGCAAAACAGCTTTCCTGGCAAGTAGGGATAGAGAGCTTGAGGATTTTGACAATAAACAACTGATCCTCTGACCTGATTCAAAACCTGGTCTGATGAGATTCAATGGTGACTCAGCCTCAGATTAGTACTCTACATGCCAGGATAAGCTGGCCTCAATTTGGTTCTTTGGAGATATCTGCATGATGAAGAGCTCCTCATATCTGGCACATATTGAGAGTTTCAGGAGGCCACTAGGCTGAAACTGAGTCAGACACTATTGCAGTTAGTACCTTTCAACCAGAAAGGCCTGATGATATCCTCCTGGTCATGGATTCCTGGGTATCTCAACAGAGGTGAGATAGAACGAGAAGAGCCAGAGTTTTGTGAAGGTCTCATTGGAAAGGCCCCATATGCATGTGGATGTCCTCAAAATACTATCAAATGCTTTTATTAAGTACCTACAGCTTATTCCTTCACTCCTCAGGATGCTGCAGCATTTAATAAAATCCTGCCTCAGTGGTTGCACAGTTTCCAATCTCATTTTTTGCCTCCACTAAACAAGATACAGATACAGGGACAATGGTGTAACTAGCAAACCTCAGTACTGCATTTGGAGTTTATTTTCTCAGATAGTAATAATAAGCCACACCAGCAAAAAGCCTCCTGCTGCTGCTTTTTCCTCTTACTACTGCATTTACAGTAAAGCTTGTGCTGATTGCAGTTGGCTGGTGGGAGGAGAGGGAGAGAGAAAAGGTATTTGCTGCCCTCTTGATAGCTCTTTAATTTCCTAGTACAAGATAAGGCTAGGTCGTGTCATTGATCCCTGTAACACAGGACATCCCGGGGTAGGCAGGGGCAGGCTGCCCATTCCGGGTGAGGGACAGAGCCTTGAAGAAGAAAGGAAAGCGAAAGTTCACACAGGACTGAATCCACACCGGGAGGTAATTTTTTTTCTTTTCAGCAGAGTTACTATGGTGGAGATGAGCTCTAGTGCGGGGCAGGAACAGCTGTTTATAACAGTGTGTGTTCATTAACATCTCTTCAATTGAAAGGACAAAATAAGCTGTTGGAAGGAAAAAAAGACCCAGCTACTTTCTCTAAGAATTCAAAGACTTCATAGTCAACATCTGAAGGTCACCACAAAAGACCTCCAGGAAACAGACTCAGTGTTTGTGACAGTTCTAAAAATAGACAGTAATTTTCAAATACCTAAACATTTTCAAGTCTTCCTATATGCCCTAATGCAACAAAACAAGAGCAAATTTCTTCTTTTCCAGATGACAATTCTTTGTCTCAAAAGGGGAGTGAAACAAGGAGGGGGAAAGGGAATACAGTACACTGGAAAACACTGAAATTCAACCTTTACCTGTTTTGTTACATCTTATTTCTTTTCATACTTGTTGTCATGTAGGCCTTTTTCTGGTGTCTGCCTGAGTTCATGCACAGGAGAAGTTGACTCTTGATTTGGAAGGCATAGCTGTAGTATATTCGAATTTTCCCAAGGCCCACCTGGGGAAAAGGAACAGTGTGTCACTTTACACCTTCACCTCATTCTCCTTGCCTTGGGCTTCTGCTATCTCAGCCTGTTGCACGTCACAGTTTGAATAACACTGCAGCCCATTACAGCCAGGCACATGTTCCCAAAGGGATTTTCCCTCTGCTCTTGCGTTAGCATCTGGGTGCCTCTTGGTTTACATAACTCTGAGAAACATCTGGGGTTTAAGATTCCTAATGCCTCAATTTGTTAAAGAAATTAAACAAACCTGTAGGATAAGGATGCTGTTTGGAACTCACAGCACTTGTTGAGTCAGAGGGAGGAGGAAGAAAGGAGAGGCTGGGCTAATGTGTGCAATGCTATGTCCCAATTCTTTTGATAATGGTTGTGGGCAGCTGATTGTGCCCTTCCTGAAGAACACAGAAAATGCCAGAAGACTGATTTCTGCCAGCTGAGCTGAGGGTCAGGCTGTCTGCACGACTGAGTGTACAGGAGGGCACGTTTCAGGGAAGTATTTTTAGTGCAGGGGAGCTGACAGACCCAGAGAGGGAAGGCACCTCTCCAGAAGATAAATTGGGCAAGTGCAGAGCATCTGTCCACCCCATCCCTCTGCCAAAGCACTCCCAGCTGGAAAGAAGTCACTTCTTACAGCAGTGAGCAAGCTGCTCACCCACCTGCCCAGGCTCCCGCTTCCCCAACACCTCTCCACGCTGCTGCAGAGCATCCTGCCAGTTTTTGAGGCACAGACACCTGCCTGGCAGGAGCCAAGTCCAGCCCAGGTAAGCAGGAGGTGCCCCCGCCAGCCCGTGCAAGGCTCACACCAGAAATCCAGCTGAAGATGACTGAGAAGCATCCACCCTTCCCAGGAAGACAATTGTTTTGGGTTTTTTAACACAGCTTCCATTGTTCAGGAGATTAAGGATGTAGTTGAGGCTTATGACATTTTTACTCTGGGATCTAATTAAGGAGGAGGAAAAACAAATCTGTATACTTATTAACTCTTCCAAATCCAAAATAAGGCATAAGAAAGGCCTCAGCAGAGACTTATTTAGCCATTGCCCAGATTCTGACAGTGGCTGCTACCACATGTCCAGGTATATGGTAAGACACAGGAAGATCCATAGTGGATGCTTGTGGAAGGCACCTGGTCAGCCTCCAACACTGCTCTGTGCCAGTGGCAGTGGGCCAGGAACCGGATGATACCAAAAAATCTGCGTAGTTCCACACAGGAAAGTTTTGCAATATTTTCCTTAGAGTTGCAATTCCTGATATCAAGGGGTTGCGTAGGTACTTAGATCAAAGGGAAATGGGATTTGAGCTGTCATGACTGCGTAAAAAATCTTGAAAACAATGCTCTCTTCACCAATGTCCCCTATAGTCAGGGGGCATTAACATTTTTTCCCTATTTATTTATTTGCTTAATAATTTCATTTCTGAATTTTGAAGGTCTCTTCTTTGACGACTAAATACCTGAAATTAGTAGCAGTGTACACCAATATTTTTTCTTTGAACAAAGATAAACATTTTTCTTCAATTCAAGGCACTTTGTGTCTCTTCTTTTCAGAGACAGCAAAAACATGGCTCTCTCATGATCTCCACTAAGCTCTCTGCTTACCCTAGCAAGAGTCTGGAAACACTCATATTTAAAAGCAGATCACAATGAATAAAACCCAGCTTTGAGACCACCTACAGATGTATGCAAACTCAACTAGAAGAAATACTGCTGACAGGCTGTGCATTAGATTTCTCTTTCATGGACACTGGTACACCTCAGCTAGCCAACTCATTACTTAAAAACAAGATTAGGTATTTAATGTAAAATATGTACAGAGAAGACTTCAATAAACCTGATTTCTCATGCACCTTGAACCGTCTTATCTCCACTCAGTTCCAACTCCAGTAAGGGCTGCTAACACTGTAAATCTTTTAATATAAATGGATGTTTAGAAAGAATCAGTTGGCTATAGAAGAGTTTCCTTTGTGTCTGTCTTGCAAATCACACTGACATGTAGTGTTTGACCCAGTTCGACCAGATGGGTTAGGGTACTTTGTCCTGTGAGAATACAGAAGGAGTTTCTGTTCTGAGGACTACATTTTTAAGATCACACTCTATGAAACAATGAGGCATAGAGCCAGGTATTGTGCAGGACATTAGTACTGCTAATTACTTTTCTTCTCCTACAGCCTTAGATTCACCTGAGGGATTTTTGTAAAAGCAAGGGAGTAAATCACAACAATATGTTTAGAAGTGCTTTACAGTAACCTTTGGTAGAGAGTACATGCTGATGTACCATCCAGGTCCACTGATACTCAGTTGAGAAGACCTATATAAATTATTTCCCATTTTGTCATTTCTGAATGATACAGTTATTCCCTTGTTCACTCTTAGATACCAGGATATACCAGTTTTTAGATACTTGAATATAATCACACATTTTTATCAGAGTGGGATTTTCTTTATTTCAAAATGCATGTAGTTGAACAAAGACTGGTTGAAATGGCTTAGTTCGTTCTGTAGATTTTTAGGTGAGTGCCTTTCTCTGCAACTGGGCTATTCAAAACCAAATAACCCCTGTAACTCAGTGATATAGATAGGGAGTGGAACAAAGACTTTTTCCAATCTTAAAATCATTACATTCAGGATTCATTAAAGCCTGGGGTTTATATTAGCTTGTATTTAAATCTTAACTGTGAGCTCTTCCAAAACATAGTCAAATAAATGAGATTACCCCCTCAGCCAAAAAGATGTGACATAAAAATTGAATGTTACTTAGCTTAATTAATCTGAATAGCAAGCTTTTTCCTTCCTAATTACATTGCCCAACTCTGGTTTTTCAAACTGCTGTTTAGATAAACCAATTTGTGTGTATATGTGTGCAGTGTCGAGAACTATAAAAAGAATTAAAATTCTTCTTTCATTAAATTCCAGAAATTAGCTTTTGCTGTTTTATTCTAGGAAATCTTGTAAAAACAGCAATCTTGCAGTGAAGAAAAGGAAAGAACTTGTCTTCAAATGAATGCAGTTTTAATGAGAAATTATTTTTGAGCATAAATATTAAAAAAATCTACAAATGTTTTTAGTATGAATGTGATACACAGGCAAATGAAAGAACACCATTTTTCATTCTGTGACACAACTGTAATTTATGCAACAGCATCCTCAGTTTATCACGTAGGAAGAGATCAGAAAGGAAGAGGTTAAACTTTTAATTGGTTGTTTACTGTTTTAGTTCCAGGCAGCATTTATATATCTGCATAACACTGGCATGGCTTAGGAATGATAGTGGGTGTACTGACTGTAAATAAGCTGCAACTACAAGCCTATGAACAAATCATGATCTGATGTAATAAATCACAAGTCAGACGCTCTTGTGGTTTGTGACATCACGGGCACTCAAAGTGCTATTTATAAGCTCTATCATGCACTGTCCAAGATTATTGCCAGTTCAGAAATTAAAATGTTTAGGATTCTTTTCTTATAGCCTTTCTTAGATAGGGTGACCTATTTGTGGCAAATTTAAACCAATACAAAGGCAGGACTGCTTGGAGCCACAGGTCAGGTTAGGCCTGGCACTTACATTCAAGGGAACCTGGAGTTGAGTACACAGGAGTCATGCTGCTAAGCTGACTATCACTGCTGCTCTTTCATAACCAATTTTTCTTCCAGCTTCACTTAGGTGACCTAAAACACCAATACAGAAATATTTGAAGAGTGCAGAGAGAAAAACATGGAAGGTGGATGAGGATAAAATGATGAGAAAGCAACAGAAAATGATCTGAAGAGACAGAAGGCTGGAAGAGTCATCCCTACTACGATCTGTGACCAGGTGCAGTTTTCAGACATCGCCACCCACAAGACTGCTTGTGGTGGCTCTTCAGGGGGAAGATGGTAACAATCAAATTCTTTGATAGAGTACAGAGTTAAATGGTTTTGCCTGCACTAAGCTTTGGTCGTAGCACCTTACACTGCTTCAACACAACTCCCAAAGCAGGTGAAGCATCGTTGCAATTCAGGGAAAATCTACGTCTTTGTTCCTGTGTGTAAGATACCACTGTATGACGGCAAAGTATTGTCTGCTTCTACTGGCAGCATTAATTCATATCAGGATCAAAATATTTCCAGGATCAGTCCCTCCTCCACAGAGGTTAGGGCAGCAGTGATGCATCAGCAGAGAAAGGCAGGCAGCTGCTGGCACAAAAAGTTCTGCTGAGTAGCTGTGGAAGATTGTTTTGTGCATGCAAGGCTTCAGAGAGCAAGAAACCACAAACATTTCTATTCTGATCAAAGAGAGACACTGCAAAATCCTCAGGCACAATCAGTGATTGATAAAACAGACAGCAGGAAAAGAGATTTAAGATAGAAGGGAAGAGAGAGTAATAGTGAGCCTTAGAGGCTTATAACTATTTAACTCAACCAGAAAAAGGTAACAGATGTTTAGTTAAAAGTAGCATTCCTGTTTAATTGCTGCAATTATGCTGAAATATTTTGTTTGCACCAAATTGACTGCAAATTTCCTCTGTTCTTAAGACATTTATATGGCTAAGCAGCACACAAGGTATACAGGCCTGCTCCTCCCCACAGCTGCTCCTCCCCATCTGCGGTGCCAGCCCCTCTCTGAGGTTTTAGGTCCTCTGGACAGACTCTCACAATGGCCAACACATTGTTATGGCTAGGAAATGGTTAAAAAAGTCCCATTTAAAAAAGCTTTAGAGAAAGGAGGTGGCCTTCCTGATACTGTGTTGCATGAAGGTTTACCACAGAGTTTGTTAGCAGCACTGCTATAATCAGGGTGACCTACACTTATCAGCAAGGTAATCTTTGGGTACCCCCTCCCTCCCCCTCTGCAACTGGGGAAAAATGGACATCCCCAGGCACAAAAGTCTCCTTTGTTATCCTACTGGACTGGAAGACCAACCTATGCATATTTTGTTTGCCTGAGATCTTTGCAAGAAATGAGTCTGCCAGCTGACACTTGTTGTTGCTCTTCAGAAGAGGAAGTCCATTTCTCTGGTACGAAGGCATCAGTAGTATTGCCAGCCAAAATTACAGGCAAAAGGACTAACTGCAGGTGCCAAAGAACTAAAACCCAGAATGCTTAAGTAAATCCTGTATGAAATGTGCATGATACAATTTCCCTGTTCTTCCAGGATCAAGTGACTGATTGTAATTAGTTGACTTGTTAAGGTAAAACCTATCTACTAAAGGAACTTGTAAAGGATTTCCTGAAAGAGGCCTCTGAAATTTCCAAGTCTCTTTTATGTTCACCAAACAAAACTGTAAAGCAGCCAAATAGTCTGAACAACTGGAAGTGTCTCCTCTCTTTCCCTGCTTCAGAAACATGGAGGTGGTGCTCTCTTGATTTGAGTGATGGCTGCAGCTTTACCCTTCAAATGACCCCTGTATTTCAGTGGAAATAACCCTGGTATAGAGCAGGAAGGAACTAGGAGTGACTTGTCACTGCTGTGATAAAGAATTGCTTCTGTGGGGAAGCTTTATCAAAGAGGTTTGCCCTGCTCTTGGGCATGAACACAGTCCATCCTACTTTCTGGCAAATGTTTCCAGTCAAGCAAAAAAAATCCCAGTACCCAGCAGTAGTTAATTCAGACTTGGCATTTCCTAAACACATTAATCGCAGTAGAACAGACTCTGCTATCTCAAGGGCTTGAAAGGGAAAGCAAATGCCTGGGACCTGCAGGGCTGGCAGGTCAGGTGCCTGGCAAACAGGCTCCAACCGAGCCCCAATGGCTGGAGATAGCGACCAGAAGCAGCTCCCAGCTGGCAGCGCTTCAGCTTCCTGTGTGACACAAGGCAGTGGCGCTGGGCCAGGGACCAGCACACAAAGTACCCTCAGTACAGCAGACTGAGATGCTGGGGACTGTGGGCTGGGCTTTTCTCTGGGTTTTTAGACACAGCCTCCTACTGCTGGGGCAGCAGTGCTGTTCAGGGTCTTTGGTTGTTGGGGCCATGAGCAGAGGACTATGGGGTATAAGGCTATTTAGAGGTCTTCTCTGGGGCCAAGGTGGGTATACGGAGAAGCAAAACTGTGCTGCTGTCTTGCTGATCTTACTAATCTCATCCTCCGCACTACCCAACCAGAGATTTAGAACCCTGAACAAGTGTCAACCCTCTAGAGACATCTGTCCCTCACACAACTGGCTAAGGTTTGTGTTTCAGCACTGGAGCTGAGTGCAGTGCTACAGAAAGCGGCAGAGCCGCCCCTCTGGTCCAGCCTTTTGTGCTCTTCCTCTCTGTTACACATTACAGAGTTCCAGACCTGAACATGAGACAGGAGACACCTTCAACTTGAAGTACCTTTCTCATTCTTCTGAGGTCTAAAATGCTACACCTAGAAATTTCTCAGACAGGAAGAGTTAACATTTCAAATAAGCAACCTGATATTCAAAGCAGTTGTCTCTGTCAGATTTCAAATCTTTAGAACAGAGTTACGCAGGGACACTAGTGAAGAGAAAACACTTGGATTAATGAAAGAAGTGAGTAACAATAGATTTAATTAATCAATAACCACATGGACACCCTTTGGAGCCACTGCCAGCCAGCTGGAAAGTTTCTCTCTTGCGTAACAAAGTCAAACTCTAAGTGCCTTATTGCTCAATGGAGATTTTTTTTTTAAGCTTTAAGTTTGCATTTCATCTGGAATTACCGACCTTTCTTAAAACATTGACCCTTTTGTGTGCACTTATGGTTTTTTCCTTCTGGTGAAAGGACAAGAGAAAATGTTCAATGACATTGAACTGATAAACAAGGTGTAGACTTCTCAGAAGTATTTCTGTATGACTTCTCCTGAACAAACAATGTGTGCCATAACACATTTTGAAATGTGGACTCTGAGTTGATAGCTCCCAAGGATGTACCTGCTCCTTTTGTCTATGAACATATGCTGGAAAATGTTAACTTTTTTTTTTTTTACTTTTCTCATGATAAGAGGTTTTCCAAGGACTATATAGGCAGATAGCTCGAGACAGAAAAACTTCCAATCTGAAGAGACAAGATGGCCATAAAAAGGAGAGCAAACAGTACTGAAGAGACCAGTCAAGGTAACACTGAGCAGTACCTATAACCTAGTACAGGAGTGGCTTATCTTAAACCAGAAAAAGGCACTCCTTTTCTGGAATAACTACAACTGCAGGTAGAGCCAGATATGTCATGGAAAGGCACCACCAAAATGAAACATGAAGAATGCTAATTTTAGTCTAGTGAGCAAATCAGCTAAGACTGTCATTCCTGTGGCGTGTGGATTTAATATAGCTCCTTCAAACCAAGCAAATCAAATACATACAGAAGGATAGGCTTCCCTTCTCATGTGACCTAGCCTACTACCCTCAGTGGGACACTTCAGTTCACCCCCACATAAGCAGATGAATCTGCTGTACAGAAATGGATTCTCATGGAGTGCAGTTTCCTTGCTCCTCTTCCTGGGATTCCTCTTCATCACATAGAGTTAAAGTAAAGGTGGACACTGATTCCTGATCCTTCACTAGTGACCTGGTGTTTGGGAACCCAGGCATTAGAATTTGAGCCCCTTTTCCATAGTTCCCAGTAAGTTCAACAGTAGTAGCTGTCACAGGCTTTTGGCTAGCTTTGGTTCAGTGCAATGAAAAAATCACATCATCCCCCCTTACCAATACTTTTGAGACCATATGTTTCTTCTGGAAGGTATTTTACAGTTTTCAGTAACTTAAGTAATAAAGCACCTTGCCCTACAGTACAAATTTGCTACCCTTAAGATATTTGACGATGCTTTTAAGATCCAAACCTCCCCTATTGATACTTCTCCATACTAACTCATTCTCCAAGTTTCAATAAGTATTCTGAACCAGACAGATATTTAAGAAGTACAAAGAAAATCCTGTTGGAAACAAGCACATATTCATAGAAGTTTTAAAGCTATGATCACTGCTTAGATTCTAATCACTGCATCTAATAAAAATAAATCCAACAGCCAAGCACCAAATTCCACAGTGACATCAGCACTGTGAGTTATGCAACGCAATTATGATTTTACACACTGAGAGACTATGGAAGGAAAGGAGATCAGCAAGGAAAGCAAATAACAGAGAATTGCAAGTGCATGGAAAACAGTGGGTTTCCTTCTTATTTTGCAGTTTGTAACAGCCTTGTGTTAGCTGTTTTCTCTATTTTTTTCACTTTGTTTCCTGTCAACATATGATAAGCACTAGTGAGTGATCATATGCATAAGGCTCTATATAACCATCTATAGCTCTGCACCAAATTGGGAGTTTTTGGACTAACTGCAAAGAGCTGACCCCCAGTGAGATGCCCTAACCAGCTTTCAGATCCAGGCTATGCAGCTTGCGTGGAAACAGGAAGTGTCCATTTCTCTAAGCCAGGAGCTCTGGACTTGATGTTGTTCTGCATTTCCATTAATCCTTATCTGTGATCCAAGCCCTGCTACTCTGAAGCAAGAAAGAGATGGAAACAGTCCTAGATGCAGGATGTACATGCTGCAGTATTGCAGTAAAATGCTGTTCATCCAAGAAAATTGAGAACAAGCAGAGGCCACATGATTCAAATAGGCTTTTGCATTATTCATTTCTGGGCCACACTGAACAAAGCTCTGATAGACAGAGAAGTGGTGACAAACATCTAGCCCCTAGGATGGATCTGACCTCTGGAACAGTTTATTCTGTGGGTTTCCCATCAGGTTGTGTGCTTCTCTGCCCTGTGTAGTAGAGCATAGGACAGAGATGCTAGTGGCAGGGCTGAGCCAAGGCTCCTGTTTGTAGCTGGATTGAGACTCATCAATTCACACCAGCCTGGCTAAAAAGTCCATCCTTCCATGCCATTAGCAATGGCAGCATGACAGAGCCTGCTTTTTTCACCACTGTGGACTTCAGACAGGACTTTTAGATACTCCAAGCTTAATAATCCTGGAGAATATATATTTATTAGGTTATGTAACACAAAGATAAGTAATTTCTACAGAACCTGGGGAACTTCTTTCTGTCATAAACAAGTGATATACATATATTATCTCCATTAACTGATGTTATTCCAAGTGAAAGAGATAATGTTGAAAGCTGGAATCTAAAGGGAGAAAGGACCTTAGAGATCCAGATCTGGTTTCACTGACCCTTGCATATATCAGAGGTACTGCACCAAAAATAAGGAAGTGCACTTCATTGCTATGATCAAATCTGCACTGCTTCTCCTTATCCCAACAGGTCCTGATTGAACTGCTCTCCTTCCCAGTGCTTAGATTGGAGCACAAAAATAATCCAGCTGAATCTCACTATTCCCAGAACAAATACAGTTTGCTGGACTGGGGCCACAGTTCTTATCATCTTCTGAAGTTAAGCTCACAGTGTTTCAATTCTTACATATATACTTGAGTGCTTAAGGTAGGATCATCAGTCATGATCTGTCACTGTTTAGGAGCCTCTACGGTTTGATATGGAAACCTCTTTTTTAGCAAAAACAAAAATTAAAGGCAAAGCTGTAAACACTGAGATTATAGAAAATGATCAATCAGTAAATTATTTGGGATGAAAAAAGAAACCTAATGAAACTTTCACAAAGCAAACATAGTAGATTTTCATCAATACAATGCCAAATAATATGTAGTTTTATTAACTAAGTGAACTTACACTTGGGTAAATCTAATGTTTCAACTCAAACTCAATGGATGCTGTTTAAAAATACTCAACAATCTTATATGTAGTACTTATACCAGAGGTTATTCATAATGTAATTTAAAGTTCATGTATTTTACCCATGTGCTATTCAGCTTTCCCCTCTGATTTTGGACAAGGAATATAGACATCTTAATTTCACAAACCTCTCTCCTATTCCAGCTTTGAAATTATGAATCATTTTAGCTACCTCAGGATATTTCCAACAATAAAATTTTGTTAGAAGTTTTGTTATTTGCACGCTTTGAGTGTAGTCACTGAGATACAGGCTGGATCCCACTGCCAGCTCTGAAGCCGCCTGTTTATACACAGGATAAGCTGGTTTATCCTGCCACAAGGCTAAGGACAAGGAGTAGGGGTCCTTTTCCCCTCTTCAGCCTACTCAACCCAGTACACTCTTCACAGATACTCCTAAATAGAGCTACAGGGTCAAATTACACCTATGAATCTTTAAATGTTCTTGGGGCATTTGTTTTCGCTAAATTGTCTGTTTCCCTTTCCAGGTTTGGTTGTTAGGAACACAATGGAGATTTCTGTTTATTTATGTAATGAGATTACATCTTGCAGCCTTGCTCTGCTAGAACTGCAGACTTAGTACAAATCACAGAAATATGGGGCTGGAAGGACCTCAGAGGCCCCTTCCTTATGAAAAAGTAAACAGCCACCACCATCACTGACTAACAAAGCTTTGTTCTCAAGGGACTTCACAACCTTCAAGGCTGCTTCACTGCTTCTTTCTTCCTATTTTCAGAAAAAAATCTCCTTCTGATACTTAATCAAAATCTTTGTTTATGCAAACAAAGCTGGCCACTATTTGTGGCACACCCCTCCTGTCGCAGAAGCAGAGAACAAATAATCCCTGTCCTTTTTATAGCTCTGCTAGAAGACAGTTTCCCATCTTCCTCCTCAAATTTCTTTTTCCTAAATCCAGTAAATGCAATTCCTTCAATAATTTTTCTTTACCAGGTTGTCTAGACCTTTGACAGTTTTCACTGCTCATTTCTAAACCCACCTCTCTCTGTGTCTGTGACTGAGACATGCTTTAGGTAAAACAATGTTTTTTTCTCTGATGTCAGCAGAGAGCTTCTTAAATATGTAAGATATGTCAGATGATGCCACAGATAGTATCAGGTTTTCTCCAGCAAAGAGAACAAGTACAAATCCAGTAACTTTCTTCTTAGAAATGTTTTGGCATTATTGTAGAGTGTCCCAGTACTCTGGTATATCCAGCACACCATCACTGAAATCATCAGACTGAAAATGTCACAACTGTGCACATCACATTACTTTTGTTACCCTAATTTTTGATTATCTCATTCCCTCAGTCTACCTTTTTTCTTCAGTGGTTGTGTCTTATCTTTGGCACCTCGTGGGCATTTTGTGGGAGTGCTTGTCCTTTATTGGATCTGTAAACTGTCACTTAATACTTTGAGACTTCACCTTGGTAAGATAGTGGGCTTTAAATTTGGGTTTTTTAAAGTAACATAATAATGTATCAGATGACAAAGCTCCTAAGAGCTTAAATGTCAAGGAGAGTAAACCTGATATTTTTGAGAGTAACAGGAAGAATTCAGACTGCAAAAGAGCAGAGCAGAGCACTCGGTATAGCACATCCTTTGCCCTCTAGTGAGAAGGCCAGTGACAAAAAACAGCTCAGGGAATTGTCTGCATGCTGGTACAAAGAGCTCCATGAAATCACTTGTTAAGCCGGAAGGGGAAGAGGTGAGGTTATGTTCAGGACGCGGATGCAGGCTCCTTAGCAGAAATGGCTTTGGTCTTGGGTTGTCATTGAACCTCTTTGTTCTCCTCTGATTTATTGAACAATGTGATTCTGTTTCTCTCCATGAATGTGACTCCTTATGGGTTACTGCAGTTTTGTTGATTCTTTATATAAAACTTAGGAACTGGCCTTTTTTCCCCCCTATCTTCATAGCAGATGAGTTTGTCTGATCTTTCATAGTTGTGCTGTGCTTTTCCAGAAAAACAGAGATAGCTGGGTTGTGTGTGGATCATTATCATAAAAGACAGTCAGAAGAAAAGATAAAAGAAGTCAGGCTGTTGTAAATAGTGCCATACAATGTAGGACAGCTATTTAGGTACTCACTTCTTCCCTCACAGGGGTTCAAGTTGTCATCAGCCTGTTCTCTAGCTTGCCAGTACAAAATCACCAGGTGCTACAGAACTTGCAGGCAGGCCTGAGTTTAACAAGTTTTGTGCTTACAAACGGCATCCCAGTGGGATTCAGGGAGGCAAGTAAGCTGTTTAACAATAGAGATGACAAGTCACTCCACAGTTAGTAGCCTGGCACACTTTTTCACAGCAAGACAGCTTTAAAGGCCTCCTGTTCATCACTGTCACAGAGGCTGGGAGAGAGTGTCAAAAATGCAGAATGGAACTGTGGTGGTCTAGGGAAATTTTCAGGCCACTTAGTCCAATGTGTTCACCTACTTAAATATTTTGCTTCCTCTCAGCCCTTCTTTCTTACTGTTTCCTGTGGTCCTGTGATTCTCCTTGTTCTGCCTGCAGACACACAGCTCTAGCTGTTGCTTGATCTCATTTCTGTGACATTTCAGGCACTCTTCCTGCTGACTTGTTCCATCTGGTTATTACCCTTTGAGTGAGAAGTAGCTCTTGCCTGCATCTCTGCTGAGTCTCTTAGTCTGTGTGCAGAGTGTCTCGGCTCCTCCTTTCTGAACAAGCAGTCTTGAGCAGGTTTATAAATAGGAGCTTTCAAGTTAAATGAGAGAGGGTGCGGGGGTGAGGAAGAGAGAAACTGCACTGAAGTCACTTTGGAGGCAGCTCCTAATGCTCCTCAGAATGACAGATTTGCAGGCATAGCCACAGAGGGACATTTGGAGAAGGGATGGTTAAGCACTGAAAGGGGGAAAGGGGTTTAAGTCTTGCTCTGACACAGGTTTTATTCCAACTTGGGAAAAGTCATACCTCCTCTCAGTTATCCATGGGCTGAATCCTCTTCCTGCTTCCCTCTCAGCAAATGTACTGTAATGGTTGTGGGGCAAGAATGGTCTATTCCTATGCATTTTCTTGCAGATCAGTTAAACAAGCTTGTTTCTTGCTGGGATCTCAGTATTGTCAGGATAATGCAGGCTTCTATTTAGAATCAGTGCTCTGGCTCATTCACATGGCATCCTCTGGCTGGGGCACAGCATGCACCTTGCACTTTATGACTTTTCCCCCCTGTTCATTTTTATTAACCCCTCTTAGGGTTGGTAAATAAAACAACACAAGTCTGCTGGGACTAAAATCCTTGTACTGACTTCCAGCCCACTTTCCACAGGGATAAATTATTTTCCTTATCTTTACTATGAAGACAAAACAGAGCCAGGGTGACCTAATTCATACAGCTGGCGTGCGGGTCAGCAGCTTCATGTTCGGACAATGCTCTGCGTGGACTACACAGTTTGTAAATGCCAAGTGTCACTTTATTTGAACTCCAAACTAAAAAGCAAAGACCTACACCAAAATGACAGCAGAGCAGTGACTGTGAGGCAGCTCTCTAATGCCACATGAGTATGTGTAACAAAAAAAGAGGTGAGGGCTAGACACACTAGAGACAGTATCAGAACACCACATCCAGCTCCTGAGTAGCTTTGCAGGAGTTACAAGGTTATTGGACAAGTACTCTCCACTTGCAAGTCCTTGGACTCAATGTGACATCTGCAGTGCTTAACAGATATATGGAGGTGACACAAGGTCAGATGTAGACTAAAAACTGCATACAAGTACAGTGGGTCATGGACGATTGTCTGTAACTGTGCCTGATTGCCTCCAAACGTGAAGGTTCTGCTGTAAATCACAGGAAGTTCTGTCTTTTTCTGTTTGTTCTGTCTGGAAATAATCCAGATACATTCTGGTGCAGGAGAGCCAGAATGCAGATATGCTTGAATTACTCTCTGGACATACAAAAGAAGTGATGCTCCTTCATGCATTACTTATGTACCCCACACAGACTAAATCTCAAGCACACTGTTCTCTTCAGCCACCAAATTAGGACTGATTCCTTGGAAAGATGATAGAAGGAAGTCCTCCTCCCCCCCCCTCCCCCCTTGTATTTTCTTCTAAAGAAACTCCTTTCTGAAGAGGCCCAGAAATTTTCATTTCCAATCATGGAAATGTTTTAAGATCCTCATATAGTGATTCTCCTTCTGAGAGAAATCCTTGTTTAGTCCACAGTTAAAACTGATCACTAAAAACAAACTGTCTGCTTTCCAAACACCCAGCTGCAAGAACTGGCTGTTCAGGAAAGCAGCAAGAACCACTTAAAACATTCTGGCAATGTGAGATATGAAGCATTAGTGTCAGGTTTTTAGGAACCTGTTCAGCATTTTGATGCATATCCAATCAGCAAGAGAGCAGCCCTCATTTCCCTATCCCATCTTAGAAAGTCAATATCCAGTTTGTTCCTATGTTTCTATCCATCAGGGCTAAAGGCATATTTAGTAGGAAGATGAGACTTTTTCCTCCTTCTGGGAAATTCACTTCTCCACATAACCCTTGCAAAAATTTTCGTGACTCTTACAGACAGCTTGATCAGCCCAGCAACTGACTGAGGAGGAGTAAGACGTGGTAATGATGTCCTCAGAGCAGGGTGCGTTCCGACAGCAATTTGGAAGGAGAATGAAAAAGTTAGTTCTTGTATTTTATTAGGTGAATGTGATGCTCCTCTGAAGCCTGTTGGCAAAGTTAAAAGGCTGATGGCATCTTTAACAAGTAGGCTGAACTGCAGCCAGCTCATGCAGTTTAACTGGAGACATACTGAACTTCTCAATGAAGTACTACACTCCTACTGCCTCCTGTAATAGAGGAGAAACAGGTTTTCTACACACCAAAAAGGAAATTTGTTCTGGTGGTACTGGGACATGGAAAAAAAATCTCCAGTGCTGTTCCTACTGTCATCACTCTAGGAAAGCTGCTTCTGTTAATATCCCAGTAAAATGTCTCTCTGTAGTAACACAGTATGTCAGGAAAGGTCTTTTTCAGAACTTCTTCCATCCAAAAAATATGTTTCATTACTTGCCCTTTTCAGAAGCCAGTTTTCTATTCAAAATTATTTCTATAGCTCTAGAATATTGGGCTAAGTGCTCATCTTACCTCTCCACAATCATCAGCCACACTTTCTGCTTTGCAGAGCATGATGCACAACTGTAGGTCCTGCTTGCTGCCCAGTTTCCTGACTGCCAGATCACTGCTTTATCCACAAGAACACATTGTCTAACAACAAACAAATGGAACTGGACTAACTTCACACCTACTTCTGTACTACTTGCAGCCAGGAAATTGCTTTAGTTCACCAGAGGATCTGTTTACTGATCCAGTACTGTGGTTTTCAAACCACGCTATGCAAGATTCCAGGGGTCTGTGAATTATTTTTAAGGAGTCCATGGATAAAGACCAGGAAAAGAAAACCTACTCTCTCCCCAGGAACCTACATCTCTTCTGGAATTTTTAGTGGCTGGCAAATTGGAAGAATGTTAAAAACCATTTGTCTGGTGTAACAACATAGGATATGTTCCCTCAGGCATAAAATTTTGGGGAACTGCTGAGGAACTCCACCAAGTTGTAAAAGTTGCAGTGCCTAGTTAGCACCTGTCTGTGAGAGCAGCATTTGTGACACTTCTAGGGGTACACTGAGCATGTAGCAGCTATTTCTTATTCCATGCCTGGATGAGAGGCATCCCATATAAATGGCAAGCTTTCCTTGGGGTCATTTTAAGCCAGTGTCAGAATCAGAAAATCACAGAACTATAAATTACCGGGTTGGAAAGGACCATAAGGATGATCTGGTCTAACCTTTCTGGCCAAAAACACAGTCTAGACAAGACAGGCGAGCACAAACAGACAAATCTTAAAAGTATCCAATATTTGGGGAATCCACCACTTCCCTCAAGAGACTACCCCAAAGGCTGATTGGCTTCATTGGGAAAAATTTTCCTCTTTTGTCTAATTGGAATCTCCGCAGAAGTAACATGGACCCATTACCCTCTGTCTTTTCCATGTGATTTAGGGAAAAACTCGAGTCTCTACCTTCTCTGCAGCCACCCTTTAAATACTGGATAAATATGGTGATAAGGTCTACCCTAAGCCTTCTTTTCTCAAGACTGAGAAAAGCCACTACTCTCAGCCTTTTCTCATGGGACAGGCTTCCCACACCATTGATCATCTTTGTGGTCCTTCTCTGGGCCCTTTCCAGCTTGTCCACATCTTTTGTGTATAGCAGGGACCAAAACTGAAGACAGTACTCCAGGGGTGGCCTGACAAGCACTGAATCCAGTGGGACAGTGACTTTTCAATGGCCTGCTGGTGATGTTCTTGTTGGTGCAGCCCAGCATCTTCTTGGGTTGCTGTGAGTGAACAATGTGAGTGCTGCTGTGCATTGAGCTGTTCCCCACCAGGACCTCCAGGACCTTTTCCACTGAGCTGCTCCCCACCTGGGTAGATCCAAGCCTGAGCTGCACTCCAGGATTATGTTTTCCCATACCTTACATCTGTCTTTGTTGAATTTCATGAGGTCTTTGTTAGCCCACTCTTTCAGCCTGTCCAGGTCTTCCTTCATGGTAGCACTGCTTTCCAAAGTGTCCACTTTTCCATTCACTTTGGTGTCATTGGCAAACTTCATCAAGGTATGCTTGATCCCATTATCCAGATCAGTTATGGAGATATTAAATAGCCCTGGGCCCATCAGTGATCCCTGGGGGACCCCACTTGTGACAGGCTGCCAGTTGAAAAGGAGCTATTTATTTCCATACCCTGGCTACTGCCTGGCTGTCAGTTCCCACCCTACTGCACAGACCCCTTGTCCAGAGCAGCCACATCAGTTCCCCTAGGAGGAGGCAGTAACTAGAGGAGAAAATGCTTTAGGGGAATACTGTATGTTAAATCACATGTAAAGTCCCATGTGCAAAAAACTGCTCATTGCAGGCTGCTCTGACCCTTCCAGCTCCCCATAAAGCAATCAAGCCTTCCTACAGAGTGTGCATGAGCCATTCACAACCAAGACCCAAACATCTGTATTTTTGAAAACACAAGGTAAAGTTGCACTGACTTTGCAAGATTGTACAGTGACGGCAAGGATCTTCTGTCCAGCAGAATGGGAAAAGAGAATTTTCCATTTTCAAACTTTCTAAAAATCAAAAGGTCAGCAATGAGAAGGAGGAAAAGCTCTCAGCCACTTGAGTGCTCTACCTGAATGTCAACTGCACATTTGAAAAACTATACTTTATGGAAAACATCAAACCCACATACAAAAATAAAAACGTTGCAGAATAAAATGCCTTTTTTATTCTCGTCTAGGTTACTACCCCAAAAATCCTTGTGAGATCAGTCCTCTAACTTGGACTTTTTTCCTTCCCTTCGCATGTACCAACGCTGCTCCTTGGCACAGTGCTGGGTGTTCACTTGGCATCTTTGACATAGGAATCTTTCCCTCACACCTGACAGCTTTGCCCCATGCACATACAACCTCTGCCCCTTTTCACCATAGCCCTTTGCTCTGGCAGGGCAGAAAACAGAATGTGAAGGAGGACTTAGAAGCCAGGGAGCTCTGCAGAGGAAGAGCTTTTCTCTTATTAGGATAATGCTGCAACTGGCACACAGTTCTTTGAGTAACAGAGTTAAAAATTAGTTGATTATAGATACCTGTGCTTCAGACTTCTTGAATGGTTTTGATGGGCTGTCTGTGCCTCCTGTGCCTAGTAGCAACCTAAAATCCTATTAAGTGCCTGTGTTTTGTCATCACTATATGGCCTTAAAAAAATTATTGTCTTGCCTGTAAAGCCAGACCTATTTCAAAATTGATACACATCAAGACAGAAGTGCCTTAAGAGGGACCATTTATCCTTACTTTTCCATCAGTTATCTGTCATAGTTTCTGAAGACTGATGAAAAAATCCAAACCATATTAAATATCACAATTGATGATAACACACAGCTCCTGATATGTGCTCTCAGTAGTCTGCAGATATCTTCCTGGAGCTTATTGCTTCTGGTTTTTGGATGCATTTCCACAGGAATCTTCACACCCTTTACTGCTGGGTGCTCAATGGCAGGTAAAGGATGCTGCAGCTAATGGAAACATGGACTTAATGTCTTATTAGAAGGCACACTGATCTCTGAAATGGAGGTGATGAATCTCAAAATATCTAAAGAAATACCCACCACTTGAAGAATGAACATGAAAAGCTCATTGGGTACAAGAAATAGGTATTTGCACAAAACTTTTTCAGTGTGTTACACGTTAAATTTTGGACTGAATGATCTAAAAGTTCTTTTCAACGTGAACAACCTAAACAATTCTATGATTCTATGACTTCAGCACTAGTGCCTGGAAACCAAATCTAAGCATTCAGTTTTGAATGTCAGCAAGAAAATTTATACAAGAGCAGATCTCAGGCCCCAGTCTTGTCAAGGACCAAGTGACAGTGCCAGCCAAGCACTTGTATAGGGGGAACACAGGTAGGAAGCTGTGTCTTCATGGAATTCTACTTGTATTAAGCAACTGCAATTCCTGCTTTCACTGCAGAGCACCAGCTCAAACCACCTTTCCTTGCTGTCTTGCAGCATGTGCCGTGTGTTACCCCAGCCAGAGACTGCACACTGATATCAGCAGAAGTACCTATAGAAGGCCATATGGGATCTGGGTCCTTGCTTATAAAGTTTTATGTTATGCTCTGCCTAATTTCAGGACTTTTCCTTCAGTTTCTTTCCCCACTCCTGCACACAGGCAGCAGTTGTCTCCATTACCTCTTCACTAACCTCACCTATTTCTCCATGGAGCTCTATTAAGCCAAACTCATGCAAGCCAAATCTACAACAGTGAGCACTAATGGGATTTTATTACCTACCTGGCAGTCCTGGATCAAGAAGGTACAATGTTGATAATGTACTGGTGTGGAGTTGACATAGCATCCTAATTTTTCTCTTCCAAGCATCCCTCTGACAGTGGTGAACTTTTTCTTTCATTTAGCCCTTGTTTTATCATAACCATTGGAGTTAATCTTCTCACTGCTGTCATGGCAACTTGCTCCTCCACTGGCCCCACTGTCTTGAACCACATCTGGGAAGCCCAAGCATCAACTAATTTGCAGGGACAGATTTTGCAGGGCTGTGTGGCTGTTACCCCCCATTAAGAAGTGAGTGGATGTTCAGTTGCTTTTCAGCTGCTGTCCTTCACTGCTGAACATCTGAGTGGAAGCTTAAACTGAGGTGAGCTCAAGATATCATAGAACTATCTAGGTTGGAAAAGACCTTTAAGATCATCAAGTCCACCTCTGAATGCATCTGCCTGTAAACTGCAGCAGCTCGGGGGCAGAAATGTGACACCTCACACAGAGGTGTAGACCCTTCTCTCTGCTCCTACTCCTTTGTTTGATGTCTTGCCCCAAATCATAGCTGTGTTCTATGAGGTCTTTCTGTGGCCTGTGACTTTGGGCATTTGCTTGCTTACTCTCCCTTTCAACAGGCTCCAACTTCCTCCTTTGTTGTAATTTCTCTCTTCCTTGATTCATACCTTGTCATAAACAGTAAGAGATAAAGTTGTGCCAAAGGGGACAGTGTTTGTACTACTGCTGTACAAACATGAGGTTGTGGATAACATGGTTTTCCCTTTAAAAAAATGCTCCTTTGGCTCTGAATGAGAGCTCTTTTCACTATGACGTGGTAGCACAATGAATTCCCTGCACTGAGATGTTGCTCACAGCCTTGAGACAAGGCACAAAGGGAGGGCAAATAAATGAACAATACGGTGGAAGAAACAAAGAGCAAAATGAAAGCAAGCAAGCAACATAAATGGAAAAAAAGGAGAGGCAGGCTGCAGTGTTTAAAGCTGTGCCACACAAAACAAACACCATGTAAAATGATGCAGAACTGCTGCAGAACTGGGATGGCACTTCTATGGAAATGGGGAGTCCAGTCTGAAGAGGAGGTTAACTCCAAGAGCAAGGACAGAGCTGGCAATTAAAGGAAAAGTTTCACATTGGCCTATTGCATCCCATTCCATGGGATCCCATCAGGGTGTCGGAAGGACTTTTCCTGCTCCTGAAATACTGCCATATATGGGGCAACAGGTTAGCAATGCATAGCAGCAGTACACAAGAAAAAAGAGATACTTTCGCTGTCGCATGGGTCCTCTTTTCTTTTGTTTCCCCAATTCCAAAACCTCCTCGAAAAATAAATATCCTTCACACCCACCAGTAACTGCACAAGACCGACTGACTCCCTTTAGAGAGCCATGGGGAGTCTTTTACCCCAGAGTCATATGGGCTTGCATGGAAAAGAGAAGAAAAGGAAAAGATAAAACATGTACTGCAAAGAGCTGGGTATATGGGCTGTTGTATCGAAGGCTGGCAGGAAAAGACATAGAACCACACCAGCAAGCTCAAAGCTGTACTCACAATGTCATCCATTTCTGCAATTTTAAATCAGTTATTTCTTCTTGAATAGCAGTTTGCTCCGACATCCTCCTTTCTGATCCCCTCAGACCAGCCTCCCTTTACAACTCATTCTCACTTCTCTTCCCTCTTTTCTCCTTATTTTCCCCTCACTCCTTCTAGTCATCAAAGCAGCTCCCTCCTCACTGAGTTCTCATATCGAATTGCCCCAAAAGCCAGCAGAGGAATTGTTATCTGCTGGATGCTGAATGGTCCTATGCAGATGACAGCCTTTCCCACAATATCAGAGCTGTCTTTGGAGACTTTAGAGGCTTTTTAAACACAGACAGTCTACCTTGGCGAGTCTCAGTGTTTCTGTAACACGGAGCTCTTGTTGGGAACCATCTACCCAGTAAAACATACAGTGTGCTACATGCTCAGCTGGGCCACACCTGCTTAACTTGGCTTTAAAAGCCTTGGTTTTCTTCACCTTTAATCATGTACTCATGCTCCTGCACCTCACTCTTGCTTGAACTGAACCCAGTGTTTGACCACCTGGTGGTTGAATTAGCTCAGGATGAAAAATCACTTTTCCCTCAAACGTCTGTCTGACATACAGCATAAATGCTTGTAGCAGCATTAACGGGACAGCTGAGCTGGGAGAGAATGACAAAAAAACAACTATGGTGAAATGGGAGAATTATAAGGTTTCAGCTGGTTACTGCATATCACAGCCTTACTGCACTCAGCAGTTGCAGCCTTCTAGACAAAAATTGCTCAGCCAACTGTATCCTGAGCAGGATCAAAAGCTCAACCCATAACTATGAGTCTTCCCTCCACCTTCCTGCAATTAGACAACAGAAATGTATCTGCCAAATAACAACCCCTCCTCCCTCCTTCTTCTCAAAACATTCAAGTCTTTCATGACTAGCCATGACCTGCAATGGTTCTTGTTAATTGCTGTCTGCCTGGAAAATCTCATAGGGTAACAACAGAGATGTCTGTTCCTCATGGACATTTCTTTGCAAGGTAACTGTAAGGATCTCAAAACCCTTTCCAAACATCCTTTAGTGATGACTCATAGCACCTTCTCTCATTTATGTTTAATGCTAAAATGGAGGCCACAGTGTGTCAGTATAAAGAATGTGATGGCAGCAAAGCCTTCAGTAACTGCTGCTTTTACCTCATCCCCAGTCCTCCTTTTTGCCACAGCCACCTCCCAGCTGGCTGAGCCTCAAAACAGTCTGTTACTTTATAAACCTGGTGGTGTAGCTTCCAACTGAAAAACAAACAAACCAAACACAGGGGTTTTTGTTATTCTTGTATTGCTTTATAATCTCAACAGCTACCAGAGGGATAATTCTGCTTGGAAAATATTGACTCATGATGAGCACAGTGGTAACATGCAGTGTCAGAGGAGCAGGAATGAGCTGTGGAGGAAAGAGAGAGCAAAGGAGACGGTGATGATGATGGGAAGTGAGGTAGCAATATCTAAAGCTTGAATTACCAAAGAATTGTACCTGGGAGGGTGGTCATCAAGCCATCCTCCCAGGTACAGAGAAACTCAGTAACTTGTCCACAGGAAAAGAGCCAGTTATTGGCAGAGAGTAAAATTTTAAGATATGGCGACTCCTGCTTATCTCCTCTCTCAACTCCAGGCATGGCTCTGCCCTGCTTGTGTGAAATCACAATGAGAAAGCAACTAGCACAAATCCAGCTGCTGGTTGTCCCACCTAAATATATTATCAATAGTTGGCAGCTCATGAAAGTTTCTATTCTGGTTCCTAAGAAGAAGAGAAACCATGGCATTCAAATGCTTGAGCCAGGCCTTGTTTTTAAAGGTAGCATGCACACACAAACATACACACAGAGGTGATCTACCTCTGCCTTACTCCCTTCCTTTTTTTTCTCTTTGCCTCTGCTACCACAAAAAAAAATTGCACTAACTAGGTTTAAAATGGATCTTACAAAGAAATGTTTAAGTAATTTCCAAAGATTAAAAACTGTGCAAAGGGCGGGGTAATCACCTCTTAATTTTCAGAGGGCTCTTTTAGTTGAGGAAATCTGAGCTGTGTCACTAAACTGGTACAGTGGAACTGGTGCATGGATGTCTGCAACATGTCTGCATGGATGCTCAGCTTTCTGTGATTAGAGCCTATGTGTATAAAGACTGAGGGAATAATTTTCAGTCCCCAGGATATTCCACATTCTCTCCCTGCATGCAAGCACAGGGTACCCTCCATGTGGGAGCTGTTTGGACAGTAGGGTGCATGGGAGCAGCAGGGACATTTCCCCAGTCCCATCCACAACTCGCTGTGGAAATTTCTCCCTGTTGTGCTTCCAGAGGAACAGAAACACCCTCCAGCCTTCTATGGGATTCAAGAAAGCCTTCCACACATACTTTGCATATCAGAAAATGGAAAGAGAGTAGAAGACTACATTTTAAAGCTTTGCAGCTCATATTCAACAGCAGGACCTAGCAATTTACTAAGCAATTCTATGCAAGCCTCTGATACAGTTAAACTATCTCCTGGGTTTTACTCTGCCATCTAGCTTGGCTTCTCCATTTTATTGCTGTGCTTGCTGAGCTTAATATTCATTCTAACCTTTGAATCACAAAAGGCACTGCAATCTCCAAGTCAATGCCCTTAATAGGCTAGCACTGTTCCCAGGACAAGTATTCCTGAACATCAACCACTTTCCCAACATATGATACTCTTTCTCCTTCTACCTGCCAATTCCTTTCTGTTCATCACCTCCCTCTGGCTGATGCCCACATTCCCTCCCTCCTGTAGATGCACTGTCTTGGCTCCCAGCTGTGTACAGCTGGCAGGTCCCCAGGGTCCAGACAAAACTGTGGCTGTACTCCCTCACATTCTCTCAATTAGAGTTGATGTTGGTCTCCTGCTAGGGACAAAAGAGAATCTGCTCACTTTTCATGTGCTTTTCTGCCACTGTTGAAACATAGCTACAGCTTCCATGCCAAGAGTATCTGAGGCACCAGCCTTCTGGCCACACTTCCATCTTTTCCTACTTTGCCACCCCCCTCAATACCTCTAGCATGAAGCTTGTTTTTGAAGCATGTAGCAGGTTTTTGTTGTGCTGGAAGAAATTGGGTTTGGCTGCAACACAGAGAAAAATGCTCCCCTTGCTCTCCTGGATGGATGTAGGCACATGGGTAGTTTCCCAGTCAGCATAGCTGCAGCATCCTGCAGATAAAAACTAAAGATGCTGTTGCAAACATTATGTGCTGGCATGAAAGAGAGAGAAGTCTCCACTAATGAAGCTAATATTTACCCTCATTGACAATTTGGAAGGATGTTTATTGTCTTTTCATCTGCTTGATGTGAGACTCCCACAAGAGTGGATCATGTTAGTGCTAGATCTGACACATTTGCAATAGCCCACCCTGCAGAGGAGGGCAGCTGAAGATGGAAACAAAGATGCTCAGTACAATCACACAGACTGCTACCATTTAAATCAAAAGAGCATCCCTGTTACAAAAGAGTGCTGGTTAGATCTTTCCCTCCCTATGCAAATCAGAACGGGCAGGGGTGTAGCTGAGAGGAAAAAAGTAGTGCAATGCAAACTTAAAGAGAAATGATTGAGGCTGTATTTAAACAGGTGCAAGGCTGGCTCTAGGAATTAATGAATCCATTAACTTCCAAGAGTGGGAAGCCAAAGCACATGAGCAAACTATCACCCAGCTGCCCATTTTACCTATTCCAGGGTGCTGAAGACTCACACTGTCTTCTGCTGCCTCCACCTCTGGCTGACTGGGGACAGAATATGGAAAACAGCTGCTGTTTCCAACATCAGGGCTAACAGCATGATCTGTCCTCGCTGCTCTGATCTCTACACAGGGTCACCACCACTGGTCTTCTATATGTAACCTGTCCCTTCCTTCCATGTTCTGCCATAGGAGCAGATCTCAGGATCATAGATCAAAGGAGGCGTGTTGGTGAATGAGAAGCTGGACACGACCCAGCAACACATGCTGGCAGCCCAAAAAGGCCAAACATATCCTGGGCTGCATCCAAAGCAGTATGGCCAGCAGGGTGAGGGAGGGGACTCTCCCCCCCTGCTCTGCTTTGGTGACACCCCACCTGGAGTTCTGCATCCAGATCTGGGACACCAAGATAAGGACATGGAACTGCTGAAACAAGTCCAGAGCAGGCTACAAGGATGATCAGAGGGCTGGAGCACATCTCTTATAAAAACATACTGAGAGAGTTGGGGCTGTTCAGCCTGGAGAAGAGGAGACTCCAGGGAGACCTTAGAGCCCTTGCCAGTATCCGAAGAAAACCTACAATAGAGCGGGAGAGGGACATTTTACAAAGGCATGTAGTGATAGGAAAAGAGGGAATGGCATTAAGCTGACAGAGAGCAGGTTTAGATTAGGTGTTAAGAAAAAATTCTTTACTGTGAGAGTGGTAAAACACTGGAAGAGGTTGCCCAGAGAAGCTGTGGCTGCCCCACCTCTGCAAGTGTCCAAGGGCAGGTTGGATGGATCTTTGCCCTGTTCTAGTGGAAGATGTCCCTGCCCACAGCGAGGGGGTTGGAGCTTGATGATCTTTAAGGTCCCTTACAACCACACCATTCTATGATTTTATCTCAGTATCTGTTCCTCTTAGTTAGGGCAGCTAAATTCACTTCTGCTAAGTTGCTGAAAAACCTGGCATTGCTCTAAAGAAGTGCTGCATTTATTTAGAAGTGTGCTCCTTTTGCAGTGTGAAGGCTTTTGATCTTACCAAGGACAAGCTCCCATTTAAAAAGCAGGTTATCTGCTGTAACTCCTAATGGGATGACAGCCACCAGCAGCCCCTGGTTACAGACATGGTGAGCAGCCTCACAGTAAGGAAGGCTGCTTATTCTTTTCTGGCAGAGGCACAAAAGCAGCCTCACTTCCAAGATCTCTGTAACAAACCAGCTCAGTGTTTGTCCTAGGTTGGCCCCAACACCTGGCACCTGGCACAGCACGTGTCTGAATTGCATTCTGGTGAAAGTCACCCTCAAGTTCACATGCAAAACTGGCTTCTAACACAGCTGGGTTATTAATTTGTTGAATGACAGAGAGAATTGCTAGGGATGCAGGTAATAAAGGAAGGAGTATGTTTTAAAACTTAACAAGAAATACTGATAGGAGATTTCAATAACTTCCAGGAGGAACCCATCACAAAAGAAGCTCTGTTTATGGCAGCTCCTCAATGCCAAAACATTTAGTCTCATTATTGTAGATGCTTAAGCAATCATGTCTTAGACTGCTTTGTTTCATACAGAATTGATCACTAAAGATTATAAACTGAGCAGTAGCAGTTCTACAAAGTTCTACAAAGGAAGACACAAAAGACCACTGTTGAAGAGTTATAGACAAAATATCCAAATATTGCAAGGGAAATGCTCACAAGTGTAGACTTATGATCATATGACACACAAAAAGAACATCACCAAGAGGACAAAATCATCCACTCATGCGTAGGAAATGCCAGGATTAAAACTGCCTAAGAAACCTTTGTGCCCTGCTGCTGGTGAGGCACTGCACTATGGTCTCCAGCTGCAGGATCACAAACTGTTTGTCTGGGGGAACCCACACCATACTCTGCACAGGCAAGGGATGAACATGAACACTGACACTGCAACCACTGATATGTGGCCTGCACACTACTAGGTCATGGCAGAATAGGTCTCATCTGGATCAGATGCAAGCATACAATCACATTTTAATCATCTTTTCAGCCAAAGCTCACAGGATTTAGCACTGCTAGGAACCATTAAATTAATATAGAGGACTTACACCAGCTGTGGAAGGACAGACCACACTTGACTCATCATGAAGTCAGTGAAGCACAGACAGACTATGCATGATATACAATCTGCCAGAACAGAGTGTCCCTTCACTTCTTTAAAAAGCATTTGATACAGCAGAGTAAGTATGTACCATTTCAGCACTGAGCATCATGCAGCCGTGGTGCATTCGCCCTGGTCCTAGAATTGGACTTACCCTCTCATACAGCCATGGGTCAAATAAACAAAAGGCTGATCCTTACTATCCTCATTCCATATGGATCTCTGCACCTGGCATCCTGCCCACAAGCTGAATCCTGCCCTAAATGCACAACTGCTATTTTCCCTGGATGTATTTCTCCCCAATATTCTCAGCACAGTATCACACTGCAGGTCTCCATGGTGCTAGGCCAACTTACTGGGACCAGCTCTTGGAAATCATAAGCCCTAACTCTCTCTGTCTGGCAAGTCTAAGATATAAAAGGAATTACTGTTTTTCAGAGTCCTTCCTCACTCAGTAAAAGTGATCAATAAATCCAATTTGTAATCTTACATAAAATGGAAATTCTGAAGAAAAAACTATAGTCCATTATAGCTTCACTTATCCATTTAGCTGGCACAAAACTTCTGCCAGCAATGCTTGTCCCTCTGAGGTGATGCAGCAGCATCTCACAGCTGTATCAACCTGTGCACCCAAGAGCAGGTGAAACCAACTGATAGCATGTGGATGACTGGATTTTATTCTTGATTTCTCTTCTGCTTTGTTTCTCTGCAGCTGAGAGCATTAAACTGAGGGGGAGGTAAACATTAGCTTTTGCTTCTTTTGATGTGATTTGTTGTGTAGATCTTCCACAGCTCCCTGTGGGACTAGACCCTGGCACTCAGGTCTCTGTTAGTCTGTTCTCTCTGCTCCCTACCTCCCCATTAACCTGGTGACATGTATCTGTATTATATATATATTATATATATATATTATTATACGTATAGTAGCAGAGGATATGCCTCCAAAATTCATCCACGAGGCTCAGAGAGAAGTCCTGCCTGATGTCTGCAGGGAGAGAAGCAAAGGAATTTAAGGGCTATTTTGAGAATTATTAAGTACCCTTGCTAGAAAGAAGATTAGCTTCATGAAAATCACAGCTGGTCTCTCTTTTTCAATTTTCACATTAAATTTAAATTGACTGCAAGTTCAATAGCTCTGAGGGTAGAAAACAGCTCACTACATTCAAAAATATTCCCCTTTTGTTCAGCTTCAAGAGATGAGGGGTATCATACTGTCCTTGGAAATGAGGAGCAGAAGTTCATCCAGAGAGGTCATCTAGTTTCACATGCAGACATGGACAAAAAGTACCCTCTTGACCTATAAGTCTTCTTATTTAGCAAATACTTCAAACCTCTTTCATTCTTTGAACAGGAATAACCCTTACAAAAGTCTTCAGTCACCTTTTCAATCTCCTCCTGAGGACAAGCCAAGAACAAGCCTGTCCTTTTTGTCTTGTCTTAGTCCAAGTTTCAATTAGAAACTCTTTTGATGCTGAGATCACTTTCTTTCCTTGGAGAATTATTACAGCATCCACACTTTCATCCCAAGGGTGAGTAATATATATTCATGTCCACAAGAATTTGTTCCAGCACTGGGATAACTCCTTGCATCTCCTTCCGAACTTCCCTGACCTCCAGACCTAGTTTTGACTTCCCTTACTTTTTTCATTCCAGCCCCTTAGATTGATTCTTTTCATCCATCTTTTCTCTTGGTGGCAAGAGAAATAGTTTGGGAGACCAAAAACCTTACACCAGCACCTTTGACTGGACACTTTCTACAGGCTCTAGTGTAAAAGAAAGTAAAGCCCAGGCCCTATGCTGAGCTCAGCACTGCCTCACAACTTTATAAAGACAGGCTGACATCACAAAGCAAGTGAAGGTTCTGGTATGGTTCTGGTAGGTTTTTCTTTGACAGTGGTCTTACTCATTCACCTTTTGATGGAAACCCTTTATTTACTAAACCTCTATTGTTTCAAATAGCAGCAGGAAAACCTTTTCTGAGCTTTACATTTTCATGTTTCACAGTAATTGCACAGGTGTTTTTCTCTGGATTCTCCGGAGAGCATGCTTTTCATTTTTGTTCTGCAATTCCAGGTACAGTTTTATGTGTGCCTTTCTTTGTTCCTGCGTGACTTCCCATGATTAAGGATATTGTGGAGACAATTAGGAATCAGAAGAACAGGGTAGTTTAAATTTCTGATCTCTCTCACACATTAGCTCTTTAGAAAGTTTGAGCCAGGCTACAAATATGCAGTTTATCTCTTCTCTATCCTTTTTGTAAGCTGTTCTGTGATTTCTTGCAAAATTGCTGCATGCAGTCAGATTGCTCCCGCATTTTTCCAGAACTGACTGCAGTAAACCTGGATATGCAATCCAGAGCTCTTGACAATAAAGGGAGGCTATAGAGAACATTTAACATTTGAGATTTAAAGAGATTTAATATTTGGGTTTTTTCCTAAATTTTGATCCAGGGCAAAGGGTCCAATTTCTGCATGTGCTTTTATCCTGGAGATTTTAATTAGGTGTGTTGACAAGCTTGTTAGGAGAGTGCAGGCCTCCTCTGCTAAAGTCCAGTGGCTTACAGAGACTCTGGAACTTAGAAAAAGCAGGTTGAACTCTTTGACTTGCTGAAATTTTCAATATATTCTTGGATAGTCTACTTTATCCTCTTGTCATACAATTTCTAATTAATCACATGGGTGATTAATAACAGTCTCTTTCCTCACAAGGCAGTTGGTTAGGCATTTGTAATATAAAGTAGTTAAGTGATGATGGTGCCAAATAACATGGAATGACAGATGAAAGGGGAAGAGGGGAATGATCTGAGTCTCATCTTAAAATGACAGAAGTGAGGCAGAGCCCAAAGCCCAAATCATTTGTGCCTGTGACTAATGTGTCTGTGCCCAATAGACTCTAAAAATTGAATTCGGAGCTGCAGGAACACAATGGCACATTCTTATTTCTTGCTGTTCATCTGTATTTCTCATAATCTTAAGGGTTTCTGTGGTATTATATAAAAGTTATATAAAAATTAGGAACACATCAACATTACCTCTTCAGCACAAATGCAAACAGACCCTTTTCTTTTCACAGTTAGAGCTGGTGGCAGTAGCAAAAGTGATTTTTCTGTAACTGCCCCAGGTGGAAGTACTGCTGTAGTGGTTTAGTCATCTCTCTCCTGTGTTCGTAAAGATCTTTACTAGAGAGACAGTGCTACTGCTATTGCTAATGAAATATTCCTAGCAGTGTGCCAAGCATATTAAGCATCTTCCAGACAGAAGTATTCACTCAGCAAGATCCATTCTTACATTTCCAACTGAATCAATGGCAGACCCATCTCTCCTTGGAGAAGAGATGCCAATGAGCAAATAGACTCTTGGAAGGAGTGAGTTGTGATAGGAAGATATAACCAATCATCTGGCTGTGGACTCCTTCAATACTAGACAAGAAACACAGGGCTGCAACCCTCCTCTGCAGCTTGAGTTCCAGAAAGCCTTTCAGCACAACTGTATATGGTATGATATTAATTTAATGCAATATAATAAGAAACAATTTGTGCTGGAAAAAGCTAGGCTATGCAGATAGTGATTAGCAAAACTAACATTCTCCACACAGCCACAGCTGTGCTCACTGTCACCAGCTCTGGGACCCTCTGTGTTCCCTGCCCAGTCTACATCTTTACTGCTCTATCCCTTCTCTCTGCCCTGGGTCTCTTCTGGATGCAATGCACGCTCATCTGCCTTTGCCTCCTACATGAATGCTTCCAGGCAGACTGCTGGCCTGCTGGGTCTTTGGGGTTCAGCCTGGTTTCATGGGACTTGTGAGTTCCCTCCCCAGGGGTAAAGGAGAGGAACTGGTGTCTTCTTACTATGTCACAGTAAAAATAGTTGTTGCAAACCTCTAAAACTTTGTCAACTGCTCTTCTTCACGTTGGAGAGGGCAATGCAAACAGTCACTTCAACGAGCAGATGAGAAGCACTACTTAAGAGCTAGGATCTGTTTCAATGATCTACTCCTAGAGAGCAATCCTAAGACAGCAGTGAAAACCCCAACATAAGTAACATGCCAAAAAGCACTGAAGTATCACTTTAGATTTTCACCTTTAAGTTTCAGAGTTAATATCAAACTTCTGAGGAAATTCATATGTTCCCTGAGCCTCAGTGCCAAAAAACTCTATGTATGTTTATATGTGATAGCCCTCTATTAAAAAAAAAAAAAAAAAAGAATCAGGGAAAAAAAAAGCCTGAAAACTATGACTGCTTTAAAATGTTGAACATCCATCAGAGCTGAACTGTATGTCTTGACATGTCCTGACCATACACTGCTTTAACTGGGATCCCTCAACCCCTATGAGCTGGCAAAACTGTAAGTTAAATTGCTTAAAACAGTCTAAGCCTTTAGAGCAGTTTAAAATAACTAAACCCCTTAAAAGTCGTTAGTACTAAAATTTAAGCAACATCAAAAAGGTATCAGACATTCTGTATTACAGCCACTTTAGTACTGCAACTTTCTCAAACACAAACATTTCCAGTTTCATGACCCCACTGCAAGTTTTTTGAAGGTGTGCACGAGTGAGGATCTCTGTTGTGATCTTTTGTGGATGATCAATCCTAATGTAGCCCACCATAAAAGTCTTGAAGCTGCTGGGGTTATCCATCTTTTAATATTTATCCCAAGAGCAAACTTGACCAGAAAATATGAAATACTGTCTTGCTGATTTTGTTAAAATACTTATAAAAAGGTTATATGTTTATTATTTTTTGACATCACTTGTCTCTGCATTTGTCACAACTTTTCACATAAGTGTGTTAGGGAGCAAACTGAAGAGCATTTGTGATTGTATGAGGCAGCTTGAGGTTGACGTGACCACAGAACTGATCAATGGCAAATCCTCAGCCATTCCTAGTTTGTTCCTAGAAATCAGAGTTCTGAATTTTAGAGGAAACTCTCTTAAATACTTTTAAATAAGTGAAGTTTTTCCAAGAATCTTATCCTGGTATATATTCAGCAGTAACCCCATCTTGCCTTACTCAACCAATTGACTGAGCTGCCCAGGCGAAGTTATCATTGCTGCTCGGAGGGAGGAGATAGGTGTCAGCTCAGAAGGATGGGAGGAAGAAACAGGAGAATGGGAGCCAGATGTGCTGAGACCCTGTCCTCATTCACCAGGGTCCACAGCAGGTGCCAGGGAAGTAGCCTGGCCCCTTCTGCAACAGAAGAGCTCCAGCAGCACCCTGAGTTTTTGTGCTGGCCAAGCAGGCCCTGTGGCAATCAGCCCCAGCACTCTGCTGGCCCAGGTAGCCCTGTGCTATCCGTGCTTGCAGAGGACCTGTCCCCAGCTGCTCCAGGCTTGTGGCAGAATCACAGACCTGCTCCTGCAGCTTCTGTCAGAAGAAGAAAAATGTAACTAAAACAGCCTATACATCTCAAAAGAGGCATTTTTGCCTCTTCTTTTTTGACACAATTATTATGATGAGAGGTTTAATATCTTGCCATAATGTTTGCTTTTAGCCACATGTATGCTCTTTATTCACTGTGTAGTAATATTTTCATTAACATAAGCCAGAGGGAGAGGGGATGAAAGGAAGAAGCCTGGCATAAAGAAAATGATAGTACTTTGAAGCTTATTAAGGAAAAGTCATAAGTCTCAGAGGAGATGGTTTAATGAGTGGAGTCCAGAGGTGGATGTGACTTTCCAGTTGGTCACATTGACATCATAATTTCTGAATTGATTTTCTATACTCTCCACATCACTGTCATGCCATAAAGGGGAGCTGAATAGAGTTGCAATGGCAGATCTGGCTTCTGAATGGCTGCAGTGTTAATGGTGGTGTGTGAAGTACATCCCACAATGCTTCTGAGGTATTAAAAAGAAACTAAACATTAGCAACATCAAGATTTCACCTTAGTCCTCACAAGGGTTATCTGATATAGCTGGACCATCAACCCCTCATCAGCCCTTTCCCATCTGAGATTACAGAGAAACTACTCCTGGTGAAAAACTCATGTCCATTGACTTTCCCTAAGAGGAAAATAGAGTAAATTATGTACTGAACATGAACAACAAATCCAGATTTTACTTATGGACTTGGAGAGGAAAATCCTCTGCCCGTGGCTGACCTTCCTCTCCCTGGTGCCTGTGGTCTTTGCCTGAGGCCAGGCAGGTGCTGTGTCACTGCTGTGACACTTCAGATTGTGCTGGCTTCCATGTGAAAGGCTGGCACATTTTTGCAGAATTTAGTTTGCAAACTCTAGGTTCCTTCTAACCAGGCAGAGCTGAAGGGTTTCAGTCCTGCACTTTTTCAAATTTCCAGAAATACCACAGTAATGACAAAGGCTCTTCTAAGAAGCAGGGCAGCTTTGCATTGACCTCCAAACAAGGCGAAGGGGTGAACGCACCAGCGCGCTTCAATTTACAGTAAGATTTCTGATGTGGGAAGTGCACACGTTTTGCATCATCTTGTTCTCAGAAATGGATGATAATGAAGCTGTTTTGTTTTAAATTAAGGAAAAGAGGGCTGAGGTACACACCCAGCATAGAAAAGTTCAGCCTGAATGATCAAGTCTAGCAAAGTTACAAGCAACTTCAGGGGGGAAAAATGGAAACAAAAAAAAAAAAAAAAAAAACCAAAACAAAACAAAAAAAACCTCTTGAAATGGAAGTGATTGTGCAACCCTAACTGTGGGTGAAGATAGCTATTGCTGCCTAGGATGAGTACATTTGAGAGGCTGTCTTTTCAAATAAAAGCTGCAGAGCAGTAATAGGGCGTTGTTTGGCATTGCATTCTTGAATAGCTTCAGCAAACACAGAAGGCTGAAGACTAGGAGAAACAAGGTAGATAAAAAGCAAAACAAAACAAAGGCCTACAGTAAGTGGAGAGAACATTTGCATTTTCCATACAAACTGTCAGGATGTTATAGTTTCTGGAGCAGGGCAGGGCTACATGTTCCTGGTTTTAGCAGAAAGGTTATAAAAATTCAGTGACTGAGTTTCTAGGTCATAATGCAAGCTGTCATGTATTTCTCTTTCTGCCTTTCAAAGTGTGATGACTTCTCCATTTCACTTTTAGTGAATTCCTTTTAACTTTTCAGGCATGCTCCTCATCTAGGTTAAGCAAGTGCAATAGCACTCAGGAGAGGTCAGGATCTAGCCTATTTAGCATCCTCTTCACTGATAGCTTACAAATAAAATCTGGAGTTTAAGACACTTTGTATGCACAATCTATTGTTCTCCATCCAAGTTGCCATTATTGGATAGTTAAACAGGACAGGAGATTAAAATGTACTTGAATTAAAAGGTTTGGACTCATCACTACATGACGAGTCATTTGTCATTAAATGACTCATCTACCATTGATCAAGGCCTGCAACTTTATTATACTTTTCTCCTAAGACACAAAAGAAATGGATAATTTGTCATTGCTGAGTACTTAAAATGTTTAAATTTTTTTCAGTAGCTTTATATGTGATGGTTCTTTGTATTTATTTTTTGTCTCACTCTCTCCAAAAAGCATGTACTCCTCTTCAAGCCTCTTGTTCTAATAGAAATCTTGACCTGCCACAATGAATTAAGCAACATTTTACCTTCTCACAAAGTAAAAAAGCATTTATGTGTCTCCTTAGACTCCATCCACTTCTGGAAGTTGGATGCTAATAAAGGCTTGAACTTGTTAATCTTACTTCAGCAAAACTTCTGTTCAATCTACCTAGCTGCAAGTTCAGGGCAGCTGCAAGTGAAGTGAAGGTCTGTGTCAAGTAAGGAGACAAAATTGCTGACTGTGGTGCAGGCTCTGCTCCTGTGAGCTCTGAGGGTTGATTGCTAACCCAGCCCTGGAGACTGTATGCCAAAGCAATGCAAAGTCCTCTGTGGATCATGAAAAGTGGGAGCCAAGGAAGAGCCGGTCCCAGGCTGCAGCACCACAAATATTAACCTCCTAGATATCTGACAGGGGTGGAACAAATCCTCTTTGCTCTGTGCCTGCCCAGGGAAGCATTCATTTCTTGTGTTTTTCTGTACCTGTGTGTTAGTCTGGAAGACCTTCCACATACAGTAGAGAAGCAACAGCACTGGAAAGAAGGTGCTATATGAGGATTTTGCTTGCATGGTGTGGGTGTCACCCAGCAAGCTGCAGTGGCTCTAAGAGGACAGTGATGCCACCTTGAAAAGTCACAGGCTGGAAAAAACATGGAATTCTCAGGGAAATCTGCATATGTGGTGGATACTGATGAAAGTTTGGCTTGTCACCTCCTAAACCAAAGCAATATATGCTGCATTTTAGTAGGCTACCCATGCTTAGACCTGATGCATTCCTAGATCTCTGTATGAGAAGCTTTTTCAGTCACATTGTATTTTCTTGCCCCAACGATTGTAAGGTTTAGTGGCCCCTGAGGACTTCTGCAAAGATGTAAGATATCTGGAGGATACAGCTCTCCCATGCCCTGGTTTTCTTTAGGAAACCTGGAGCAGCTAGGATGCTTGCACAAGACACTCAGGGCTACCAGAGCACTGGCCCATTTGCTCTGGGACTGATTCCTTGGATGTCTCTGCTTCACCAGTAGCACAGCTGTCACCAGCAAGCTGTGAGGCATCACTGCCTGTGCCCAGACTCACTGCCACCCTCTGCCCAGCCACATAGCACAGCCAAGGCACTGTGCATTCAGCACAGCCCATCTGCATGTCAAGTAATCTAAATTTGCCCCTGGCTTTTTAACCATCCTGCCCAGGACTCTCCTTTCTGCACTGCTGACCAGTCAGCTCTTGAAAACACACACATTCTTTATTCTTTGTGAAAATAAACAAGCTTTTGAACTTTGATATGCTAATCCTGAAAGAAAAAAGAAGATACAGGAGCAAGCCACCTGAAGAAATATAAGCCACAGCCTGTCAGAGAGATCAGTGAGTGTTTAGGTGCCTGATATCCTTCATGGATTGTGCCATTTGCCTGACAGCACTTACCATCAGACTTAGCTTTTCACCAACTGTTTCCTGCAAGTCACAGTGAAAGCAAACTCCCACAGACTTCCACAGGGTTCTGCCAGTGTAAGGCCATCTTTTTTCAGAGCAATCCTCCGGTAGTGGTGAGAAGAGAGTTGGTAGAAAGCCGAGGCTGGGGACGTTCTTCCTTCAATAACTAAATAATTGGCAATGACATTCTTGGTGGTGTTATTAAAACCCCATGACTCAGATATGGCTGTGAAAATGTTAAGGACCTGATTTATTTTACCAATAGAAGAGTTGACTTGTGTGCTTGGGATTTTCTCTCTGCAGGGTCAAAACAATTCAAACTCTTTATCTTCACCACTTGCCTCAAGCTAGGTTCACTTTTTGCTTTCCACAAGAGTGGAAAGTTTTAAATTAACACATAATACACTGAATTTGAGAAGGAAATCATGCTGCTTGTTCTTTATTTTCAGAATCTTGTAGCTAAACTACAGTGATATTTTGACCTTTTGTTTAGGATAGTTCTGTAAACAAATGCGGTGAGCACATGCATGATCTTTGACAACAGATGCTTTAATATATTTTGGGTCTCAATGTGACATTGTGGGGTGCTCACTATCTTGCAAAAATATCAGTTACCTGAGTCAGCACTCATTTGCAAATACAGAGCCTGAGACCTGGTCCTTAAGGGCTCTCTTTGTCTGGTGAGTATGCAATTTATTTTTTTAAACTGACACCAATTTTCCCATATCAAATAATGCATTTTATCTCAGATGTACTAGGTCAATGGTTTGGACTGATGAGAGATTAAAATAGTAACATGTTCTAACTAAAATAATTCAGGGCTGGAAAAGCTTGGTATGGAGGAAAAAACAACCAACCAAACCCCATCCATACCTAGAAAAAGTGCTATTATACCCTAGCTCCAACAGCTTAACTCCCTTCCCCCCCGCAACAGGCAAAATTGTGATTCTTCTCTGCTCCACTGGTAGAAGAAAAAGGTGATTCTGGCTGATTTGCAGTATTGAACATTTGAACAACATTTGAACCCTCCCCAATTCAAATGCCAGAAGAGTGTGGCAATACCATTAAGCCTTGAGAATGAGGAGCCAGTGAGATTACAAGGAATATGGGATGAGTGTTTCCTTCTCTTCTTCCTCTAGTTTCATGCAATTTGTCTTTCTTAAGATCAAGCTGCCTTGTCCTTTACTGAGCTGCTGTCCTTCCTGGTGCTCCTCAATCACCTTCTGTGACAAGCCTACAGCCACTTGCTACACCACCTTGTGTGATAATTTGACCACTAGTGGTTAACCCAGAAGTGCCATTTCTGGGCCAGCTCCACTTGGTCCCACCAACACCACTTCCCAGCCTGAACAGCAACTGTCACTCTGTACACACCCAGTGCCAGATATTTCAGAGCAGCTGGAACTCATGGAAGCCTGGCAGAAGTGCTGAAGTCCCCCCTGTTGCCTGCACAGACACCTGTGCAACACCACACAACACAGGCGAAAGCCTTGCAAACACTCACACTCCTTCATTCCTTTCCCAGATCCACCCACCTACCAGTGAAGGTCTGTGCCCCCAGTTCTCTCCCCCAGTCACCCTTCATCTGCTCTGTGTACCTACAAAGAGTTCTCACTTGCTACTGGTCTCTTTGTGCTGTGCCAGTGCTTGTGCACCCTCCCCACCTTCCCCTCCATGAGAACTCCCAGGGCAATCCCCAGACCCAAGCAGATTCAAGACCTTGCCCCTAACTTCACATTCAGTCTCCTGTGCTCCTTTGGAAAGACTGTGGCACATACACATGAAACCATGGCAAGGGTATCAGCTGCAAGACTTTCTCCTGTCATTTTGTGTGTGAGTAAGAGCTTCCAGTATTCCTGTCACAAAACTGGAATTAGCTTGTTGCCTGCTGTTAGAGAGTAACTATGATTGAGTCCTGCTATTGCTGCATATCAGAGGTGGGTAAGTGAATGTTTACCAGATACTGGTACTTTGGAGTTTGCTCAATATTATTAGATAGATCGGCATAATAAAACACTTAGGAACCCTTTGATTTAAATGCTGCACATATATTTCAGATCTAAAATGTCCATGGTACCAGATCATTTGCTTATGTGCACACTTCCAGATTGCCATGCACAGCAATGTTCTTCCTGGATTTCCCTTCAGCTCTGCTAAATCAGGCATTTTAGAGTTCAGTGTCAGCTGGCTTTGCCCTACACATTGCCACAATCTATTAATGAAGAAAAAAGCCTAATAATTTTTTGCTTAAATGTAATATTAGAATTAGAATAAAGCAGCATTTTTAGCAACACCAAGGACAGCAAAAATCTTCAAGGATTTTTAAGGTACTTGCTTCAAGGTGATCATAGTTGTTCTCAGAGAGGAACTTCCCTGTAGACTGTGCCATTACACTTCACTGGGTGTTTTACCTTTGAACCAGGTTGAACCTGCTGTTACTGGAAATAAATAATTGTACTAACTGGATTGTTAGTTCCCAGAATAGTAATTTTATAACTAGGGAGAGTACTTAGACTGTGGCCTTTCAAATCTCTGACTATACTTTAACCTAACCATTTGGCAGCATTCAGGGGACAAAACCCCCCTGAGTGCCATCTTAGTGAGCTCTTATTAGCAATGCTAATATTTGGGCTTCTGGACAAAAGACGATCACAGGTTAAATGATACTGAGATAGCATCATGTGGTTGATTAAAATTGAAACAATCTGCTAATGCTGTAAAGAATGCACCTATTTACAGGCCTGGATCCACTTCTAACACAAGAAGAAAAAAAAATTCTGAAAAGTTTTCTCATTTTATGTACTACTGTGTACAAGTAACACACATAGTTTCTGTTAGGCATTTTTCCAAAGGAAAAGGAAAGCAAAAGAGGCAAAAAAAAAAAGGTGAAATACATCTTCTTTTAAACCCAAGCATTATTATTAAAGGTTTTACGGATTTGTTTGGAATTGCAGCGCTAGTCTGGTAAACTGTTATGTAAAGTTACTACTAAATCAACAGAACTGCTGCCATGGAATTGATTCTTAGTTCAGTGAAACACAATAGGGCTTGTTGCTCCACCATCCCCTCTGCCCTTGCCAGGATATATTCTGCACCATGAAGGCAATATAATGGACTTCTGTCCTTGGGCATTATCTCTATGGTATTTGCCTTCCCAGTTACCCACGCTATCTGAGGCCCACCAAATCCTATGGGAAAAATCATTGAGGAGGCAGGATTTGACTTACAGAACTTTCAAGAAGGTTTATGTGGAAGGCTGAATGCAGGAAAATGAAGAATTTTAGAGAACTGTAGAACTGTCTAATTTTTTTTAAGATACTTTTCATGTTATATAAACTTAATTGACAGAGTCCAGCATGTCTATGCTCCCAAAATGATATGCCAGGAGTCAATCTGATATGATGCTACTTTTGGGGCAAGGTGACAGACAAAGGGGAGGCAGTACTGGATAATAAAGGGAAAAAAAGAGAAGACATGGAGTGCTGGGGAGTGTTCTGAGTTTCTGGTCTGCCACTTCTTTCACAACCCAAATCACATCTCCAACCTCAGCCTGCCCTGACACAAACAGGCTCGTTTTAAACTGGCCAACAAAGCTACAGAAAAAGGCACAATTACCCAAGGACTCCTTGTCAGCACCAGAGCAAGCACTGGGCTGATGGAATTATGCTACTGTGTACCCTGCTGCCTCATCCAAAAGTGGTCTAGGTCCAGCTTTATGGGCCAACATTTTCTCCTTGGGAACAGCCCCAACTTTGTGTTGTGAAGCAATTCACCTCTTTATGTCTCTGTCTTCCAGTTTCTTATTCATAAACCTTGTCTACTATTACTGCCATGAAGAAAAATGCTTGAAACAGCTAACATACCTCGGATGAGAGAAAACCTGGCACCCAGCTGACCTGAAATGTGACTGAGTTCAGCCCTTTTGTCCTTTACTGCCTTTCAAGTGGTCATTTTATGATATGCTGTCCCACTGTTTTCCCTACAAAAGAGAAGGCAGAGTGACATTTCCTACCCTTCCACTCTCAAACTGATAGCAGTTCACCCCTATGGTGACTCCTTTTTCCCTTATAAGCAGACAGGTACTTTACACGGAGTATGAGCTCTGGACAAGTGATGGACCACAGTGCCACAGTGGTCAGGGGAAACATCTGAAACCCTGGATACCATTCTGGGCTTCAGAGGGCACCCATTTCTCCTCACAACAAAAACAGGCCAGAAATACAGTAGAAATAGACCTCTCTCATGGGGTTTTGGCACACCAGCTCCTGTTTGAGGCCAGAGATGTCTGAAAATTGAAAGAGAAAGCTAAAAGAAATTTTGGTGCTCATAGGAGAGGAGACATAAAAAGGAGAAGGAGACAAGTGGAAAAAAAAAAGGATGAAAGGGAAAGGGGAAGAAGAAAAAGGAAAGAACCTTGATGTTTTATAGAAGGACTTGGGTTTGGGTTTATTTTAAAATTATTTTGGTCATCCCCAAGAGCTACTAAGTCTCAGTGATCAGAACAAGCACTTCCCAAGGCTCTAGCTCTCTTCCTCCTCACTGCCCTGCATCGCATGCAGTCAGTCCCCTACAGAAGCGAAGGGTGCAAAGGTGTTGGACAAACTATGAAATCAGAATGGTGATGTCTTTATGCTGCAGAAAGGGATTATACACAGCACAGGGAAATGAAACATGAATCTCCTCTAGCCTCAACACAGGAGATAGATTCCCACTGGGGGATCTGATACTGCCCTTGGCAAAAAGGATCAGCACCCAGTGAAACTGGTGGGAGCCTAGGGCATGCAAAATAAAAGAAATGTAGGACTGGCTCTGGAATATTAATTTAGAGCCCTTGACAACAGTGGGAATCCCTTCCTGCGTTCAGCTGTTCCAGACCAGACTGGAAATGCCAGCCAAAAAACAAAGCAAGGAGATGTTACTATTGCCCTTTATTCATTTAGACTTATTGTAATATAAACAGAATGAAACCTGAGAAAGCAAAAGCTCAGAGTGCACCTTGTGCTTTGAGGATGTTTACAAACTGCCAGTCCTTTATAAATAGAATAAGCAGGAATAAGGAAAAAAAAAATCCCCTGAAGATATTTCCTGGTTCCTGGAAGAAAGATGACTTACTCAACTTGGACCAGGTCCAGATGCACACTGTCCCTTCTACATGGGGCTTTGCTTTTGGTAATGCTTGTATCTGTGTTTGCCATTTGAACTGGCGGCGTCCTGAACAGCAGCAGCAGGCCCAAAGGAAAGCTTGTCTGGTGCAGATGGTGGAAAGCCAGGCTTGGCAGCTAGTGGGCTGCAGATAGTCTTGAACAGTGCTTGTGAGGGCCAAAGGAGGAGGATGATTGACCAAGATTGCTTGGTGGCATGGCCTGCAACTAGAGATATCCTCTATTTCTCTGCCCTTTTTCAGCTTTTTAATGGAAAAAACCCAGCTTTTACCCAAAATCCTTTTGGGGCCAGTCTGCAAAGTCAACTGCTCTTTACAAAAAATTGCTATTCACTTAACAGCATGGTATTTCTGTGAAGTTCCTTTTTGGATATAGTTTCCTCATGTCTGTGGTGCTGTAAATCTGGCTGCACACAAGGGCAGAAATATCCAAGCAGGTGGTTGCCTGAGTTCTCCCTCCAACATAGCACAGGATCTGCTAGGCCAGGTCACACTAGCAACACACCAAGTTTAGTATCTTGTCTGAGGCATCAGGCAGCGCCTCCTTCTCAAGAGGCAAATTCAGAATTCCATTAATGATTCAGAGCTGGCTAAGAGGGAGAAAAAATCCTTTCTCAATAAATCAAATACTCAGGATCCGATTCCTATTGCAATCAAATTCCAGTTTTACTTCTGCTTTGTGCTTCACACTTCCCCACTCCCATGATGGTTTGCCTTTCCAAATATTAGGTGAACTCTCTCTCATGGAAGCCTACACTAAAAGGGTCTACCAAATCCCCTGTCCTTGTTATGCCACATGGCACAGTCCATACCAACCTACAGCCAGAAGCCAGGCATGTTCAGCTGCCCTGGGGATAAAGCAGGTGAGAGAATGGATACTCCTATTGTCTTGCTTACAATTCAAACAGGATTTAAGATGTTGCAGGACCTTCCAAACAAGTGAATGCATTCATTTATGAAGGTGGTGTTGAGCAGGTCAATTGGACTTGTGAATAGCACAAAGCTTTGCAGGAAACAGAAATGCTTTGATGGCTTCAATGATCGTATAAGGGACTGTAAACCTATTCACACAGATTTCCCAGACAATCGCAAGCTCTTAAATGTTTCCTGAAGCCAGTGCCAGCTGTCCAAGCCCTGTCCTACTGGAATCATGGCCTTCAGCCACTGCACCTCAGTTTTTCATTCATGAAGAGAAGTGGCAGTACCTGTGCTGTTCATTCCTGGCCCTGGTAAAAGGTGAATAATAAAGGACTGAAGGACTAAAAGGCAGGTCCTGAAACTTGCCCCACCTTTCCTGGGGCTAGTGTGACATGCCTGGTGCAGCTGGCTCTGATTGTCCTCTAGTGCAGGGATCAAACTTGCTGAATAATTTAAAAGATGGGGATAGGTATGAATGGAACAGACACCTGTGGCTGAATGGTTAGTCAGCTCTTGCTCAAGTGTCAGAGGTCTATGGCTGGCAAGGAGACTCCCAAGTCATGTTCCAGGCAGCACATTTTCCTAGGGTGACTTTATGATGCTTGTACCCTCAATAATCTGTTCTGTTATGCTGGATATTATGGTCTGTACCTTCAAGACTGGCTCTGAAAAACGAAGTTTGTTTTGTTATCAACCTGCTCACTCCCACACAGACGGCGAGACGCAGACTGTATGTAGGGCTGCATTTGGTTTTTTTTGCTCTCTTTCATTTTTTGCCCTTGCTTTGCTCTTGCTCCTGCCTTTCTCTCTTGCTTTTGCTTGTTAGGTAGTTTAGCTAGGCAGTCCAAATTTTTCCGAGACTGTTTTCTTTTTTGTTTGGTGGTGGTTTAAATGTTGGGTTTGTTGTTTTTGTTTTTGTTTTTGTTTTTTGTTTTTTGGTGTTTTCGGGTTTTTTTTTGTTTTGCTTTGTTTTTTTTTTCCTTTATTGTTGTGTTTTGGTGGGGTTTTTTGTTTATTTTGTTTTGTTTTGTTTTATTTTATTTTGTTTGTTTGTTTGTTTGTTTTTTCCTTTCCTTGGAACGGAACCAGCTCTGGACTTGGACCTGGGAAACACCAAGAGTTTGCACTTTGTGGCCATTCCCAGTGCTGGAGAGGCCGATAACAGAGTGACCATGCCCAAGAGAGACTTTCTGAATTTGAAATCTCTTCAGAATGGTGAAAGAGTTTTGTCATCCAGTATTGTTCATTTTGTGTGTTGGGGGGTGCGTTGCCTGTGAAATAAACAGGTTCTTTCCACTTCTCTCTAAAGAATCCTTCCTGAACCAGTTGGGGGGAGGGGCTGTGTGGGTTGGCTTTTCTGAAGGGGCCCCTTTAGGGATTTTCTCCCAAATTTGCCCTAAACTAAGACAAAAATTTGCGTCCAATGTGTGGCTTGAGAGAGTAGAAAAAAACCTGTTCTGACTGCATGTCATTAGTCTGTGCTGGTATAAAACAGTAAATAGCCATGTTTTTTGAATTCATA
>WBNO01022690.1:0-10854 GCA_013400575.1 Peucedramus taeniatus | reverse complement strand
ATTATTTTATATTTATAATTTATAATAACTAAAATTTTTATGCTTTAAAAGTAAATATTTACACTCTCATTTTGATGTTTTTCTTACTTGTTTGTGTTCTCTAGGTCCAAAGGCTGGTCTCATCTCTCTGAAGCATGGATGTCCTGGCATATAACAGTGAGCTGTCAGCATCAAGAGTTTTCTGTAGGAGGAGTTTGGTGTTCAGGGGGAGTCTGATGCTCACTTAAAGTCTGAAAGCTGCACACTGCAATTTCCACCAGCCATTGCTAAGCAGCAACATTTTCACTTGGTTCTCATGTCCGCACTCTATGTGGTATTCACAAATTTTCAGCTATAAAGTGGCTGGGGCAATGGTCACTAGACCCCTAGGCAATGTCTAAAATCAGGTCAGACCAACACAAACACTGACAAGCCCTTAGGCCCACCACTGCCTTATAAGTACAAAATCAATGGCCCTTTATTATTGATGTCAAAAATCATATTTATCAGCTGCTCACTTCACATTATTTCTTACTTTCTTTTCCTAAACATTTAGTGCTTCCATAGGCTTAGATCTTTGGCTCTCAGGATGCATGATCTTTTGAGGTGAGAAAGGTCTTGTACAAGGTAATAGTCTGCCAAGAATTCATGCAATTTTTCCTTCAGGATTGCCTCCATAAAATAGTTTTCTAAGCAGAAGAATCTCAAAAATTGCTTACTTAAGTGGTTCAAAGGTCAAACCAAGGCTTGAAACAAATCAACTGACAGTCTGAATAACAGATTGATGCATTTTAACAACTATATGTGCCTGAGATTTTAAAGGGTCTGCCCTTCCCCTTACTCTGGTTATTTCTGCTTTTCTCCTTGTTCTTTGAAGTCCAGAGCCTGTTACACTTTGTATCTTCATTCCTAACTTACAGCCTATGAACTGATACTTCTGAAGAAACAAGGCTTGTGATCTGAAGCTGTGTTATTTTTACACATCTGAACATAGAAGAGTTGAGTAGAAAAGATTAGTTCCCACTGCTGGCCTTGGCATTATGAGGTTTGTTTAGGGGTGTTTGTTCTTAGTGTTTACCACTGAGGGTTTAAATACAAAAAGGAAACATTTGTTTTGGTTGAGTTTTTTTTCTCAGAACCTTAATTATCCTGAGACTTATTTAAACTATTTCAGAGCCAAAATTGGTCATGAAGAGTGGGTTCTTTGACAGAGATCAGGATATTTGAGTGTGTTTCCTCAAGAAAGGAAAATTAGATATCTCTTGAATGAAACAAGCTAAAATGGTTGTCTTGAAGATATTTAAGTAATTAAAAAAGTGACATCGCATTTAATTTAAAAAATTTGTGTTCTTGGGGTTTGCCTTTTCCTTGTTGTTTTTCCTCTTGGTTTTAGATATTTCTTGCTAAGTAGTTTTTCATGCCTAGGGACTACTTCTACTGAAGTTATTCTAATCAGAAAAAGGGTTTGTTTGTGGTCACCATTGCATTACATGCGCAAAAAATATTCTGCGTCAGCAACTGATCCTGCTCAGGGGACCATTCATAGTACTAGAGATTGATCTTAGCAGCACCCCAACCCCTTTTTTATGTCTTTCTATCTCTCTGCTTCACATTTACGGTTAAATAAAATCCATATTATTGACTTCAGCATATGTTTTCACTTGCACCTTAATTCGGGCAGAGTCACTTCTCACTGGTTGGATCATACAACAGTACAAGTTATTCTTAAAATAATTTTTAGTGTGTTTGATGATTTTATTATTTAAAGGTATTTAATGTGATTGCATGTGAGGTTATCAAAGAATTTTTTAAACTGTTCTTGTTGATATGATGTCCATTAAACAACTCAAAAAGATTGCATTTGCTATTTCTTTTGTATTTTATACAGGTATTAGTTACCAGTTAAAGTAACAGATGCTCCTGTGGTGAAAATTATAAAATTTACTGGTGGGGATAGAAAAGAAAAAGGACTAAAACTAATTGTGTATAACAGGCATACAACAGTGAAAATCTCTGAGGAGTTATCATTACACAAATACCCTATTCTAACAAGTTGCATGATGATCATGTTCTGCAGAAGGAGGTTGGACTCGACCTTTAAGGCCTTTTCCATCTTAAAACATTCTGTTGTTCTGCAATTTGTTATTTTGTTGGGTTGGGGGTTTTTAGGTTTTGGGGTTTTTTTGGGGTTTTTTTGTGGTGTTTTTTTGTGTTTGTTTTGGGTTTTTTTGTTTTTGTTTTTGTTTTTTGTTTTTTGTTGGTGTTGGTTTGTATGTTTGTTTGGGTTTTTTATTGAAAAAGCCATTTACCAGGTGCCCTTAGAAGAGCAGACAGTTTTCATTCACATAACCTTACAGTATCTATCTGTAAATAATCACAACCACAGAAAGAAGAGCCGCTGACTTGCTCCTCCTGTACCCTGGAGGTATGGAAATGAGAATCAGAAAAAAGTAAAACTTGTGGGTTGAGATAAGGCCGGTTTACCAACTGAAATACAATAAATCACAATATAATATAATATTATTAATAATTACAATGAAACAGGAAACGGCAAAGAGAGAACAAGATAGACCAAGAGAAAATTCAAGAATTTGAAGCCTACTTCTCCCAGCTGGCATACTGAGCCTGATGTGTTATGGTATGAGAAATCCCTTTGACCACTTCAGATGACCTCTCCTGGTTATGCTCACTCACAGCTTCTTGTGTCCCTGCTCAGTGGCAGTGCATGGGCAATGAAGAACTCCTTGACTTACTTTAAGTATTCCTGAGGAACAACAAAAGCATTGGTGTGTTATTGACATTATTCTCATACTGAATCCAAAACACAGCACTATACTGCCTAGAAGGAGGAAAATTAACTCTATCCAAGCCAAAAGTAGGCCAACCCCCAATGATATGTGTGTGTATGAGAAAGTTTTTCCCTGACAGTCTACCTTTTGCTGTCTCTGCTTTATGAGGGGATACCAGCAGAGTCATTTTTCATCTCAGTGGCATGCCCAGTGCTCAAACACCCCAAGCAGCCTTATAGTACCATACCTGATTCAATTCCAACATGTCAAAATCTTCCTTTTACTGCAAACCCTTGAATGCAGGGTTCAGTATTTCAGGTGGCACCTGGTAGCAGCTGGCTTCCATCTTGTTAATATAGTTCAGCAGGTGATTGCCATTCTTTCTCTGCTGCATGAAACTATTGATGACTCATGTTTAGCTTCTTCTTCTTCTTCACATCCCTATGCTTTTCCAGCAGCCTTCTTTCTAACCAGCAGGAGTCTAGTCTTCATGGTTGCACTGAAATTCTTTCCAAGGGCAGGTCTTCCCACATTTTTTTTGAATGTGATGATATTATCCAGCCTATGTATGTCCCTGTAGGTGGCAGCTTTCTGCATCATATCAGCTGCTCCCTACAACTGGCTATTGTCTTTAGACTTGTTGAGGCTTTCTGCCCCACCTTTTTGGTCTTTAATTACATTACAAAATCAACAGAGCACATCTCTTCCTCGAAGGCTAGCAAATGGATCTTGCTGCTTCTTTGTCAGCTGTTCCCATTCACTTCCTTGTCCTTCCTGCAACTGGGCATGGCTTACAGAGGGGTGTGGCAGACTGATGGGCCTCTAGTCCCCTAAGATTTTCTTTTCCCCCTTCTTAGAGAAGAGAGTGGAAATTTATCTTGAGATGCCTGTCTGTTCATATGTACAATAATGTAAAAGCAAACTACTGAAATTACAGCTATGAGATAATTTTCATTAAATACCCTGCCCACAAAAGCAAAAGTGATTTACAGGAACAAAAATAATTCAGCTTCTCTAAGATTCCATGTTTCACCATATTGCTTCTCTTTTATAAAAACTGTAACAACTTCAAAGGCTTGTTATGCTTCTTGTAATCTCTAATCACTAGCAGCCAGAATGCTCAGTGTCCTGATAGCCACATGACTGCTGCACTACAAGTAAGGAAGAGACCTCTGTCCACAACTTTTCTTTCAGGATGTCATTGGTTTCAGCCTCTTTCATTTCCACATTGACAGTAATCAACCTTACCTCTGCACACACCAGCATCAGCAGGAGCATAACAACCTTTAGATTGTTCCAGAGTGCTGTCAAATTCCTGACAGAATGAATTTACAATAAACCATAATCAGCAAAGACAGTAGTCAGAATTCATCCTCACTTAAATTGATGAAAATCCAAAGCCAGCTGAAATGAGTTAAAATGTGGCCAGATGACATGGAACTACATTCTCTCGTGGTAGTAGAATTTATCAGTTTGAATCCTGAAGTATAATTCTTTGAGTTTATATTGGTACCTTTGAAATATTATTGACCTTTGCCAGTCTAGCTGATACTTGGCATCTGTCTGTCCAGTAGCACATACAGCACTGTGTTTAATAATAACTTGTGAAGTTCAAGGATAGTATTAAATGATTCTTTTCCTCTCTTGAAAAAAAAAGAAAAAAAGAAGAGAAGAAAAAAAAGGGCAGGTAAAATACACATGGATCTAAAAATCTAAAAAATACAAGGTAAAGAGAAATTTTCCAGCTTACGGACTTCTGTGAGTCTGACCGTATACTGGCTTTGTGTTGCTAAATAATTAAGGAGAGCACTTGATTCAGAGCAAATACTTAAAATTAATGAAGTCCAGCGCTCATTAATCCTGTGAGAAAGAAGTGGCTTAGTAAAGACTCTAAGGTTTTCTCTTTCTATTAAATCCATAGCAAAAATCAATATTAAATCCTATATGCCATATAAAACCCCAGAATTTGTCTGTTGACGTCATTTGTCTGTGCCTGATTATCAAAAGCAATTGAGAGTTCTAATCAGTCTGAGGAATGAAAAGGATGCCTACAAAACATAAATACAGAACATAAGAAAAGTTCAGCATTTTTTTGTTGTTATTTCAATTTTTATTATTATTGTTATTAATTATTATATATATTTTTTAAATCTGGAAATATGTCTCGCTGAAATGGAGTTCGTTTTCCTCACAGCAGCCCTCACAGCTGTGTGCTTTGCATTGGTAGCTGGAAAGGTGTTGGTAACACCACGTTGTTTCGACTCCTGATGAACAGGGCTGGCACAGCCTCAGCACTGTCTCTCCAACAATTCAACCTCCCCAGAAGTCTGTGCATGGGCAAGATGTTGGGAGGGCATATAACCAAAACAGCTCACCTAAAGTGGCCAAAAGGCTTTTCCATATTGTATGATGTGTTCAACAATAACAGCTAAGATAAAGGAGGAAAAAGGATGGGGGAGAGTCCTTTATCATTTGTTATTAACAGCATTTGCCCTCTGGAGCAACCACAACATGTGCTGAAGTCCTGCTTCTTGGGAAGTGGGTAGGCATTGCTTGCTGATGGGGAGAAGAGAATAAAATTTTGTGGTTTTTTCCTTTATTTGTGGACTCATGAAGTTCACTGCTGTATTAGTAAACTGCCTTTATCTTGACCCACAAGAGGTTTTTTTCATTTTATTTTCTCCCCCTGTCCTGATGAGGAAAAGAGTAATAGAGTGGCTTGCTGGGTGCCTGGCATCCAGCCAGGTTCAAACAGCTACGCTGGGGGAAAGTAAAATGGTATTTTTTGAATACACAGCATGTAGAGTTAGGGACAGATAATATTTCTAGTGGTAGTACAGATTTTCAGGTAAGTCAGTTGGGCAAGCATCTGTCATTTTTATCGACTGTACATAAGGCATAAATTTTCCGATTCAATTCTATATTAGAGTTTAATTAATTCCTGTCAAGCTTTAGGTACTGGCCAGGCAGGCAAGCAAGCAGAGTTGGTAGAAAGAGGTTAAAGAATTGAGATTATCCTAGAGTCAATCCTTTGCAGAAAAGAGAAATTTTAAAATTAGGAGAGGTAAAGAATAGTGCTATATCTTTGAACACGGATCCAAGACCTATAGAGTCTGTTGGTATAACCCAGAATTTAGTTCACAACTTTTAGGGATGTTTTAGGGTACTTGTTGAGTTTTTACAACTTCAGAAATTTACAATTTCTAAACATTCTAAAAGAGTGAACATTTTATTCCTTGGAAATGTTCAAGGACAGGTTGGATGGAGCTTTGAACAACCTGATCTAATGAAAGCTATCCCTGCCTATGACACGGTGGATGAAATTGGTTGATCTTTAAGGTACCTTCCAACCTAATCTATTTTATGATTTTTCTACTATTCAGTAAACTCCAAAGTGGGCTAATGTAATTATTAAAATAAAAAAAAAATAAAGAAATTAAACATAAATAAAATTAAAGGAATTAAACATGCATCTACAAAAATATTTAAAACATTCACATTTTCAAGTAAGAAAAGAGTTCAGGTATGAAACTATGAGAGTACAAGAGAAATTAATAAAATATATTTCTATTTATAATTTAAGTATCTAATAATGGAGGTTTAGTCTTGAAGCTATGAAAATTTTCTCTATAATTAAATTCTGAAAAGGTCAGTATAGCTAAGGCTAAATTTGGTTACTATTTATGGGTATCTCCTTAAGTGGAAATATGTGGTTAGTCTTGTCCATTTTCTTTGCTTTTCCACTGCTGTTTTTTACTTCAAAAAATCACGCTGTGTGCTCCTGGTATGCCTTTTTACCATTATAGTAGTATAGAGATTACTCTCAGTCAAAAGATGAGAAGGTGTGATGTTGATTTGAGATTTTCTCAATGATAAGATCATTATGTTTTGACAATAATTTTTCTGTTCCTACAAATGACAGAGAAATAATACAAAATGTAATGATAGGCATTTCAGTCTGACTTACAAGTGAAAAAATTGCCAGAGCTAAATTTTTATATGAAACCATTTACAGTTTTACCACAGATATGTATCTGCTCTCATCACTCTATCAATATTTTTTATTCTATATACAAACTTTATTCGCCTTTTATACAGATATTTCTTATGATCACAATGCTGATAAATATTTTATATATATGCCCTTTAAGTTACTCAAAATCCCTATTTCAAGGACCTAGGGTGAACAAAGCAAACAAATATAGAGTATAAGCTGTGATATGCTTCTAGGTTAAATAGTTTTAAAATCTTTTGCTTAGTCAACCCAGTTTCAAGCTCTCACTCCTACCACAGGAAACAGGAGAAACTGAATGGTGGTGTCTCACATCTGAGAAAAAAACCTCTTAGTACTATACCTTCAGAAAGTTTACAGCTACTTCAGGTTAGGGTTAATTTCAAAGCAATGCTTAGGGCTCTAAAAGTTAACCTTCAGAATCTGCACAAGGATCACTTTGTAATCAGTGAGAGGAAAATAAACACCTACAGAAGAAATTTCAGGTTGTTATAAGGTAGACAGCTACCATAAATTAGATGTGGAGATATTTATTCCTCTCCTTTGGCCATAATGAGAGCGTAGGATAACTTACATGGCAGGTGCTAGAGACCTAAATTTAGATGAAATTGCTCTATGCCTTTTTACATGCCAGTAAGTTTAAAAGGTTCTTTTCCATTAAACTCAACTAACTTCAAAGCCCATTTCAAGGAATAAAATGCATCTAATCATTTGTACTTAATCATATTTGTCAAGGCTAATAAATTGAACGCATCCAGGACCATTTTCTGACACTGAAGCCAGGTGCCAGAGAAAGGTTCATGCCCATACTACTGAGTTCTGTTTCTCCCTGGATAAGTGTACCCACAGCAACCCAAGAGGGACTGGACTCTTGCCAGGGTGACAATGCAGAGCCAGGCTGTGCCTGCGGTTGTTCCCACTGGCTAACCAGGTAAACATCCTGTCACAGTGCCTGCAAACACTGTGGCACTGGCTTATTTTATGAAGTGATTAACTTCTTGTCTCTCAATACACTTTATTGAGGGTATATAAAATACAAAATTACAATTGATACATTGACAGACTTCATTACTAGCAGGGCTTATTTTGGTATTTACCCATGTAAGTATTATGTCCAACTTAAGTGAAATGGATGACATGAAATGAAATGAGTTAAGAAGAATAGCAATAAACAAGTGATTTCTTAGTACACTTGTCACTGGTTTTCAGGTGCTTAAAGGGATTGCTGAAGGAATGTGCAGATATATTCATTCAGTATTTCAGAGCTCTATAAAGTGGTAACACCCTATTCTTTCTACTCTTCTAGTCTGAGATTTTAGCTCACTGTGTTGGTTTGGGATGGAGTATTTTTTTTCACAGTGGCCATGGTTTGGATTTGTGGTGAACACAGGGTTGATAATATAGAGATGTTTTTGTTGTTGCTGAGCATGGGAGTCTGGCAGAAGACACAGCTGGGACAGGTGACCCAAACTGGCCAAAGGAATATTCCAGACCATTTGGCATCATGCTCACTATATAAAGTGAGGGGAAGAAGGAGGAATGTGGGAACATTTGGAGTGATGGGATTTGTCTTTCCAAGTCAGTGTTACATGAAATGAGGCCCTACTCTCCTGGAGATGGCTGAACACCTGCCTGCCCATGGGAAGCAGTGAATGAATTCCTTACTTTACTTTGCTTGTGCATGTCTTTATCTTAACCCAGGAGTTTCCTAACTTGCACTCTCTGATTCTCTCCCACTTCAGTCTGGTGGGGGAGTAAGCAAGTGACTGTGGGTCTTGGCTGATGACTGGGATTAAATCATGGCAATTATCATTAAAATAAAATTTCAAAATGTATTTTTTTCTTTAATTCACTGTGTATAAATTGTATATCCTAGGTTTAAAATAAAATGTTTAAATCCTGGTTTAGTGGTGCACAGAGATAATTTTAGGGGTAGGAAACAAAAATACTGGTTTCTGGCCAAGAAAACCTCCTAGGTACACCAGAAAACAATGAAAATGAGAAGCTAAAATGACCAATATTACACTCTGCTTATGGATCCCCATGAACTAACACTTGTCCTGTCCCTGCTACTTGGGAGCAACCACCTGATGGTTACTTAATACAAGAAATCCCTTACTTTTCAAAATTAGATCCATTACATCCCAAAGTTAAAGGCCTTAAATGAACTCCTGAACATTCAACCATCGAGCAAAATTTAGGAATTTTTCCTATGAGAAGAATGTTATGCTCAAATGAATATAATATATAATTTATCTATTTTTCTTTAAATTTGAACACTTTTTTTTACTAATATGTTTTTGAGATTTTTCAGTGGAAAATTTTGTTTGAGCAGCTTTTCTTTACCATGCTGTAATATCTTAGGAAAAACCCCAAATATCTTAACATTGCTTGAAGAACAAGCAAGAAACACTGAACAAGTCACCACTGATGTTTGTGTCAGAACCACTGTATGCTGCAGCACTTTGGACCAAATGCTGGCAGGGGGAATAAGAGTTAAGTCTTCAAATGCAACTGTCAGAGGATTTCCTTCTGAAAACCAATTATAAATATCAGAACTGATTCTTTAGTGTTTTTATAATTAAGGGTTAATAGTTTAGACATCAAATATCTTTAGTAAACACTCATGTTCAGTAAACTCTGCTCTATACTTCAGTAATTAGACATAAGGCCAAATTGTTCTCCAAATACTAATCAACCAGAAGTTGATAATATTACAGAATGTAAGTCAAAGCTAATTCATAAAGGATGCACATTTTGGGGAGAAACAGAACGTACTATCAGCCACTTTATACTCCTTATAAAACTAGGTCTGTGGACTAAGTGCTGCAGAATTTATTGAACAAAAATGCTTTGTGCTTTAATCTATACCATTTGTCTAATCTTCCTTTCTCTGCTCTTCTTTGTCATCATGCCTTTCATTTTTTTTCCTATCTAACAATGAATTTCCATTGTCTCATTAAAGTTCATGAGATATTCTGGAAACAAATATTTGAGTTTGGATGCTCAAATATTCAGTAATAGTGACTAATGTCATAAGAAAAAAGGTAAAAGGCAAAAATAAACCTACCCAAGTTATTAGGAGCTAAAAATCCCACAAGACTTTAAGAATTTTACTTTTCTCTATAAGACTGATATTAAATGATGACAGCTGAAACACAATAATTTTATGCATATGAAACTATATACATATATATAGATACATTTAAGTTGAAGCAATTTACAAAAATTAAGAAATATCTAATTCTTATGGTTTGTTTCCTTCTTTCAGCATAGTGCTGAGACAGAGAGATCTAAACTCAGGACCCCAGATTTGTGGTGATAATAATTTGTGGTGATAATGTTGCAGCATGCAACATCAGTAAAACACAATTTTAAATTTCAGCAAGACTGATACCAAATTAACAGCAGAACCTGTATGAACCATGGCAACAAGAAGTTTCCATTTTGTGAACAAGAATCAATTACTATAAGAGAAATCCATATAAGAAATATTATAAAAGGTTCTCCCTGTAGTCTTTTCATCAGACTTCAAAGGGACTTTTCTCAAACACATTAATAATATACTATGATTCAAAGGTTGCACTTATGTTGCAATATTAGCTGTAAGAAGCAGGAGAACTGAAAGATGCACACTAAGAAGAGAAGCCTTTGTTTCTTCTGAAGAGAAAAAATCATTTCAGCAACAGAAGTTTCCCATGGGCTTTTAAATTTCAAGCAGGAAAAGAAAGATATCCTATATTTTCTGTAACTATCTGAAATAAGACAAAGAAATCAATACAATCTGAATGAAATAGAATTGACTACACCAATGAGATTTTTGCAAAGATTAAAGATTGGATAAAGACAGTACTACTGAGTAATGAAAAGGGTACTTCTTCACTATTCATGGGTGGAAATAATAATAGAACGACATGGCCAGTTCTAGTATCTACATTACAAAAAGAAAATTTTTGAAACATAACACTCAATTATTGCAAATTAACCAAAAAAAGTTACAGAATAATTTGAAATTCATATGTATAGAATATATATATATAAGAATACATATATATAAATATAATATATATATAT
>WBNO01022681.1:91469-120480 GCA_013400575.1 Peucedramus taeniatus | reverse complement strand
TGGCGGGGCCGGGGCTGCGCGGCGCGGGAGGCTCCGGGCGGAGCCGCCGGGGCGGCTCGAGGCCGGTAGCGGGTCACAGCGGCAGCGCAGCAGTCGGTCCGCAGTTTAGGGAAGCCAGCACTCCCGGAGAAGGGACAAAGAGTCCCTTGTAATAAGCCAAAATTGCTACATATGAGGTTTGGGTTGTTTTGGGTTTTTTTTTCTGCAACCACTTGTTTATCCTGGCCCGGGAATTGCCGTGCACTTTGAGTAATGCCTGCGAGGTGTGTTTTTCCTAGGCAGCTGGAATTTATGCAAGTTGAAAATCGAAATGCCAGAAATGCTGCCCTAGGAAAGTTTCTCTTTAGGCTCTCTTCCATGTCCCAAGAAGAGAAAGGAAAGTTCGGTACCACAGAAGTTTGATCCAGGAGCAGGGTTTTTGCCAGAGAAAATGTAGCACCACAAGCACTTCTTAAAATGCACTTCTTCAGGCTAGACTTAGGATGAATTGTTTTGTAAAGCATATCTCTTAAATTAGTGATTTATTCTGTTGCTTAAATAACATATAATTATTCAAATACAGGGATGCTTCTTCTTTTTTCCTTTCTTTTTTTTTCTAATTTTTTAAATTTCTTTAAGAGTGTATGAACTTTATATTTCATAGAGTTCAGTCGTGGACTAACATTTTCCCATTACATTTCCAACCAGTCAACAGGCTGGAAGATGCCAAAGGCTGTCTTGTTCTGGCTATGAAAAGAATGTTTTGATTTGAACATACACTGTAAATGTTTGGTTTCCAGTGGGAGTGGGGCTGTTCTCAGCCTTCTTGTGGCTTCAAGCTGCAAACCACTATTGAGCAATAAACCATATTTTGAAGTTGTTTTACATAATATTGCTTAACAGGAAGTGTAATTTCAGGCTATAAATAAGCAATGAAAACCACCTGTTGGCTTCACTAAGATCTATACTACTTAATGTGTTCAAGCTATTTTTTTTATATATAAGCACAGAACTTTTGAAGAAAATAGAGAGAGGCTTTCTGCAGCTTTTTCCTATGTATTTTCTATTTTTTTTCCTCTGAAACTCAGTTTTTTCCTTGTGTCACAGGGAAAGGGGGTTGCCCCATGCCCTGTATAGGTAAAGATATGTGTAAAGTAAATGGAAGTTTACCATAGCTAAGAAACCACACACATACAAGGAATTCACTAACAGTACAGCATCATTTCAGGAGGAAGTCCTATTAAATAATAGGAAAAACAAAATTGTAGACTAAAGGGGTATTGTAGTAAATCAGATGAAATATCAACAGATAAGATAGCACTGTGAATCTGATTCAAATTTGGCTGATGGAAGTCTGTCACTGAATTCAAAGCAATTTGGATGAGAGTGGGAAATCAGATACCTCTTTGGACACATACAAGAAAGATAAGTATTTAAGTAGTTGAAAGTAGGAAGGTGTAGCTAAAAAAATCTTAGTTAAATTTGAGGATTTTAAATAATAACTAAACCAATTGTTTCTTGAGTTTATTAGTCTATACAAAGGGTGGAAATGTATTGTTGGTCAATAACTCTAGAATTTTACCCTGTACATTTGTAAAAGAATAGATGTCCCATGCCATATAAAAATATTGCAAGATAACTCTGTCCTGTGTGATGTGTTTTAAAATCATAGTTCAAAACAGGAGTAAGGTCTGAATCAAAAGCTCAGTCCAGGGTGCCTAGGCTGTCAAATTTCTTAACAGTACCAGAGATGTTCTGTGTTGAGAAAGCTCTTAATGAGGCTGCTTTACCCTGTCACCACCAAACAGTCTAATTGTTTATGTGCTTTTAACCTAGGCTGTTTTAATTTTGACATGAAATTACACATCACATCTGAGTAAGTTTTTAAGAGCTTGTACTCACTGAAAGGTGAATCTTCCTTCTCTCCCCTTTGTTCCCCAGACTGTCTTCTTTCCTCCTGCAGATTAGAAAAGCACCAGTTATGAGTAAGGCAGGGAGAAGCACACAGAAGTCTGTCTTTTCACAGTGATTAACAAATCTGCTGAAATTGCAATATGTAAGTTCACACAAAGCCCTCAGAGAAAGATGATTAAACCAAACTAATATCATGCATATGGCCTGGGCTGTGGCATGTAACATGGTAATGAATGGTATTGTTAACAACTGGCCAAACCATTAGTCAGTTATTCCTTGGTTTTCTATTGCAATGTTTATGGGAAACAACTTAGAAAATTAAAGGCCCAAACAGAGATCTGAGACTATGTGGACAAGTGACTAGGGAGTTTGATAGTGCTTTTGGAAGTTAAATCAGCTAGATGAAAACAAAAAAATATTATATAAAAATTTTAGCCCAGACTTGACCCTCTGAGATCAAAGACTAAAAACTGAGACCAGGACCTATGCTCATTAAGTTTTCTTCATACAGAGTCCAGTACTCTGCTGCACTGTGAATAAATTATTGAAAATACTGTGGGACATATGGTAGGAAGGATTTATTGGGAATATCCTCATGGGATGTTGAAACTTGTTTTGAGGCCTTTTGACACATCTGCTTTACAAAATTAGAAGTCATTATCATTAGTACTAAGTTGATTTATAACAGTCTAATGCAGGATATGTTGCCAGCTGGCTGAACATGAGCCAGTGTGTGCCCAGGTGGCCAAGAAGGCCAACAGAATCCTGGCCTGTATCAGAAATAGTGTGGCCAGGAGGACCAGGGCAGTGATTGTTCCCCCTATACCTGGTACTGGTGAGGCTGCGCCTCAAGTCTTCTGTCCAGTTCTTGGCCTCTCAGTTCAGAAAGAACAATGAGGTGCTGGAACAGGCCCAGAGAAGGGCAGTGAAGCTGGTGAAGGGTCTGGAGTGAAGAGAAGTAGCTGAGGGAGCTGGGGGTGTTTAGCCTGGAGAAAAGGAGGCTCAGGAGGACCTTACAGTTTTCTACAACTGCCTGAAAGGAGGGTATAGCAAGTGGGGATCGATCTCCTCTCCCAAGTAACAGGACAAGAGGAAATGGCCTCCAGTTGCACCAGGGGAGGTTAAGATTGAATAGTTGCAAAAATTTCTTCACTGAAATGGTGGTCAAGTATTGAAATGGCTGCCCAGAAAAGTGATGGAATCACTGTCCCTGGAAGTGTTCAAAAAACATAAATGTGGTGCTCAGGACATGGTTTAGTGTAGACATGGCAGTGATAGGTTAATGGTCAAACTCAATTATCTTAGAGGTACTTTCTAACCTTAGTGATTCTTGGATTCTGTGGTTCTAACATTATCATGTAATGTCACTTTGGGGAACTGTTGGAGGTGATAAGCTTGGTGTGCAGAATCATATTTCTGTAATAGATTGCTTTAAGACAGTCAAATCATCTCATAAACAAGGTTTCTGTCTTCCTGATTTTGTAGGATTTACTACTGTTGCTTTTTAAAGTAGAAAGCCAAGAACAACCTAAGTGCTGTATATATTTAAATATTCTAAGGAACGCTTTCATTCCAGTATTATATTTTCACACAGTATGTAAAAGCATACATTGATTTAAAATCTGATCATAGTATGGAAATTTTACTTGTAAACTGTTTTCTTTGTGAATTATTTAGTGTAGTACTGAATTTATTGAAATGCATCCAAGTTTAAAAAAAAGTGTGAACAGAACTTAGAAAGAATTTGTCATTTATTACTACTATTCATCAGAACATGCAGAGATAATATTCTATTTATTTTCCATAATCTATGCTTTTTGCCCAAAATGCAAGGGTTGTGGAGAAGTAATTAATCAGTAGGGCACATGAGAATCACTTAGGTAATACTTTTCTATTTCTTAATGTTTGGACCAGGCTTTTTTTAAAAAAAGACCTACATAAAATGTTATTCCTTTGTTTTATTATAGTTAATTATATATAAAATTTTCACTGTAATTTCATAAGCAGAAGGCTTAAATTAGATGTGATTAATCACTGAGTGGAGCTCAGACTTTGCTCAGGCAAGACAATATAGATGAGGGCATTAGTCTTTATTGGTCAAATTATCAGCTGTCCTCATAAATATTTGTCTCCTGTTAGGTGAATATACTTTTGTGCTGTCACACATCCAGAATTACTATCTAGTTTGTAATCAGATGTACCTGGAGCTTCAGCGATGTAATCTGGCCTGTTTGTGTCCCCTGTGGAAAGCATTGGGTTGTATGACAGGACACAGTTGTGGTAGGATAGGGGCAGTGGGGATCTTGGAGAAAACTCAGCAAGAAGCAGCTCTAGGTTAAGTTATTTTTATAGACCATCTGGAGTTAAAGCAACGGAAATTATTGTTTTGTTCAGACTGGAAAAAACACTGTCTGCTAGAGTTATTAATTCAAGTATAGGCAAAACTTCCCTACATTCATCTAACAGCGGTGGAAGACTTGTATTTGTGAAATGCTTTTGTCTCTAAAGTCAGATTATGATTCCCTCATGCTGAAGAGCATTTTCCCATTCAAAGTAGTCTTATTAATATCAATGTAATAGACAATCATATAAGTATCTATGCAGTAAGAGAATAGCATTATCCAAAGTTGCAAAGAGAATAAACATTTTAAAATAATCCTACACACTTTCTCAACAAGTGATCTTCTCAAGATAAGAATCAGGCTATATTGCTCGAATCTGACTAGTAGCAGAAAAGTCAAAATCCTATGCCAAATACCTGTTAAATCAATTTAATGACTGAGGAAAAGATGACACCAAGTTATTTACTGGGTTGTTTTTTTTTTTTTTTTGAAACACACTTAAGTTTGTGGGATTTTTATAATTGAGAAGAAATCCCTTAAAAGCTGTATTTAAGCCTCAGTCATATTTTCAGAGTATGCTATGCTAAGCGTATGAGAAAAAGCCTTTTAATAGACTTTTTAGAAGACTTAAGGTTGGATTTTGCTGTAATTTACAATGTAACAATGTGAATTATGTGTCATTATTAACATCTGAAAGAAATTATTCTGTAAGGTCTAAAATCTTGTTTCTCTTCTCTCTTCAGCTATTATTGTGTACAGATTGCCCTGGACCTGGAAGTGCAGCAAACTGCTAATGAAGTTCATACATGCTGGATTAAATACCATAGCTATGATTCTTGCAATTGTTTCTATGGTAGCTGTGTTTGAATTCCACAATGCCAAGAACATTCCTAACATGTACAGTCTGCACAGCTGGATTGGGCTGACTACTGTTATATTTTATTCTCTTCAGGTCAGAATCTAACTGTATTTATAAACAGGTTGTAAATTTGAAGAATGTTTTTAGTAATTCAGGCACAATAGGCTCTTTCTAGTACATTGTAACTACTGGGATAGCCATTTTACACTCCGATTTGGCAAGTTATCGTGTAAATGTACAAATACTGGATCAGTGACTTTGAAGAAACATGCATTTTTAAGCCTATTTTGTTTATTTGCTGGCATAACGGCCATTAACCTACAATACAGTTACACAGTAGTGTGTTTCTAAGCCCATTAACTCCTGAACTTACAGCAAATTACTTGGTTTGTTGGCAGCATATTTAAATATAGTTAGAGCATTTATTAAGGAGATCTCAAATGGAGTAACAGCTTTTTTTTTTTTTCAGCTGTTTAATATAAATTTAAGTAGTCACTTCTTGGCCTCAAGACTTTTGTTAATCAGCAGAACAAGTCCATCAGGAAGCAGTAGAGATGTAAAAGATCTGACACCTGAATGAGCTACTACTGGCTAACAAGTTTTCCTGAATCAGCAGAACTTTGATAGATATTTGTGGGCATGCTTTCAACTGCTCCTCTTGGCAGAGAATTAGCATTATTGTAAAACGAGCTAACTTAGTGCATTTTGCATTTGGCAAAGAGCAACCATGCCCTGAAATTTACAGAACAGATACAGATGCTTCTGCATACACATTCTGAACTCCCTATATTGTGTTATTACACTATGGACATTTATTTTGTTCCTTCAAATATTTTTTTTTTCAAAAACACTAAAAAGAAAAAAGAATTATCTATGATCAAGCAGAAAAGCCTCAGCTAAGAGATTTGGGTTCTTGACTTTATTCTTCACTGCTCAGGCCAAGAAGTACAAGAAACAGTGTTGAACTAGTGTTTTTAACATTAAGGAAAAAAGAAAGCATATTGCAGCATTGTCGAGTATATTCGCTACAGCTAAACAAATTAATAAGAATGAATATGAATGAATAAGAAAAAACAATATTAAAATTAAGTTTGTCCTAATAATGCAGCTTTTTCAAGGAAGTCTGTGCTGCCACTACACTGAGTATCAGTGTTTTTTCTAATGGTTAAATGAAGAATTGTGACTAAAATCTTAGTTCTACTTCTCATTTTGCTACTGTAAACATGATCAATGGCACTTAATGCCTTGCCTGTCACATCAAAAGATCCTTGGTGTTCCTTCCTCCAATCTGGGATGTAAGTCTTGAGTCAGAGACTGATATTTGTTAAGTGACTGAGCACTATAAAAAATAGTCATAAAGCAGCATCTTTGTTAAGAGAGAAGACACTTGGCACTTACCAGGGGCACGTCAGTCGTACACTCACATAATACTCTTCCTACAGTATTGTAACTACATTGTAGTTAAGCCAAATGTAGGTTAACACAGTATAGCACACTGACATAAATTTAAGAATAGGGCAGAAATGTAAAGTGAGACTGTCTCTTGAAAAATTATATCTCTGGAAAGAAGAACTCAAAAATGACATGAAGCTCTAAATGAGTTCTCACAATGCTGTGACAACAGGAAAAAAGATGGCATTAGTGAAACTAATATGAAATATTAAGGATTTTTTTAATACAAAAGAATGATCAGAAAATAAAAGCAACAAACCCAAAGAAATTCTGGAAAAGTAATTTGAGAGCTGGAAAAGCTATTTTCCTTTGCAAGACTTAAAAAACTCCAGCTGTTTAGCAGATCTAAAATTAAGAGATGATTTGATTATGGTGTACTAAAAAGTTTCCCAGGGAGAAAATATCAGGGTCTCTAATCCATTATGGAAAGATAAAACAAGGACTGAGTTAAAGTAGCATGAAATACAAATTCATGCACTCTGTCTAATTTAGCAGCAGGGGTGAGTAATGGTAAAACAAACTAAAGAAGGGATGCAATCTCAACATGACTGGGCAAGCCTGTGGATGCAGCCATGGGACATGATGGGTTATTTTCCATCACAAAATTAGTGCTAATAGGAGGACTAATGTCCCCTGAATAACTTGATGCCATCCATACATATCTTCACTCTGTAAGTGCCATGTGATCAATATATTGAAAGACCATTCCCCTTCTAAAGATAGGCACTTAAATTTAACTGAAATTCTAACAAGATAAAATTATATACTCCACTCAAGTCAGAAGGATAGACTGTCTTCTGCTGTTCCTTTATGTGCAAATCTGCAACAGGAGCAGAGAACAGGACTTGATGAGATTGTAATGTGACTCCTCACACCTTTACTATACAAGCGAATTAGTGACTCTGAAAACTTGTGTTTGCAGTACTTAGTTTGGTTGGAGTTTTAGCACTATCAGTAAGTTTCATACTTGTATGAAACTTACTGATAGTGCTAAATAGTGATTCATACATCTTTGTATTACATAGGATGATTTATAAAATATTTAATGTCTGCTTCCCAAGTGCTAATCCAGAATTTTGCTTTGGTTTTGACAGGAAACACATTCAAAAATAGAAATGCCAATTATTTTCAAATTTTTACCTAAAGACATCTCAGAATTAATTTCTGTGATTATTTTTACTCTGCTTGAGAAGTGCAGCTTGTTTTCCATCTAGCCCTAACTATGAATTTGCTTTGGTTGTAGCTGTTCTTGGGTTTCGCTGTCTTTCTGCTCCCATTTGCTCCAGTTCATCTCCGCACAGCTCTCATGCCAATACATGTTTATTCGGGTCTCACCATCTTTGCAACAGTGATTGCAACAGCTCTCATGGGAATCACAGAAAAGCTCATATTTGCATTGTAAGTATTTGTTTCTACTTGTTTATTAAGGTTATTCATTGCAAATATGCTTCCATTTGCCCAGAATAATAAGCATCCAGTATGGGGACACTGTTTTGTTTTGTTTGTATTAAAAAGACCTACCAGCAGGAGATTGCTGGTTTTAGACCAGGACTGTCTTTAAAACAATCTTTTCTGACCTCTTCTTTGTTTTTCCCCTTTCAAAGGAAAAATCCTGCATACAGTGCATCCCCACCAGAAGCAACTTTGGTCAACTGTCTTGGTCTTTTGCTTGTCATATTTGGTTCACTTATTTTGTGGATGGCAAGCAGGCCCCACTGGAAGCGGCCCCCAGCAGAGAATGCTAAAATTCTGAGGCCCGTTGGAGCAGCTCCTGAAGGCACAGAAGTCGAATCCACAATGACAAACAGTAGTAACGCAGATAAATCTGATCTGAGGAGCAATACTGAAGCAGCCAGAAAACAAAACATCAAATTTGATGAGGCAGGACAAAGATCAACTATGTAAAGAAAATACACAGAATAAAGTACTATTATACCTCCAAATTCCCCCTGGTGAGGGTCCTCCTAATGTAGTTATATTGATATGTAAGTAGGTTGGGGGTTCATTTTAGTATGGCTTGCTGAAAGATACTCAAGTTTTCTGCATATGGATTTAAACTCCTGTAAGTCCTAAACATATTTTATTGGTCCATGACTGGTCCATGACTAGTCCATGCCTTGATTAAAAAAACAAGAGCATGAATGACATCACATAATGGGACAATCACCATGAATCAGCTATGAAGTATACCACACAGAATAATCTAGTTTGTCACACATACATTTTCTGGTAATGTTCACTTTTTTAAAGCTGATATCTCTAGCTGATTAACCCCCTCACCAGCTGCTATGTTCTATGGGATTTGAGGTCATTCTGCACTTTACAGAGTGATTTCATAAAAATGTTTATTCTAAAATTTTTAATTAAAAAAAAGAAAAGCTTGATTGATGTCTTCATAAAATGTTATATTTCTTTTAGAAACTTCTGGGGGGTTTTTGGTCTTGTTTTTTTTTTTAATCAGAATGTATCTGTTGACCTTTCAACAAATTCTACCAAATATATTGTATACAGACAATATTTGGCTTTGAATTATGTGCAATTATTAGTGTAATCTAAGAAATGTTAAGACATCCTAATGAAGAATTTGTCTTATTTGAAAAGCTATAGAAACACACTTAGAAAAATGTATCACTTAAAGTAAGTCTTCCTTTTATCCCAGAAGGCAGCATTTTAGTATTTTTGATTGCACAGTTCTATTGATTTATGGTACTAGACTAGAAATTAGGAGGTTAGAAACCAGAAAAATCTGCTATCAGTCTCACAGAAAAAAACTAGCTTCAAGTGAGAAATACTTTCTCACTTGACACAGGTGAGCTTTGCTCTTTTAATAAAATGCTCCCTGTTAACTGAAAGCCAATTTGGGTATCTCCACACACTGACATCAAAAGTATTATTATCATAGGCATGAAGACATGCTTTAGTCTGTAAGCAATCTATACAAACTCTATGACTTTTTAATTTGAAATTACAGTTTTAAATAATGCAATTTTCTCTAAATAATGAAGAGTCCCTACTGGCACTTTAGTTTTATAGCTCTTTCTTGTAATTGAAGTATTAATGTATTATGCTCATTCATTAATTTCACAGATACAAACAATATTTATACTCTTACTACTATGGAAGAATAATTATAGTAGATTATTTGGACTGCACATGTCCAAAATGATGAGGCATTCTATTATCTCTTGTAAAAGCTGCAGAGCCCACTACAAATACTAATTTACCACTGTTCATGTTGGAATATAGATCGTTTCAGACAGCAAATAATTTCCTATTTTTTAAATATTATGTAAATGTTTATCTACTCCAGATTTTAAAAACATTTTAATACATTACCCTTCAACAAATGCGCTATTTTTGCAGTTCACTGTGTGTTAGTACAAACTATTTTGGACATGAGTTATTTTGGGTCTTCTCTGACAAGAAGTACCTCTGTTCCTGTTATTTGATTTGTAATATTTTATTATTTGGTGAATGCAGTATAGAAAGCTAGGATAATAAAATATTTTAAAACTTTTCTACTGTACCATTTGGTACTCAAGGACTACATCCCAGAGTTCTATGTTTTCACTTACAGGTTTGTGGATGACTGGGACCAACCTCACATTGGTGTATTTTCCCACTGTAGAAAATACTTCCTTTTAATATACAATTCAGGTATGACAGAAGGAACACTAACCTAAACTGCTAAACTCACGTGTGAGCACTCCTCCAGTCCCACTATGTGCAAGGAATCAAACAGTGAAGCATGACAGGGGAAGTGAATAAACAAGCTCACTTGCAGTAATTTACTATGCAGCTTTCTATACTGCACTCACACAGGCAACAGCATTTTAAATTGTTATGTATTGGCCTGTTACTGTGTCTCATTTACCTGTGAAAATGAGCTCACTAATCCTTGCCTAGTACTAGGTCACATAATAAAAGCATATGTTTGTACAGAAGGTAGTCAGTTGCCTAGGGATTGTTCTGGAAAAAACTGTACAGTGTACTGGAAAAAACACAGAATCTATGACTTCTTTTGTTACAGCAATGAGTTGTATGTATTGAAATGAGCAGCTTTTAGGTGGTTGGTTCTATATGCTGTTAAAGTTAAGCTGTAATAACCAGCAGTCTGGTTTCCATTGTATTCCATGTACTGTTCAAGGGGAAAGCTACTTGACAAAAGAAAAGTGGCATTTCTTTACTTCTCTGTTCTCATGAAATGCAAGGTACATTTAACACCAAGGTTGTAGGTTCAAACCCCATATGGGCCATTTGCTTAAGGGTTGGACTCAATGATCCTTCTGGGTCCCTTCCAATTCTGACCATTCTGTGATTCTGTGATATAAAACTAACTGAAAATCAAGGATTAACAACCTTTTGAGGGAAGCCTCACAGAACATAATTTTGATTTTCAGCTTAGAGGTTAAACATGATAGTAGAAACTCAGTGGAAGCTGGAAGATTCCATCTGGGGAATTTATAATCGGTGATATCTCATGTGCATGAACTGTGGGATTCTGGCTGCTGATCTTTGGAAGGTCCCCATGAGATGCAGTAGCTGTGAGCTCCTAAGCTTTGATCAACCTTGGTGTGTGCAATTTACAACTGACAAAACATACTATAGACTTCTGGCTTAATTCTAAATTGATTAAAAAGGCCTCTAAGTATCCTTGCAAAAAAATGAGGTTAGTTCAATGCTAAATAAAAGTGCATAGGTGTTTGGAGAGTAATAGTCCTAAATCAGCTCCTCAAAGTGGTCTTCCATTAACTTTCCTTTCATGCAAATTTTCTTACCTGTATTTATGAGTAACATAAATACAGCAGCAACATAGGAAATGAAAAAAGTGTATTTTCAAAGATAAAAATGGAAGGTAGAATTCTGGCTTTTTCATGGCTATTTCTCTGCATGTTTGGAAATCATCTCCATGGTTGTTTTTACAGGAACATGATTGTAGAGCTTACATTCCAGGTTTGGATTCCTATAAAAATCCAGGAAGTTACAAAACCTAACATTGAAAGTGCTATCTTTTTAAGATGCCTGGAAAAAAAATACTATATTTACATGCTGTCATGCTTGTAAATATAGTCAAATGCATAAATATATGTAAATATATGTCATGCAGTACTATGCACAGAGCAGAAGAGTGTTTTTTCCAACATTAAGGAAACTGAGAAATAATGGTGCAAATTAGGTTCTAAAATTGAATGTAATTACATGTGTACTTCTTACTACATGTAACCAAGAATATTGCATATGATAATGTAAATATGGATTACTTGTTTACATTGATATTTTATTGAATGACTAAGAGATATTGCCAAATATTTTCTATTTCAGAAGTCTCTTTCTTTTGCTTTTATTTCAGAAAATTCCTTCTTCTGTTTTTAACTGTTCACAAGAACCTAAAAAATTATTTTATTATCCAAAGTACTTATTGGTAGATGAGAGCAAATATTTAATTATAATGTCTGTTTTCCTTATTCTTTTTTTATATATTAATAAAAGTGATTTTTTGAGCTTGTGATACTACTGAGTACAGATTTTTGTTATGGTACTAAAATATAACTTTCTAAATATGGATAAAGATCAAATTTGAAAACAGGAGGACAGTTGTACAAATTTTCTTAAATATGTCTTCATTTCAACTATTTATGATGATCTTAATGATGAAATTTACATACTTTGTAGTCTTAGGAACATCGTATTTAAGGGAAAGTGAAAGAATTCACTGTATAAACAATTCGTATTTCACCTTCTGATCATAACAGAAGTTCCTCACAGCAGTTGTTAGAAGGAGGTAAAAAACAAACCAAAACTATCCTGTCAGGAGAATGTGATCACAAATCACATGGGAAGATAAGAATTCTGATATATAATGGTAACATAATACACTGTAAGATTGAAATACCCTCAGATAAGTAACAGCCAGACTAAGCACAGACCCCATGGAATCTTACCCAATTCAACATCTGCATATCAATTTACTCATAAATAGGTTAGTGATCATAAAATGCTATAAAAGTAAAATCATCTATATGAACATATCAGTAACAACTAAGAATTAAGGTATTCTTGAGTTTAATAAGTTTAATTGGAAATTCTCCTGAAAGTGTAGAGCATAAATTATTTGTGAATACCATATAGCTGTTGGCTGAAATTTTCCAACCTTTTCATCATCATGGAATAATAAAAAATACTATTACAAACATAAACATAGCAGAAAACCTGTTGCATTCAAACCTGAGAATTCCCTTTTCCCTCAGAACTTCCCTTAACTGTTGCCTGTAGGCTGGATGTGTTGGGGAAAATTCTGGTAAAATAGTCCATGTTTTTAAAATATGGTGATTATTAAAATAATCAGTAAAAGCTCAATTGTATTCAAAATTGAAAGAGGGGACTCAAATTTTGGCAGGAGGACTACATTTGTGTGGAAAAAGGGTATTTGTAAGTAGTTGATTGAACCCTTGTAACTTACGATACAGATATTTGCATTGCGTTATTGTGTGAGCAACACTTATGATCTCTGTAAGACTAGTGGGCAGTAATGAGGGCTAAACTGTTAATCAGGTAGAAATTCAAGTAGATGACAACTATTCCAGGTAGTTCAGCTAAGAGAAGAGAAGAGGTAATGTTGAGAAAATCCAGTTACTACTATATACAAACCAGAAATCTAGAAAAAATGACAGGACCCCAGCAAACTCTTACAGAAGAAGCAGAAACAATGGGTATAAATTTCAAAAAGCTCAGTTACGTTCACCAAATGCACCCATCATAGAGCCTCAGCTAACATATGTTAGAATGGGGCTTGAGTTTACAGATGAGTCTATGGCCACTTACACTGACTACTCATTGGCTCTCACATTCCATATTTTGCTGGTCTCCAAGTCATGTCATAGTTACAAATACAGCTGTCAGAAAATGCATAAAAGCTTTGAAAATGTTTGCAATTTGTAGTTCAATTTTCACAAGCTTTTCATTCCAACAAAATAAAAAAAAATCCATTGAGTAGTACTCAAATTCTGCAGGTTATAATTGAATATTAGTGTGATTAATAGTGTGATGGTCAAATATTTTTGTGGCAGATGATCCTGCTCATATGTGTATACAAGCAGTAATCCACTAGGTGGCAAGCACTACCAAAACGGCCTTTGGGAGATGCTAGATCAGCCTTACTTTTAGGTGATACAGTATGATGAGTCATCTGCCTCAAAACAAAATCACAAGGTTAGTAGTCAAAAAACACACAGAATGTCAGAATTTATATATTCACTTTTCTTTTCTTTTAAAGGGGTCACTCAGAATACAGTATTTCTTCATCCTTGATGTTGGAAATTGTTCTTTATTGTGCCCCACCTCAGAGCTCTTAAACTTCTGTTTGTAACTTTTGTGCAAATACAAGCTTAGTTAAAAGGCACAACAAGAACAGAAAAGCACGAAAGTTTAGGGATAAGCTCATATACAAGATATAAAAGTAGCAAGAATTAGGAAAAAAACAGGAACTTGCAGTACTTTTACCATTTTTAGACCTTGCAGTCTAAAAAAAAAAAAAAAGGTCCTGAAAAAGTAAATATGAATGCCAATTTCAAATAACAAAAAAGTACATTCTGACATCTGATACATGCTAACAGCTTCTGTTCTTAATTTAATCTCTTTGTGGATACTGGCTTGTTTTTAATATCTTTGTGGATACTGGCTTGTTTTCTGATGATGTTTTCTGATCTATTCCACTGAACAGACTAGTTTCAGTACTACTGAAAGCTATTTTTTACATGGTATGCTAGTGCTATTGCTTGATCTTACTTGCTTACCCATTCTTTCAGTCTACACTGGAAGTTACGTTATCTCCTATGGCTAACTAGTACAGATGTAGACAAGGCACCGTGGTTTTTCACAAAGCTTGCCAGTCATGTTTAGGTCAGTAAAATGGCAAAATTTATGTAATTCTGATTCTCCAGGACATTGCTCTCATTATTGTTATGACTACTGGATCTAGTAGAAATACTAGTTTAAAATACCCTAGCAATTCAGCTTGGATGCTTGATCTTTTTGTTAAAAACAGCAATTGCTGTTGCAGTTAAGGAATAGCTCATACATCACTCTGGCAATAGGAGCACTAACATTGTCTGGCTCCTGTTTCTGATCAGGTGTAGAGAAGGAGATTAAAAATAAGAAGAAAATTTATATGACTGTTCATTGCTGTGATTACTGCATCTGTAATGAGAAATTTGAACAAAAGTTCAGTAAGGCACAGGCTCTGTAATCATTTGTCTGTTTCAAATGCAAGACTGCCAATGGATAATAAACACCCTGAACACAATAGTAAGTCTTAGTGGCCCTGACCAGCCTCACCTGGGAACCTCAACCCCCACACTCCTGCTCATGAGTCCAGGGCCTTTAATTCCACTCCTGGGTGTTCCAGTGCTTGCCTGCATCCCCTTGGACTTGACCTCCTGGCCTGATTTCTGCCTGGTTCCATCACCCTGGACCTGCCTAGTGACTACAGGACTCTGATCCTCAGTAGGTTGGGTTATGACCTGTGGATTGACTTTCCAGCATAAATATCAACCTGTTTCAGCAGCTGAACTTGGTTGCCATTTCCTGCAATTCATGTCTGCCCTGCTGCCAGCCATTCTTGATTGCACCCTGCCAGCAATCTTCTTGCATGTTCAGCCTGTACTGTGAACTGGGTAGATCGGTCTTCATTAAGTATTTGCTGTAGAATTTGCTGTAGACAGACAGTGGCTTCCCCATTTATAACTATTTCTTCTCTTCATATTGTTTTATGGAAATACTTTGCTTAAAAAGCCTTAAAATTACATTTTAGTTATAATCTACAAATAATGGATGAGGTGTATGGAGTGAACAAAGATGTTTGCCAGACAGTTACTCAACAACAATAAAACACCTTTTTCTTCTGCATTTCCAATTATACTGAATGATACCATCATTTCACAGGTAGGTCTCCATACCTAGCAAGAGTAGCAGAACAAAACACCCATTTCCATGTAGAAAAATATGCTTTTTAAAAAATCTGCAGCAATGTGAAATCAGAGACAAATCTTGTCCTTACTTTATTGCATACTGTAAGCAAAAGTTGTAAGAGCCTAGAGAAACACAACTGCAGCAGATCTCAAAATGCTGCAGTAGAAGTTTTCCTAGCTCTTTGGTCTGTACTGACAATTATGCAGCTGGTGACTGCAAGAAAAGTCTGCAGCTCTAAAAAGAAGGTGCTCTTTGTTATACATGGATTTGGATGAACTCTTCTCTGTTACCATGCAGCAGAAACCTGATGATGGCACTGCAAAAGCCTCGGAGGAATTTACCCATCCATGAAACTGCAACTGTATAACCACAAGCACTATTTGAGTGAATGAGTTTGCATATGGACCTAAGCACTGCTCTCCTCTTCTCAAATAAATGGAAGAAAATTCACAGGCAATACAGGCGGCCAGCAATTCCCACATACAACAGCTGTTCAAAACCCCTCCACAGGGTTACTTCTCTTCGAAGAAAAAGGTATCTTTAAGTAAGAATTGCTTCCAGAGTTTTTAGCTGACTTCAGGGACAGGAGAGTTCCCTGTTACTCCAGTCTCTGACTGCATTTGTACTCCATTTGTACCTGCTTTTAACATGAAGTCAAATATTCTGGCACAGAATCACACAGAGTGCTTCTTTTGATTTATTCCTTTGTAAACCTATGTCAGCCATCACGGAGTCTTGTGTACTCTGTTTGAACCTCGTTTTTTATTTTCACTTGTAATTCAGGTACTAACTATAGGAAACTCTCTCAAGGAATCTACACATGGTTTGAGCTCATCACAGCAATGCCTTGGTCTTCCTAAATGAAGAGGTGACTACAATCCTGTGAGAGTTCAGATATTTCTGCACATTTTCCTACAAATTGTATTATTTTGCACTTTCTAACATTATGCTTTCCAAGCCACTGAGGTACATGTGCTCCATTCACTAATTAACATTTTCTTCTTATTCCAAACTCCTTTCTCCAGTTCTTCTGAGGACATTTTACTCCTAACTTTGTATTCCCTGAATCTCTGCTCTAGCAACAAAATCTTTATTTTTCTCAGTATATTTTCTCTGGTTTAAAACCTGATCAATCTCTCATCCTGGGAGGGTAGCTCACTTTAGTCTGAGTAGGACAGTTCCTCATAATGCCTTAAAGGACTAATTCGCTCTGAAGTAAGCTCTTGTGGAATGTAATAAATGGATACAAAGAGATTTTGTACATCAGCCCAATAAGTACAAATTCAAATCATATTGCAAACCCTACTTTCAGTTTTTTTACGTTGTTGCCATGTTTATGATAGTTATTTTTATTAGACTTAGTGTTCCTTTGCCTATCTCTAAACATTTAAAACATCCCTAAGCAAATAATAACAGTAATAAAAAATACCTTGGGGTTTTGATCTAAAATTTTGACTTTTCAATTAAAAATGGTTTTTCTTGGCTTTAGAGCCAGTCTGTAGATAAAATACATAAAATTAATTCCACCAGCTACATCCAATAATTTTTGGTTACTTTGTAATTTCAGGTCTGACTCATTTTAAGAGAAGACAGTTTGGGTAGCCTCTATGTAAAACACTAGGAAAAGCAGAAACTCCAATTTGTTCTCTTTATAGATTTGTTTATTCAGAAAGAAGCTTTGAAATAAAAGGCTTTGAAAGGCTGGCTGAATAATGAGTTGTCATTCTTTGAAGGCATATTATCTTTAAAAATACAAGAAAACCTGAGGGTTTCTAATGAGTAGAACCCTTTATTTTTGAAAGAAAATAAATGGAAGAGTTTGAAAAGATGTTTTTTCTTGTAGTTTTTTTTTTCCTCCTCCTGGAGCTGCCTGTTGGTCTTATATGGAAGCTTCCTGCTGATCTGACTTTTTATTCTGCTGTGAGACTGATGCCAAGATTTACAATTGCTGTGGATAGGAACTGGATTTAGCATAAGGAAGATAACTACTTTTCCCCTAGGGAGAGGTAAAAAAGGGAAAGACAGAGTGGGGCGCACAGAAAATAATATCTGAAGCTATATTCTTGGTCAATTATTTTATTCATCCTCTATTTCAGATTATGCTGCAACTAATAAAAGGCAAGAAAGCTACTGATCTCAAGCCAGGAACACAGACAAGCAAGGAAACTATTTGTGGTTTCATGCAAATGTCCCACTCTAGTGGAAGCAATGTACTGTTTTTATATAGAAGTGACACAGTGCCCCTTGTAACATAGTGTAATTAACAAAAACTCTCATCAGAATCTGTCAGGCAGAGATTTGCCTTCTACACAGTGTCCTTCAGCAGGGAGAAAAGGGTGACTATAGAATAGTGCATCATTACAATTATTTTAGCAATTCATTGCATAGTCTTTCGCACACTCTACAGTTTTTAATTACCTTCTCTAGAAATTTAAACAGGTAAAGACTTTTGCTTATAAGGCAGATTTGTGCAACTTGAAATAATTTATGGCCAGTTGGCAGACAGTTATCTTCTGTTAACCCACAGTGCTCACAGAAAATGCAATTTTTTGAGATACTAGAAAAAGTTTGCATCAAAATGCAGAGAACTTCCCAAGCAAGGCAAGACTCCATAGTAAGCACACAATAAATACTGAGGGCAGAAGGCAGTTAGAGGGATTTTGGCACTGAAAGGGTATAGGTTTTCAAATGTAATTATTAACAGGTAATTTATTTCAGTAATTTTTCTAATTAAATAATATACACCTAATAAATAAAATTAAATACCATAATTGAATGAAAAATAAATATTATCTACTTGGTCTAAAAGTTTAAATTCAATACTGGAAGATAGTATATTACTGAGGTAAATATTCTGGAGTTCCTGAACTAGACGTATTTAATAGAAAAATGGGTAAGAATTAATTTTGTTTCCTTTTCCTTCAGTTAGTTACATAAACAACAGCTTATTCTGACATTTAAATCAGATTTTCTAACTACAACAACTGATTTTATGGGTTTTTTTTTATTACAAATTTATTATCATCCCATGAAATTAAATTATTAAAAATAACTGATCCTATAAATTAAGTCATGCCTGTTGCAGTGCTGCTTTTGCTGAAAATAGTATATTTGAGATATTCAGTTATCATCTGGAAATCCTCAAATGGTATTTCTTGAAATAAAGTGTCATCTTAGGGCTACTGATAATAATTGCTCAGTATTTTTGCATTTGCTAAAAATTACCTCTAATAACAGTGTTTCTTGAATAGAATGGACAGGCTTCCTGGAGTTTATAAGTTTATCTGAGCACCCAAAGTCTCAGTGAACCCACCAATCTATTGAGACTCCTCTGAATACAGAAATAATTTGAAGATATACCTAATAACCTGATTTATAACTATAATAATACCATGAGGGCTATGGTATACTCACTATCATTTATCTGCATTTGAGAATAATTTATTTTCTTTGCAAATCATGGCAAATCAAGACTTGGTTGGGGTTTTACATTTTGCTCCCCTGCTTTTAGAGTGGTGTGTTGACACAGAGTTTCCTTGTTTCAAAGTCTCCAAATTTTTTTTTTTTTACTATCTCCCACTATGTCACATCTGACTTTAGTTTCTCTTACATGAGGAGGGAACAAGAAGTGCCTTATTTCTCCCCTCCCTGTTTCCCATGGTTGGCTAATGAGATTTTTAACGATGAAATTCAGAGCAAGAAGTCTTGCCAGGAAGATCAGAGAGTGTAAAGTGCAGCCTCTGTGAACAATTCTGATCTGCTTCAAATCAAAAGTCATAGGTCTTAGTCAATAACCCCTACATCACTCCAGAAAGTGTACATAAAAAATGACAATTAAAGAATTTAGAGTAGATAGAATATTCCTCTTACCCTAGATATATTGTTCCGAACTATAATTAATACAATTTTTGAAGTACATAATTAATATAATAATCTACCTTCCATTTTCGATCATTGGATTTTATGCTTTTATCTAGTAACTAAAGAGTCCTCTACTACTAGCTGTTTTCCTTCTATATAGTTACTCATAATTATGACTCATTATCTTTTTTATGAAGCTAAATGTGGAGTCTGCATATCAAGCAGATAGGCTGCTCATTCTTCTGGCCAAAATGAAAGAACCTACCTCACAAAATCAACTCCACAGAGCATCACTGTACACCCTTCCACAGAGCTATAACCAACCTTAACAGCCCAGCCTTGGGCTTGCCACTGCTAGCTCAAACTGTTACCATGTTCATTGTGTTCCAATAGGATCCAGCAGGCTCAATGCAGAGACAGAGCTAGTCCACATTTATTCCTACAGAATACAATATAAAACTACCCTGTACACAATAACGGTGGCTTTAGGACTTCTTTGGAATAGATGTGCTCACACAAATTTTCACAATTTCATCTGAAAAATATAGTATTTTTAGTTTTGTAAAGATTGGGACTAAAACTGACTTTCCCAACAGAATATCAGGCTACCTTCTTTCCAGTAGTTCTTTTAGCCAATTCATTCATTTGTACAGTTAAGTGCAGGAGTGGGACAAAACATCCAGCAGTTGACAGCACTTCTTTGCCTCAATTCTTTTCCATGCTTGTACCACAAGTCAGGGAGTTAACATTATGAACATGATTCATTGATTGATTAGAAAGACAAAACCTCATATCCTCTTCTGACCCAACACAGAAACCTGCCCAATGAGATTTTTTTAAAGCAACCAACTGTCCATGATTAACAGCAATATAACCAGAAGAAACTTTCTGGGAGAAAAGGAGAAAGTGCCAATGAAAAGGAAACAGTGTATGCAACTATACATACACAGTATCAGTGGAAAGTAGCTAGAAACATAGTGCTTTCCTACAAAATCTGAAAAGGATTTATGTGAAAACTGAATTTCATGCAGAAAAACAGATATCTTCTTTATTAATGAAGCCTCCTAAGCAGCTGTCTTAGCTGTTGGGATCCAGTGTTGCCAGCTCTCCAGAGCTCTTCCCTTAAAACTGTCTTGTTCTATGATGCTTACCAAAACCTGACAGCGCTTCACCGACACACTGAATTCACTATCATACCAGCCAATACTGTCTTAGTTTTTTTAAATACTAAGCTTGAGACTAAGCTGTCTACCTCTGTCCAGCCTATTTTATACTTGGATTATAGGATGCGCCAGTGAAAAACAATTTTTTTCTTTTTTATTTGTATAGCTCACTGTTCTGCAAATTCCTTGTTTCTTACTAGAGCCCCTATTTATGTCAGTAATACAAACATAATGAGAAGAGAGGACGGCAGAAAACATCCAAAGCATTGACTTCAACTGAATTCTATCACTGAAGGTCTAAGGGGATCAAGCCTACATTTCTGAAGTAAAAGTGACTGTAAATCCACCCAAAGATAAAATTATGAATACTTCTTTGTTGCTTGGAAGAATGAAAAATCTTACCTAGAAGGTGTGCTTAACATTCCCCAAGTCAATATGGTTTACACAGTGTTATCATACACATGCAGCCATTTATTATAGAATAAACAAAATGAAAAATCTTTTATACTTCACTAGGTCAAGAAGCACGGGCAGAGGTGTGCTTCAATTCATTGCAATGTCACTTGAAATCTAGCTTTCATAAACATGGAGCTTCCTTTCTGGATATACAACCAAATCACACAATTTGATGACAGAGAGCTCATTCAATTAGTTTTCACTGATTTAAATATATGCTTATGTTTCTTAGCTGTTGTCAGTTTTATAACAGTATGTTTTATTCAAGGTCGGCAAAAAGTATTTAACCATATCTTAACTGGACTTGGCTGCACAGTTCTGGTTGCTGGCAGATTCTGCTAAAATCTCTTGATTCTTCTGAATAGTTTTGTGGATGATAAACCCCAATCCACTATCTTTATGCAGATGTACACAGGATCAAATAAAAATCAAGTTAAGAAAGCTTTCAGAATGATTCAGCGAACAGCATTTAAGAGAGAACCGAGTCACTGTGCTTCTAAAATAAATTTTAAAATGTGTCACAGGTTTCCTGATGATATCAGAAGTGTAACACACTGTAGTAAGCCTTCCATCTGAATGTGTGGCAGGAAAAATACAAAACACAAAGTTAAAAAAATCCAATAAAATTATGAAGTCTTTTGTAGTATTGATTCTACAGGTCACATTACCTCTTGAGTTCAGAGACAAAATCTCATATTCAATTCTTTTCCAAACAAAACAGGCTTCCTAGTAAAAGACAGTTGTGTGGTCTAGCATGATGTTCTAGAAGTTGTTTGAGATATATGCAATATACGTAGGACATTCCTGCATCAATATATTCTAGCATCATGATTTTGGCAGACCCTTCAGGACAAAATCAGCTCTAATTTATACCTAACATCTTATTCAGCAGTCTCAGAAGCTTCACCCTGCACACTTCCCCAGTGTCCTGCCACCTAGTTTTGCACACCTAGCTGTCTTTCTGTTATTTGCTTGGCACAGTCTCTCTTCACTTCAAGCTAAGTATGGAATAAAATATTTCTTTTTAAATGCTTATCCTCTCCCTTTTTCTGCTAGCCTGCACACTTGGTAGCATTCTGTTTACCTTTCAAGCTATTTCAGAACATAGCAACATTTTTGCTCTAATTTTAGAACCTTAATCAGAACTTCTTTCTTGCACTCACATGCAAAAAAACAGCAGAGAGAACCTCACTGTACCTTTAAAAACTCAGAACACTAAGGTTTGATCAGTATTCTGAAAGAAGTCCTTTAAAAATGGAAATCTGGGGAACACTTACTTTTGAGCACTGCAGTACAGAGCAGAGATCTTTGGCATACTGATGACAGAATCTGCAGAGTCCCTTTTAGCTCTCTGGGGAGTCCTATAAATTTGAGATGCAGTAGTCCATGGTTCAATTACTTGCTGGAATGGATTCTCCAAAAGTAGGGATAATCCATCATTTGATGTTTACTCACTTGGACACATTTCTGTATTCCATACTGGCCATTCCAGGCTTTGCAATGCTTAATTTTTCTTCCCAGAATGTGTTTCCGCATTAGCTGATATTATTACACTTATTTGGTTGAAATGGCACTTTTCTTTTATAAATTTCTCATTGGCTAAAAATAACTTTTCAAAGCAATTATCTCTAGACCAATACTTACCATGCTTGTTCTCAGGCTGTCACATTTTTTTCCATTTTTAGTTTGAAGAGAACCACTCAGTAGTTTGTGAGGATCAGACTTTCAAGTATATACAGATACAGATGGGTTCATTAAATACTTATCAAATGCAGTAGTTCCTTATTCTTATTATTTTATAAATCTTTTCCCCCCTAATTATAATAGCCCCTCAAACACCACTTTAATTTTTTTTTTGTTTTGAAATTCCTCATGAAGTTTATCTTCTGTCTGGTTTTGTAATAGCTTCAAGGTATTGAGAGCATCATTTGTCTTGACTCAGTATCTGAATTTATTAATTAAAATTAATAACAACCTCAATATCCTTACTACAAGAGCTATGCATAAGGCAACATGCATATTATATGAAGTATTGCTATGTTACCTACATTACATAATTTAAGTTTATATAATAATTGTAATAATGTATATGCTGTCTCATATCTAGGTAAAATACAGCTTAATTACAAATAACAAAACACAAAATAGATGTTAATACTGTAATTTTAAATCTATAAAAGCAGTATAACTAGCTAAGATTTAAAAATAATATGTTCTAGGTAACTAGAGCACAGTGAAGCACATAACATGTTATGACCTCATGGTGACATAGATAAATACACACTTCACAATAATGCAGTTTAAGGAAACAGGTTATGGCACCTGAATGACAGCAGATGAAGACGGGAGAAATGGAGGAATTAGCTTTATGCAAATCTTACACTGTACCACCTGCCAGCTTGTGTCATGTACTCCTCAGTCATCACTGGATCTCCTGTGAACAATGAAAGATTCAAAATAAATACAAATCAGAACAAGCCACAATCTTTTTACACTAAATACTGTTTAATCTTCCTTAATGATTATATTTTTGGTATTCACTATTATTGAACTTTAGTTGGTTAAGAAAATTATAAAAGCATTTTCAACATTTTCTTAGCAGACACTAAATCAGAATTTCCAACTGCTATATCACATAAAAAGTCTATTTAAAATTAATTTTAGTCCATGTCCTGACAGAGCAATTTCTCATTGCTCAACTTCCTAGTATCAGCACTGTTCTTCGCAGTAACAATTCAAAACACACGGAGTCACATCAGCATTCTGTCAAGTCCCACATGTTCAAGCAAATAAAATAAGGTGGTTTGACAACCACAGATATTGCTTAATCTTTCTGGATATATAAAAGCCAGTAACTTTAAGCATTCTATTTAATTTTGCACGCTATAGTGGGATTTATTTTACTGAAATGAACTCTAAGGCCTAATTGATTGGTTTCCATCTGTAATTTAGAGAAAGATTTTCAAAGGCATGAAAGCCTATTAAGAACACATTTAATTGATTTTTTGAAAGAGCTGGGGTCTTGATGCAGCATTTACTGCAGTCAGCAGTGAAATTTCCATTGATTTAAATAAGAACAGGTTCATACCTGCAGAGACCTAGCTGCTATTTATGCATTGTACAGTAGCCCCTCCATAGATAGAGATTTCTTCCCTTTGCTTTTCTAAAAATAATCTACACACTTTTGTACATACACTCAGTACAATTTACTTTATATTAAAAAAACAAAAAAGTCACATTTCCAAAGGTAAGGAAAGTTTTAACACTGCAGAGTGAACACAGTGCATCTGCCATTCAGTTTTATGGTGCCTCTCGTCACTGAAGTCAATGGCATTATCTATGAGTAAAACAACCAAAATGTTGAATATGTAGTTTAGTTTCTAGGTACTAAGAAGATTACTCAAACAAGTTTTAGTAATTATACATAGAACTATTGTGTTACTGCTGCAAAAGTGAGGGAAATGTTATGAAATATCCAATTCTATCAATAAATTAAACATTTATTTTATTCTTGTTTATTTAGCAAAGAAATACAACTAAGTATTTTTAAAGTATTGCTGTCTAAGAAATAAGGCTTTCCAGAGAATTGTCTCACTGATATCTACAAAGATTAAAAAAGGGTGGTAGTGTTAGCATTCCAAATTTATTTAGATGAAACACTAAGATAATTAGGTGTAAAAAATGCACAGTCTTATGTTCAATGCAGTAAAGGATCAATTTCATCTAAAGGCAAGTGGAGTGTACACTATACTGATCCAAAGGAGTGACCTTCTTGATTCAAATGCAAAATGCCTGTGCCTATTGCAGATGGAATTTACCAGGACAAAATGTTCAATAGAAAGATTACATTTCCACTGGGGCAGAAAGGTATTTGTCAGTGTCTTATTACAGCTTTGATACAAACATCTTGGATTTCAATTAGCTTTAAGATAGAACAATAATCTAGCATTGAAACTACAGACAAACCTTTGTTTCTTGCACCATTATATGTGGATTTTTGTTTCATTTGCAATAAGATATGGTAAGATTTCCAAAAGAAATAAATTGAAGTAAATAACATTCCAGCCATTTTAATGTCAGTAGCATCACTTAGTGATTGTCTGTCTGATAACTTTGCACTAGGAGACAAGGGTGACATAATTTACATTTTTTCCAGCATAAATGAAAAGTGCTGAATTCTTTGAACCGTAAGTGTCCCATCAGTTCTTCTACCCTCACTGTCCCACCTCCTATTATTAACATAACATATCCACTCTGATGCTTTTGATCCTTTTCTATGAAAAGTAGTTTGCCTTCCCAATGGAAATAAATATGAAATTTGCTTTAGTGCATATCACGAGTTCAAATAATGGCCCGTAAAAATTTCCACCCTATGGAGATCATATTTTAACTTCAAAAATTTAGATCTTGCCTTCACTTAAAATGCTTACTTCTAAAAACTGTACAAGAAAACTTGTATGTTCTTCTGAATTGATCATGGGACTAAGAGATGGAAGGGCAATTTTTAAGCATCAATTGAATATCTGTGGCTGATCTTAACTCCTGTAAAACTCTGTATAGTATTTGTCACCTTTATCTCACACTTGTGTCACAAGGATAACTCTGTCAGCTTCTGAAATGTGGCAGGAAGGAAAGCTCAGAAACCACATGGGTATGATCCAGTTGTTGATTTCCTTGTTAGGAAGAAAGTTATGAACCATTCCATGCAGATATGATTTTAATAACACTCCAAATTATATATGGTGCTTTCCACTCAAAAGGCTTCCTTTCAAATATCAAATCACATAGCTTTAGCAGTAAGGAATATTGCTATTGAAATCAGAACAGTTCATTTGACACATTAAGCAACTAAGACTAAGAGAAAGATACTTTTTTAACCTGGTAACCAGCGACACAAACTACCCAGGGCAAAACACCACTTTCCTCCTGTGATATCAAGGTGAAAAAGACAGGATTTAAGTCACTTGATCCCACAATTCCAGAGCAAGGACAGGAGCTGGAGAAATGTTCCTTTTAAGATTAATTTTTTTATGTACTAGCAACAAGCTTTTTTTGGCTTGGGGAAAGAAATGCTACAAAATTTGATAATGAAAATTTCAATAGCATTTGAAATAAATGCTAGATTTATTACTAAGCTTAAAAATTAAACCCAAAAAATTACAAAATCTCATGGATCTGAATTTTTTACTTCCTCTTGGACTCTTAATTGTTGTCATAAATATATCACAACAGCTGATCAGTACCTGTCTGTGGACTACTTTTTTAACCTGGTAACCAGCAACAGATGTTTTACAGAACTATTCATTATACTAAAGATGGCCTGAATTACAGCCATCTTTAGTATAATGAATAGTGAGAATTCTCTATAACTATCATGAAATTAAAAATAATTTTCCTGATTAATGACAGTATTACTTGAATATCACACACTTCCACTGACTTCAACTGTAAATACATTTTGCTCCTACAAACATGTCTGTAAATGTGTTGGAGCTTGCTAGCATTAGAGGCATACACAACAGTAACAAAAGTAATGATGCTTATTTCTTGCCATATTGCTATAAAATTTTGAACAGATTAGGCCATGCCTTGTACATGTAACACAGAACAAAAACTACCAAATAATACGTGCAGATTTGTTCCAGAAGAATATATGTGTATATATATGTGTGTGTGAACTTGTACAGACCTAAGTAAGTGTCCATGTTTCCCATGACATATGGTTTTGAGAGTCAAGAAATCCATATTTTTCTTCAATAAATGCTTTTAACCATAGGTGTCATCACCACAGGTCTTGATGGATGGTAGTGTTCATCTTCCCATTGAGTCAAATGAGCCATCTCCTTTCTTCTCAAGAGTTTTGTAAATATGAAGCTTGGCTTCTGCTAGTAATAAATGCATTTTCAACAATCTACTGCCTTGCAACTTATGTTAAAAGTAAGGATTTAAGCTAAGAAGTAGGAGATATACTGAGAAAAAAATTTATAGGAAAAATTGATGCTTATGTGTTTGCTTCATAGTTTAGCTTCATTCTGAATGCATGTAATTTTTCAGGGCTTCTTCCAACACATTGGCAAGTTTCTTATGAAAGAACCAGAAAAGGAACAAATTCTATTTCTGTTTTCAGTAAAATGACTCCATGGCCCCACTCTTTATTGAATAGATCTGACTGATGCTGAGTCAATGACTCAACTAAGCTCATAACAGTGTGAAAATAGTAAAATTTAACTGTTAGAGCTAATAGTTACAATAGAAAAAGAAGTGCACACTTTCTGCCTCCTTATTTACCCTCTGATCTTTTTGGGTAGAAATGCTAACACAATCCATGCAAAAGGAATCCATTATAATCTTAACAAATATTCAAACGTGTTCTCTTCTTTTGATGAGTACACAAACTTCCATAAAGGTCAGTGGGAAACAGGTGCACAAACTTAGGGCAGAATACAGCCTAGCATACAACACGTGAAAATAGTTCCTTTGGGCTGATCTCTTGGCAGTTCCCATACTCTCTCATAAAACCACTTGAACTAGTGCAGCTTTTGGTGAATTACAGTATCCTTAAGAAGCTCTCATTTTCTCCTGTCTTAACCACATAATAGAAAAAAACTGAGAGTACCATACGCAGACCACACTGAGGAAGGAGTATTTGGAATTTTTCAGCTGGTAAACCTATTTTCTATAGTGCTTGGCAGGGAATCTCTCAAGTGCTGGACCATTCACTAGTGTATGTTTTGTGCCAAAGGTTACCAGATTGCAAAAGGGTTCTCATGGCAGAAAGGACCCATCATTCATCATCACCTTATTTTGACATGACAGAAAAGAAATATGTCCATCTAGCAGGAACAGGAAAGAGGGGAGAAACTCTTAGAAAATGTATGAATGTTATTAAATTATCAGAAGCCATCTAAACAACAGAGAGTTTTTCTAAACTTTTTAAGGTACAGTATGAACCCTGACTCACATGGAATGCTACAGTAAATAATCAACACTGATTCCTATAGCAATTGAAGTCTTCCGAGCAGCTACCCCAGCAATGTACCAACCAACCTGTTAAGTTTACTATACCTAACAGGACTGCAAATGAAGCCTTTTTTCAGTGCTTGTCAGGACAAGTTTCAAAAACGCATTCAGCAGGCATAACTATTTGTAGATTCAGTAACTGCAAATAAATTATTCCCATTCTGTATTATCAGATAATTTAACCTACTCTAGAGTTACTGCGTCCAAAAGCTTCGTTTCATAGGGTGTTGTGAACACATGCTCCACTTGAACTACAGCAATCTTCCCTGTAATTCTGCTTTGGTAAGCACAGGTCTGGCAGATCAGCAGGCTGGGGGACCCTGCACTTCACTGAGACAGAAGTCAGTAGCACTAGCCCAGCAGTTACAGGATTTTGATATAGGTTTCCACAGGATACAAATGACAATACAGTTATTTATTTAGGACGAGTGGGAAACAGGAAAGTCACTTGCTAGCAGCTTGGAGCTGTGTAAATTCACTCCTGCCCGCCATGCCGCCAGGGCAGCCCAACGCCACCGGCTGACGCACAGAGCACCATCTACGGGGGCCTTTTTGTCACCGGCCCGACGCTCACACCGAATCAGGCTTTTACACTCCTTATCCCCAGGTCACTGGAGGGATTATGGCTACCGTCCGCACGTAGGCCCTGCGGTTAAAACCATTCAGTTCCACCACTGTCCGCATAGACACGACTGGTTTTCACGCTCGCCTGCGGGAGAGGGCGAACGTGGATCGGCCCTCACTGCCCGGAAGCCAACGCAGAGGCGAAAGCGCTGTCCCGCACGGGGATCCCGCCTCGGCCCGCTCTACCCTGCCCGGGGCCGCCGCCGAGGCAACCGTGAGGGGAGCCCGCGCGCCCCCAGCATCAGCGAACCAGGGCACGGCGCGCATGCGCGCACGCACTCCACGGCAGGCGGTGGCGCTCGCACCCCGCGTCCCGTGGGCGCCAAGGGCGGGCTGCAGGCGAGCCCCCACTCTGGAAGACTATGAGTCCCATA
>WBNO01022681.1:16456-91096 GCA_013400575.1 Peucedramus taeniatus | reverse complement strand
GCAGCCGGGTGGGGCCGGGGGCGGCCCGCGCCGGGGCTCGCTGGGAGGGAGAGGCTGCGAGTGCCGCTCTCTCTCTCCCGGGCTGCGGGGCTTCGGGCCGCCCTGTCCGGGCTGCCGGGCGCTCTCCCCGGGACGGGGAGATCCACCCCACCCTGTGGGGTCTGGGTGGGGACTGTGGTTCTGGCGGCACCAGGTTCGTACCGCGGCCGTCTCCAGGCGCGATGGGGTGGGCTCCCCTCCGGTTCGCTCGGTTTGCGCTGCTTCGCCTCCCCGGGCCGGCACTGGACAGGCGGCAATCCATGGTGTGACAACGCGCTTTCCTAGTGCTGTTCTAAAGGGACACGGGAATGCCATCTGAAAATGCTGACTGTAGGTTATGTATTTATTAGTACTTTAGTGCTAACAGACGACGTGAAGGAGTACGTACATTTGCTCCAGTATACGTATTGCTAAGATGCGGGGTTAGTCGTATGAAGCTTGCAACATTTTGCATCCCTTTTTGTGCTTAGCTGTGCTATGCAAACACTTGCAAGTATTCTTTATTGATATAGTCATATTACTAACACTTAATCTTGTATCCTTATTGTCCAGCTTACTGTAAAAGCATTTATAGTCGCCTCATTTGTTGTAGGGCCACTTGTGCATTTTCTTTGCTGACTTGACTTTGCTTAAAAACGGTAAAATTAAGTTCTTCTTCACCTAGCACTTTCACACAGTTTTTCTTACCTGTGTTCTAAGTCTTTGTGACGTTCTAAACTTACAGGTTTTCCACCTTTTGTTGTTGGCCTTCTTGTTTGTATTTTGTTAGTTACATAGCAAAACTTTTTGTAGCATTTTTATCTTTAAATGACCCACCAATTTATTAACAGTGTAACAGTTTTGAAAAAAAAAAAAAATCATGTATGTGTTTTACAGTTTTCTGTGACCACACACTTGTACTTACATTGCCTTATAATTTATAGTAATCCTACAAAATGTTTTAGTAAATCTTTACTAAAGTAATGAAAAATATGTTTTTCAAATAAAAATATGATTACTTTGAATCATATAATGGTCTGTAGAAGGATGTATAGCTTACATAATGTTAAGTTATAGCATGCCAATATTTAGCTTTAGTGAAAATTAAATTTAGTGAAAATTTAGTGAAAATTAAAAGAGAAATATTGTCTTGCTGCTTTTCTTGCTGTTTTCAGTCTTGCAGGTGGTTTTGTAGCTGCAAAAATCTTGTGGCAAGATCAAATACATCTTCAGTGCCTAAGATTTCTTTCAAAGTAGTTCCTTCAAAGAGCATCAGGCCTGCCTTAGAAATGGACACTGTCATCATGTCATGGTTCTATCTGTTTTAAATCAATCACTTTAGTATTGAGAATGTGTTAAGTGAAATAGAAATAGGAATGTGGGTTTTTTTCAATTATTGCTTACTCAGGCTTCTGGTAAGCCAGTTTCGTAAGCTAGTGTAATTTCTTTGCTGATAGTTTCTGGAAAAAAAAGCTGCTACCTAAAAACAAAAAAGAAAGAAAAAACAACAACAACAAAAAAAAACCCAAACAAACCCAAACTAAACAAAAGCCAAACAGTGACATGATTCCTGTTCATCAGTGTTTCAGCCATGTCTGACAAAAGTGAGCTGAAGGCGGAGTTGGAGCGCAAGAAGCAACGATTAGCTCAAATCAGAGAGGAGAAGAAGAGAAAGGAGGAAGAAAGGAAGAAGAAAGAAGTAAGAAATAATTTTCACTTTGAAAATTGACTTGCATATGTAACTTGCCCAAAATTTAAGAGTAGGTTTGCATAATCATTTTCTATGTCCTGTTCGGGGAGTGTCTGTTTAATGGTTGGTGCTAATATAAATGTAGCCCTTTCATTTTCTGATAATATAAACACCTACTGTTTTCTTTTCAACTGTCTGGATTTAAAAAAAACCTAAAAATTAGTATCTTACAGTAGGATAAAGTTCAGATTTCTAGAAGTATCTCTGTGCATGTGACATCATTAATCAAATCACTCTGATCTATTGCATGAAAGCTCTGCTTCATGAGTTGTGATAGGTGTTTTCTAAAGAACTCATTTCTGAAGTACAGTTCTGAGGATGTCTGTAGGAATTATCTGACTGACAGTATTATCATTGTATAAACAATGTGCTATGTTTTTCTGCTCTTTGACCTATCTATAGGCTGAATTTTAAAATCAGAGCAACACTCAGAATGTATATGGTGCTTGTGTGTTACATTTAGTTTGTTAAGTCTTACAGATTTCTCGATGCTCAAGTATGTGACAATCAGTGATAGATTACTGTTTCTCCTGAATGCAAATTGTATCTCATAAAAGAAACTTTTCATGGTATGTTTTGGGGTATTGTTTTATTACTTCTCTGTGTTTTGGTTATGATCTAGTTTGTGTTCTAAAGCAGCATACGTCTGAAGACTGGGCAGCTGCCAACTACATGATTCAGACAAAAAGTAGAAAGAAGTAGCTCAAATTATGTCCTAATGACATAATCTTGTAAGAGTGTACTGCCAGAATTTCTTTTTTAAAAAGCAGCTAACTAAGAGTAGAAAGATACGGAGTATTCAGCATTTTTTGCTGAAGCAATAGTGCAATAGAGCTTGCACTATTCCTAAATGAAGGAGAATGGGGATGTATTTTTTTATATCTAGCAGATAACACAACTTAATGAAAACTACTTTTCTTTGACACAGTTATTGTAATTTTAAGATAGGAACTATGTGACTGTCTCTAAAATACTTTTACCCCCAGGTACAGGATGTTTTTGTCATTATTTGCATTTTACAGTGCTTAGGATTAGTGTGAAAAAAGGTACTCTTAATCTTATGAAGTGTTAGTCATTTTGGCAAATACACAGACACTTCTTGCATGTTTATATATGTCCTTTAAAGACAGTAGCAAAGATTTGGAACATTGTTATTCCTGTCTGTTTTACTTTATCTACAAAAAGGAACCATAAGAATTATTGAAATTGAATATCTAATCTACTTGATAGATTTCAGTATTACAAAAAACCCTGTGGGATCTCAAAATAAACGAAAGGTTAAAGGCTGTAACTTAATTATTAAATAATTCTAGACTGACCAGAAGAAAGAAGTTCTTCCAGTACAAGAAGAATCTGATCTTGAAAAGAAGAGAAGAGAAGCGGAAGCATTACTTCAGAGCATGGGGTTGACACCTGAGTCTCCTGTTGGTAGGAATGTTACTATTTGTTTGAAATAAATGTTTGGGAGGTTTTTGTTTAGTCTTTTTTTGGGTGGTTTTTGGGGCTTTGTGTTGGTTTTTTTTTTGTGGTGGTGGTTTGTTTGTTTTTCTTAGGATTGAGGTATTTATATAACTAACATCATAATTCTCTGGCAACTTTTTTGGAGGTTATACATTTCTGGGTTTTATACTCTTTTGTCCTTCATGATCTATTATAAATGTCAAATGATGTGCTTCAGTACACATTACATAACATTATTTTATAAAATAACACCATTTACACTTAGTGGATTATTTGAAGTATATTACTTAAAATATCATGTATTTTCTTTTCCCCTCCTATTTTTCATGCTCACTATTCTCCCGTATTTGTTTCCTTACTCTTTTCCACAATGCCAAATTTTAATGCTGATACGTTTGTATGGATTTGGCTTGTTTCTTTTCTGCATCTTTTACACCCTAGTTTTTCTTATGTCAAATACCTCACTGACTTTGGAGCAATAGCAACACTAAGTATAAAAATTAGCTTCCAAGGGTGATGATTGGTATCTGTGCAGCTCTTGGATGTGTTAGCATATTGGCTCCTGCTTTTTGCCTTTACTTAGGCACATCCCTATGGAAGATGAAAGCAAGAAACATGATAATGCAACTCTGCTTTTTGTCTCCAACTCTGAAATCAAAGGGATTTAAAGCTTATCAGTTTGGCTTCTTGGGGCTCTATTCAACTGGGTTTGTAAATAAAATAGTAAAAATTTCTTACAGATATGTCTGCGATTATATTTTCATAATTGCTTTTGTATAATCCTCAAGTGTTCAGAAGTGAACAGCATTACCACTGCTCAGATTCCAGCAGCCCCAGCAGTTATTTTTGGTAATTCAAACTGTTTTAATAGTCAAGAGACTCCATTTGGCTGTGTTAGCACCAGTGTGCAGCTGTTTAAGAAATCACTTCTGACCTGCTACAGATTTTCCTTGCTAGACTAATAGTTGAATACTTCCCTTGCATCATACTGTGCTAAGGCAGTTGATGAAATTTTTGTAGGAATGTATGTGGTTGTTGGTTTTTTTCACATCTGGCAGAGAATCTGAAAGCCACAGAATAGCCAGTCCTCAAAGCAGTTCATATGTATGCTTGGAGTAGGTGTTCATGAAAAACTCAGAGATGCTGACATGCAAGAGTGGGGCATACCCCTGCATGCTGTTTTTAATTCCACTGAGGTGCTACTTAATTCCAACCTTCAGTGTACACAGGGAATTCATTCTGTCTCCTTTCGAGATAACCAGGTCTGATATGGATCCTTAATCAAGTTTAAATGTCCTTCTTGCTGCCTGCAGTCAGCATGCCTAAGGCTCAAGCTCCTTTTCTGCTGACTGGATGCTGCATACAGTGGTTGTATGCCTGAACTGATGCTGACTGCTGGCTGAGCTAAATGGTGTGCAGCTGAGGTAGCTTGTGCTCACACTGTCAGTGGAGGGGGGTTGCTTGGCATTAGATTCTTTCCTAGAAAATTGTGTTAATTCCTAAGGTGATTCCTCTGCTGTTAACTGCTAGAGAGAGAGCTCTGTTATGGGAGAAGGGACTGTATCAGTCTTAGTATGTTTTGATATCTACCATACTTACTATATAAGAAGCCTTAAGTTAGTGAACCAGAATTATTTCCCAAAAGATTTTACCGTTTAATCCTCTGGGGTAGGTGAAATTCCATCTGGTCTTTTGGTAAGACTGTTAGTCTTTCAGTGGGACTCACCTCAGTTTTGGGAAGGATTTCCCAAGATTCGCTTTCCCCACAAGAGAGCGCTGCAGCACCAGCCCTGGGCCCTGCGAGTGGCGCTGGGGCCGCGACCTCACCATGTCCTGAAAATGCACACAGATGGCAAAGCAAAGACCTGCGGGCAGCTCCTTTGCTGTTGATTAACCAGTACATGGTGAGGATGAGTTGAAGAATTTATATATTCTTACATGCCCCCAGTTGTATAAGTATAAAGTCTAAATGTGCGTATGTATGAATTTATGAAATTCAACTCAAGGCCTATAGAAAAGTTCTCTCCCCTAGGAGGAATGAAATTTTACTAAATTGAAGAATTCACTGTTACTTTGGTAAAATTAAGGGAGAATTTTTGTCAATCAGAACCATGTCTCTGTTTTGAGATGGGGTAGAAAAATTCTTTAGAATTAACAATATACTTGTGATTTCAAGAAATTCTGTAGAAACCTTGCAGACCTAAATTCAGAATTTTCCCATGCTTAACCACTGACAGAGTAGGCAGCAGTTTATATAAATAATTTGTGTTCAGTTGATTAAAGGATTTTTTAAGGATTGCTAAGCAGTGAATGCTTTACATATTGCTGAAAAACGAAGCATGTAAGGACCTTCAGAACACTCCTTGATTCTTGTGTTTAAACCCTAAGTTTCATTAAAAAATGACCATTTCTAAAAAGAAGAGTTGAAAGAAATACCAAAGTAGCTTTGTATTTGTATCAGATTGCATGATATCATTCCCTATGTCACTTCCAGAAATAGTGTTACTTTTCAGATGGTGAATGCAGTCATAGTCTACTAGCAGAAAATGAACCGACACTTGAGAAGTTTCAATACAGTGATACTAGACTGTTTACTGTCAAGCAAAAAATAAAGTCATTCTCAAGACCTAATACTAGAAACATTGTAATACACAAGATTTATGTTGATTTGATTCAAACTGGAAAAAAATATCAGGATGCTATATGACACAACTTTTTTGGTCCACAGTTTGGTGATTATATATTTTGAAATAACATTGCCAGTCTAATCATTCACTGTCTAATCTTTAAGAAAGACTAATGTCAGAGCTGTATTAACAATTATCTTTTCTATGTTTAAGCAACATGAATCAGTGGAAATTACCCTTTGAAAATCAGTGTCATCATTTGTCAAAAGTTCAGTTTAAAAATATTTTTTTCACTTCATTTTCTCTTAAATGTCTTCCCCTCCATGTCTTTTTGTATGCTCCAGATGCATAATTGCCAAACAATTGCATGAAAGTCCAGCATGAATTGTTAACATTGTCTTTTCCCCTCTCTTTCTACTGTTCATTTTCATCCATGTATTTTTTGTTTGCCATCACTTTTTTTTTAAATACTTCATTTTAAATTAATTTGCAAACATCCTAAGCTGTGCAACCTCTGCGAGTAGTAACAGCGGATACCTGTCTGTTTCACTATTTAGTCCCTCCTCCTACCTCTCCGTCCTCCAAATCCGTGAGTACGCCAAGCGAGGCTGGGAGCCAGGACTCTGGGGATGGTGCTGTTGGATCCAGGTATGTCACTTTCCTTGTCGTGTTCCTTTGCTCAATACTTGTGTTCTGAATAATTAAGCTTTAGAAGAAATCAAGGTTAATTACTTGATTGTAATAATATAAGGTTACAGTGTTGAATCTGTCAAAAGTGACGGTTTTGCGGAAATACTTTACTTTAAAATTTGAAATGCAACTATACTTCCTGATTTGAAGTTGTCACCATTAATGTGGAGTTGTTTAAACTTGCAAGTTTGAAGTAAAATGAGTAAAAACTCTAAAAGTCTTAACTTCTGTGCTCTTCCCAGCTTTTTCTAAAGGAGGATAGGTATGGATGATAGGCTATTTGCTTTTTCCCATACTTAGTTGATCTAATAAAAGGTACTATCTACAAACTTAGCATTACTTCTGATTTTATGTTCCCCTTACTCAGAACCATATTTCTCATTATTTTACTTCATCTGTGTAGCACAACTACAGCAGGTGCAATCTTTTATTTTGTCAAAACATAACTCCATCTTAGTACAGCCACTGTTGTTTTGGTCTTTTTTCAGTGCCAGTACTTGCCACATTTGTTTGACCATTTCTTTGAGCGAGATGGTTTGAGACATGCTGCTCTAAAGAAGAGTCAGATAAATATTTCTATTGAATATTTCAAGTGGTGATACAAGGGTGATAAGGCAGGAAAACACTACTTCCAAAGGGTATTTCTACTCTTTCCCATGTGCAGTCTGCAAATAAGAGCAGTAGCTGCCTATTAATATTGGCAAGATATTCTCAGCAAGCAAAGTTTATGTACTGTAAGTTTAGTAAGTATACACTGTGGATGAAGTTTAGTTTAAGCACAGTAACTGCAGCAGTTATCAGGTACTGTTGTATGAGTAGTTGTTTTGGAAAAGGAGTCAAAGGTTAGATTGCTTTGAAACATCTTACAAAAAGACTGCAGTAACATCTTGTATGCATATGGATTATGCATGCATAACTGTATGCATCTTAATCTAAAAATATTCAAGATACTAATGACCTGAACAAAGGTTACATGGTGCCTATTTCTAAGTAGAAATCGTGAAGTTAAAACAGATAATACATCAGATAGCAGATGTGAACCCAGACTTTTTGTTAACAGTGCTCAGGTACGATCTTGTTTGTCTGTCATGTTAATTAACCAATATATTGTTCCTTAATTGAGTGGCAAGAAAATGTTACTTATTTTAAATTTTTGTTTATTGCTTATTAAATTGTCTATTTTTAATATATTTATGTATGTATTTATGTTCACTAGAAGAAAAAAAAAAAAGATGTATTTTATGACTTTTTAAAAGAAAATATTTTCTTTCCATTCACACCTAATTTAAATTCAGTATGAAACTGTATGCATAGGCCACATACCTGGAATGGAATGCCACGTTGTGTACTACATTAATTTCCACCTCATCCGTGCACTGCACTCTGATTGTGTGTTCTCAGACATAGTAATACAATGTTGTATGCATGCATTTTTTTATGAAGCCTTGAGAAAACCCATATCCTGAGTCTCAAAAGCTTCATGCATTTTCAAACTTTAAATCTGTCTCAGGATTGTGATTTTTAAGGCATGGAGGTATGAATATTCAGCTAAATTGAAGGCATTATGGAGTCCCTGTTGGAGTCCCCTTGCTTGTTCTCCCACCAGTGGATTCTTCCCTTCCCCCAGTAAATGGGTGTCTACATCCTGGTTTATTAGTACAAGTTCATACATTTTGAACATGAAAGTTGGGCTGTATGATATCCCTTGATGTTACGCGTGGCATTTCATTGGTGACTCCTACCAATATGACATAAAGCCTGCTCGGTGATGCTGAATCTTGTCAGTAACTCTTTTAGTAAGTAGTAGAGCATTGTTCAGACTGTGCTCCTGCTGTTACTTCCATCTGTCTTGCTTTATTTTCATTAGTAAAGAGTTTTGTTTCCTAGTTTGATCTGGTTCTTTCTCTTTTTTCCCTCAGTCAAGAGTGCAAGTCCTACACTTGAAAAAAATACAGCTGGTTTACTTTTAGGCTGATAGAGGCTTCATAGAATTAGTTTAAACACAGAAAATATTTTTAGGGATATAGGAAGTGTTAGGAAAGTGCCTGAATACAGAGACATATGTGGAAGAACAGGAAATTTGTTCACTGAAGCTTGTAGATAAATTCATTTGACTGAAGGCAAAACAAACTGGAAAACAAAAGAAACTATATTTTTTATCATTTTGGTAAATATATAATAGGTGAATTTTGTCTTGAAATGTTACCTTTATTTTAAAATACTATCTCTTGAGATATATTTTAGTGTATTTCCTGTAATACTTGTTAGCGTCAACTATTTTAAAAGACAGACTGTCCCTGGTCCCACTGAAGCAACTTTTGAAAGTGAAAATAATACTTTGAAAGCAGGAAAGCTACCTCATTAAGGGCAAGATCTTAAACAGGTGCAGAAGTTGGAGCATTTTATGTTTATAGGTTTTCCCCAAGTTCCTCTCAAACACAACTGAAAAAGTTAAGAAAATATTTGACAGGTGTTGTGATGATGCAGCATCTGTATCTGAAGCTAAGGTATTCTTTGCAACATGAAGGTTGGGGTGGTGGTTTGGTTTTACTTACAATTGAACTGTGATTTACTATATATGAAGATGGTGGATTTGTAATTCCTGATTAAATTATGATTAATAGTCCTAATGCAGACTTTCCACTAGAACAAGGTATTGCATGGCACACCCATATTTATGAGCTTTTATGGCATTGTCTATATATTTTTCAGATCAACTTTAGGAATTCTGCACCTAGTTAATAGAAAGTTACCATATATGGGATGAAAACGTAAAATTGTCTTTTATAGACTTATCATAGTAAAATATTGCATATTCATTTTTTTATTTGAAAACATTATTTTGAAAAATGCAGATGACTTATGAGAATGTCAGAAAAAAACATGCAGGTTAATCTGCTAATCTCTTAAAAGTGGGTTTCTAAAATTCTGCCTAAGCCTGCTAGCCAGTAGACTACATGAAAATTTCTGAAGAAGGGATGCTTGCTAGAAATGAAGGTAGAGGGAGGGAATATTCATTTCCCCCTTCCTGTTCCTTCTAGTACAACTTGAAATTGATCCATTCTGATTGTTATTCCACGTGATTTTGAAACATATTATTAATATAAAGCCCACAATTTATGAGAGATTTTAAGTGTCTTAGATGGAGTTGGCTCTAACTCAGATGACACTTACAAGCCCAAGGCAGTGCTTAACCCATAATTACTGCAATGTCACATCTTGGAAACTCTAGCACTTCTCTATCCCAATGGAAATGCTTTTTTGCCCCACTACCAAAAGGCTTATGTGTTGACTCATTTCCTTTACCAATACGACAGTTTCCTCCACATATTTACTGCTCTGGGCAAGTTTTATGTTATGTTAACAAACCTCTCTTCATATAATTTGAACAAATCTGAACAGATTTTAAAAGGATTTTCAAGTTTTGGGTTCTTATCAGTATTTAAAATACTTTTATTTGCCTTTCATTAAGGCAACCTTTGTTTGCAGGCTTTTAATTTTCAACCTTTGGAATAATGTAATTCTTTGCTAATAGCTCTGAATTCTGTTTGCTTCTTAACTTTTGTATTTACTGCATGTGTTATTGCACTGAATGTTTGTTGAATTTCCCTTAACTGATGTTGCATTGCCTTGTTTCTTGTGAACAATGAAATAACTATAAGCTTGCTGTAACTCTAGAATTTCATAGTGTATATTTGCTTCACTAATCTCTGGCCTTTTTTGCTAATGCTGCATGATTGTTCAACCTGGGGTACCAGGACGCTGCATTGGGATACTGATCCATCAGTTCTTCAGCTCCACTCTGATTCCGATCTGGGGTATTGCATAGATTTCTTATATTCCCTCTTTCGTGTGCTTATGGATAATGAGTGTTTTTTCCTTTAAAACTTGTAGTTGTTGTTAAGAAACTGTTTTGTTAGTAATAGAAATTCACTGTCCCTAGACTTAGCACGGTTTGCTTGCAATGGGAAATTTCTATACAATTTAATATACATTAGATGCTTATTTCTAATAAACACAAGTTTTGTTTTCTTTGAGTCTTTCTTTGACAAAATGTACATTTAAGAAGTCATTTATTTAAAAAGGTTAGCGTGACTGTATTTAAAAACAGAGCAACTCCCATCTTTTCTTATAAATATGTTTATAAAAGCTGTACCTCATTATAAACACTAACTAAAACCTGTATTGTGTGCTAAGCATTATGATTCTGCCCACCTTTCAAAACCTTTCAAAAGGAGTTACTCTTCTGCTTTTATCTTGGGAGAGGAGTGGATAATAAGAAACTAAATCTGATATAGATAAATTGTTAGATCATTGCAGTATTATTACAGTACATACTGCAGTTAGGTTTTACAGAAGGCTACAATGACTGAATTAATGTTGTACAGGTTTTGGAATATATTATGTGTTGTATGATGCTAGCTATATCTACCTTCATTAAAGTCAGAAAGCTCAGAAGTTTTCAGTATTGTGCTCTGAAACGATGTATTATGGATAAATTGTCAGTATGAGTTCCAAGTCAGCCTGGCAGTTCTGTATTCTAGATAGTATCTTAGAGGTGGACAAAAAAGGGCAGCAAACTTAAAAGACTAGGGAAGGCTTTTTCCTTCAGTATAACTAAGTTGGTTTTCAAGCTCAATATCAATATTTTTATCAATATCAAATATCAATATTTTTATAATCCTAAAACTGTTGCTGTACAAGCATGAATTTTGAGTAGATCTGTACCCCTGGTAATACAGATGTATCATATATGTGGCAGTATTCTGGTCAAGCACAAAGAGCAAAAATTTTAAATTATATCCTGATGTCCAGATATTTATATGTGCACATCCTCCTTTTTGTCCCAGATGTATAAATAGTTGCTGATTTTAAATAATAATGATAAAATAGTAGTCATAATCATGTGACTTGTTCAAAGTTTCTACTGGTTTTAAGTTTGACTAAGCATTGCTGTGACATAATTACTTGGGTATTATTCTAAGCAAAATGTGAAATAATAAAATTGAATGTTTTTTTCTGATTTTTAAATTAATTTTATTTAGACGTGGACCTGTTAAACTTGGAATGGCCAAAATTACACAAGTTGACTTTCCTCCTCGAGAAATTGTTACCTACACAAAGGAGACACAAACACCTGTTATGACTCAGCCCAAGGAAGGTGAATGGTTAATTTATTACTGTTAAGTTATTTTTGGTTTCTTTTAGTATAAGAATGATGACTGAATTAAAACTAGCACTTGTGATCTGGAAACTTAATAAGGTAAATGAAGGTTGATATGTGAGATAATTTATATGAATTCTATTACTAAATTTTTTAGGTTTTGCCTAGCTGTTACTGTCATTCTGCATCTCTTTTAACATCACTCTTGCTACTAATATGTGTTACTTTCACACTCCTAGTATATGTTCAGATTGAACACTGAGTTACTTAATCAGCTGACATCAGATAAATAAATGGGATATGTTTTGCATTTATGATGTTTAAAAATTCATACTTAACTTGGCACATGGAGGACAGGGAGGTGATTTGACGCAACTGGCAAGGCCTTTGATATGATCCCCTCCCAACATCCTTCTCTCTAAATTGGACAGAGATGGATTTGATGGGTGGACTGTTAGGATAAGGAATTGGTTGAATGGTTGCATCCAGAGGTCAACAGCTCAGAGTGCTGGTGTATATCAGTGACAGGGGGTCCCTGAGGGGTCCATATTTTACCAGTGTTATTTATCATCTTCATCACTGACATACAGAGGGATTGAGTGCACCCTCAGCACACCTGCAGGTGACACCAAGCTGAGTAGGGTAGTTAACATGCCTGAATGATGGGATACCACCCAGAGGGACCTGGACAAACTCAAGGAGTGGCCCAAAAGAAAGCCAAACATATCCTGGGCTGCATCCTCAGCCGCATGGCCAGCAGGTCAAGGGAGGTGATCCTGCCCCTCTCCTCTGCTCCTGGAGTGCTGCATCCTGCTCTGGAGAGGGACCTTGCACAAGGGCATGTAGTGACTGGACAAGGGGCAGGCTTTAAACTGGAAAATATTAGATTAGCCATCAGGAGGAAATTCTTTGCTTTGTGGGTGGTCAGGCACTGGAACAGATTGCCCAGAAAAGCTGTGGTTGCCCCATCCCTGCGTGTGTTCAAGGCCAGGTTGGATGGGGCTTTGGGCAGTCTGATCTAGTGGAAGGTATCCCTGCCCATGGGATGGGGGTTGGAACTATATCATCTTTAAAGATCATCTTCCAACCCTAACATTCTATGAACTTACTTGAAGGCTGTGTATCCTACAACAGACTTAGGAATTAACCCCTCTACTTCTGAAGAATTTAAATTTTTATACCTGAAGCTTGTACTTTGAGTTTTAAAAGAAGGAACTAATTTATTTATAGCTTACAGAGTTTCTGTTTTCAGCAATTGAACACAGGCTTTCTTTCAGTCATAACTTGTTTGCTTTTCAAAAAATAAATTTTTCCAAAGAAAATATGGTTGGCTTGCAGATTTGCTTTTCAATGCTGAAACACTTGAATTTGTCTGCAAATAAAAGTATTAGTCTTGACCTAGCTTGTGTGCAGTTCTACAACAAAATCTCCTGGTTGTTTAATATGACTGACTTTGAGTATGTGTCTATGTTAGCAATTTTAGGACCTACTTCTACATTCATAATTTTGCATTTTTCTGCTCTTTGGTATGTGAACTTTTGGGTGTTTATGCAAGGATATATATTTCAAACTTCATTATTAAGTGAGCCAGAGAATATGATTTTTCTTTTAACTGTGTTTCTTTTCTATTCTTCATTTTATCTGTATCCATGCACAGGTAGGTGTTTGGGGGTTTCCTGCTTTCATTTCTCCCATGCCCTCAACATTTCCTTTCTTTAATCCCTCAGGTCTTTATTCCTCCCCTCTGTCAAGTTCATGGAATGTGAAGACTTAGGTCACAGTTTAGGTACTTGAAGAGTTCTATTCTGCTGCCTGCTGACAGTAGAAATTGCTTGGGATTGTATGATCTGAGTTTCACAGTAGCTAGGCTCTAGTTGAGGTTTGCTGTAGTGGAGTAGAACAGTGGTCATGTCTATTTCTGCATTTACCAGAAAGCTGTCTCAATGCACGTATTGTCTCCTCATCCGTTCCACCTTATAAACACTGATTTCTTCAGGGCCATCAAAATTTTAAAAAATATGTTAATTTCATGTGCTTCACAAAATTCACAGGTGTCTTTTCATCATTTCAGTGCTTTTTAAAAAGATCTTTTTAAGGTTTATCTTAAGACCACCTGAAGACATTAATAACAAAGCTCTATGTTCCCATTTTACAATGATATCTGAAATAGGACATAGGTTTAAAAAAAAAGAATAAGTCATGCTACATACAAAAAAGGAGTCACTGGGTAGGAGAATTTTCTTGGTTAAAAGAAAATTTTAAACTCTTTAAAAACAATTGACAAAAGCAATATACTGAATTTACAGGGTGCAATTAGATAAATTTAAATTCTGTAAAATATATCTTACTGATTGTTTTTTTCTCACAGTCTGAGTTGTGCTTATCTGGGTGCACATACTGTCAATAAAAATAACCTGACAAAGTACACTTGAAAGTGGAGCTTGCAGCTGAACTTACACGTGCAGTAGCTCCCTTATCCAGCAGCAAGTTGCATCTGAGCTAGGTTAGCTCAGTGTTCACAGCTTCTTATGAAGTGAAGTGAACTGGACCTTTCATAATAGATTTTGAGATTTTAAAGTGCTGTTGGAGCTCTGCTTTTGAAAAAGGAAAATAGAAGCAGTTTTTTATTAGATATGCTCTGCAGTCATTCTGTTTGTTTAGGTCCACTTGTGCAAAGACCTGATTTGATGGGGGAGAACAGCGCATAAAATAAAACAAACCCACAGCAAAACACCAAATTAAAAAGGTCTCTTTGTACCAGTTGTGTGTGCTACAGTGGTTGTGTAGTTACATTGTAAGCTAAATTAAGAAACATTCAAACGACAGCCAGTCTGCCTGGTGGGACAGATAGGAAGTAGAAGTAAACTAGTATTAGGTTACAACCATTTCTAGTTGTTACAGAAATATTTGTGGCAACACATACCAAGTGAGTTGAATAGGAGAGACTTCATGTCCTCAAATAAAACTAGGCGTTTGGAGATGCCTGTTTTGGATTCACATAACAGTTAAATTAATTTTGAAATGTGGCAGCTTCCTTAGGAGATGAAGGCATTTAGTGTTCCAACAATTCTCACAACTTCTATTATTTTATTGCAGTACTAATATGTTGATTTATTATGACCTCAAAATATTTGAGGAACTGCCTTAGGAAATTTGATTCTTATATATTATAAAACAGTGAAATTGGGATCTCTCCTAAAAATCAGTTAATCCAAAGAAAGATGGGTGTATAGGGGAATATGATTTTGTTCAGCTGTCACAATTAAGGCTTTCCAGGACTAACTGGGTACTTGCTGCTTAGTGCTGCTGTACAATACCATGCATGTGCAATTGCAGCTGACTGCAGACAGTATTATTGCATTAACTCCACTCTTTGAGGAATAATTGTCTGCTAACATCTCCAGGACACAGAATTAAAATAGTAAGCAGAGTAATAAAAATATGATTTATAGGATTTGCTTCTTGGATGCTGGTACAGTGAATGCAGGATTTATGCGTTCTAATATTTTTTTAAGAAATAACAGACCATTGTATATTCATGTATGATCTTTGTGTGTCCCTTCCAACTCAGAATATTCTTTGATTCTATATTATCTAGTACATGCCTTAAACGTACAGAAATACAGACAGGAAAACCTGATGTGAAGACATTCAGCTTAACAAAAGCCACCCATTTCACAGGTGATTTAACTTTGATTAACCTACTCTGCAGCAACAGATTACTCAGACAACTGCAACTACACTCTACAGTGTTATTGCTGGGTGCAGCCTAATTTACAGCACTGCTTTTCTTTCTGTCTTGCCAAAATAAATCACAATTTTGATGTTAACTCAAAGTAAAAATTCAGTGGTTCATTAAATCTGTTTTTAGCATTCATTGGCAAGACATTTGTTGCTATTAAAGACTGCATAAAAATAGCAGCTACTTTACTGCTCAGTTTGTAATCTTAGGTCCCCTGATTGCCTGTCAGAAACAACATGGAGTTAATCCCTTAGCATATTATAATGAATATTCATCGATATGTTGATGTGACATAGAGTCCCATTTCCTGTCTTCATGGCCCTGTGACTTTTCCAAGTCTTCGCAGCCTTTTTTAAATCTGAAATCATATTTGGTACACTGACAATTGAAGTGGTTTAAAATGCCAGCAGATACAGTCAATAATGAATAAGGTGGATGCAGTTATGGAGCGCCCTTAAGGTTTCAAATTCAGGTAGCTGACTTGAGATAAATGCAGTGTGTGACGGTATCATGGGTTCTTGACTTACTAAACTGGAACTTTTTCAGAAATAGTATGTCCAATGTTTCAGTGTTTTCTGGGTAATATATTATTGTTATGCTAATTCCTTGCAAATTCTGGCATCTGGCCTGTTATTAAATAAATTCAAGATGAAGGAGAAAAGGAAAAGTAGTTAAAACAAACATTTCTTACTTCATTTTTCAGTCCAGCAGCTTAATGGTGCCTTTTTTTGTGAGCTGTGAGAAAGCGTCCTGGGTTTGGAATAGAAAGCATTCTAATTTTGGATAATGAGGTCAAGAACTTATATGTGTGGGGATTTTTTTTATTTTGCGTTTTTTTTCTCCAGATCCCTTAATAAGAAAGTTTGCATGTGACTCTTCTTTAGAGAGAAGGTTTTAGATTTATGCAGTTACAGATAAATGAGTGAGATGACATGTTCAGTTTCAAGACTGATACTTTGAGAATATTAAAATAAATGCTGTATCCTGCATTTAAATGCAGTAGTATCAGCTGGCTGTATGCAGTGAAAGTACTATGAAGGAATTTAGAGCTCTGTATAATATATGCCATTTATGTTTCAAACATTAAAAGGCAGGAGCAATCAACTATATGATCTTTTGAATAAAATATGTAGATTAGAAGGTCATATAGCACTAAGGGGTTGACCATCTATGTTTGACAAGAATTTGACTCCTGTCACTGAAAATGGTACTTAGAATCAGTGTAGTATGACTAATGGGAGGTTGGGCTTAAATTTCTAATTTGGGACTTTCAAAGCTAGAATAATGTATCCAGGGTGACCCAAAACTAAATTTCTAAATTTGAAGGCATCATTTAATTCTTCAAGATTGATTGACAGGGCAGAAAAGAGGGGGATTTTTATCCAAGTGGCCGTAATTTGAATACATGATCCTGTATGTGTTGGTCTCAAAGTCATGTGTGATAACTCATATTACATTTTTTAATTAATCATTGTTCACACCTGTAGTTATTTGACATTAAGAGTTCCCTTTTTTAAAATGGCCACAAGTTATACAGTTTTCAGGTTATGAGTCTGCTGTGCATGCGAATCCATCAAAAAAGGAGCAGTGTCTTTCTGTTTCTTTGCGTGATTATTTTGCCCAAAAAAGCTTTCATTTTTTTTAAGTAGCACAAAAGCTGTAATTGGCATGCTTTGTAAGGAAGTGTCAATGTGCAAGAGAGTGGAGATCACTAAGAATTCTTTTACGGGTTCTTTCCCCTTTGCACCACCGCCTCCTCAGCAGGGTCACTGAGATCACTAGCTTTTCTTGAAATGGCCATTTTCACTGGCAGGTGCATTATACCCTGTATTTTCAGATTGTTTTTCCATTCTGAATGTTTGGCAGGTTGATTGCTCTGGCTGCATTGACGGAGAAAGGGCTGACAAATGCGGTTGGGCTGGCTGAAAAGACAGTGATTACTGTTTTCCTTTGTGGCTGATTGAGGCCCTTGAAAGGAAAGATTTTAACCTTCACCATTTGGTTCAAAAGTATGAGCATATATTGAAATCATTCATGCCATTTATCCTAGTTCTGTAAACTTGTCAGAACATAAAAATCGCTCAATTTCAAGTAATGTAGGATTGGCATACGTCATTATCATTTTGATTAAGTTGGAGTTTGTATTATTGTGTGCATTATACAGTGTCATTTAAAGCTTTCTTTCCTGCAGGTACAGTTATATTTTTATTGCCTATACTACGGAGTTAGAAAGATTTTCAGACCTCTTTAAACCTATCACTATGTGTGTGGTTTGGCAGCTGGTATGGCCTACAAGCTGTATTTTGTTTGCAGGGTAAAGGCTTGTCTGTAGACCTCCTGGAGTGCTGGTAATTGCACAGGCTTGCCATTGGGGAAAGACATGATTGGAAGCAGTCAGGCAGAAAAATGTTGTGCCATCCCATTGCCACCTCATAGCAGAGAGACAATCCTTGCAGTACCATCTGGTTGTTGCTATCTAGTCAGCTGGCCTGGCTGCTGGGACCATGGCTTGGCAGCTGGTTCCCATGCCTTGACCACCCCTTTTTTTTTCACTCTTTTTGTGTGCATGCATGTGGATTTGGGTGGTTTTTTTTTTACTTTTTGTGTTAGATAACTTTGAACATGGGTCAGGAAGATGGCTGCAACAAACAAGCCTAGTCCCTGTTGAATACTGTCTCATTACTTGTGATGAGGCATGCAGCAGTTTCCTGCTGCCATTCCCTTATAAGCAGATGACGTAGCTGTTTAACCAATAAAAACAAATCTTTTCAGAAGCTTATTCGAGAAAGTGGATGAAGAAAAGCCAGCATATCCCACGATTCTAAGTATTTTAAAGGTATTTTCTGGCTTACAGTATTCAAAGAATAAAATGTAGAAATGCAGAAAGTGATGTAAGCCTTGTCAGTATTCTTGAACATTAACATTTTATGTTATTCATTGCAGTTAGGGAAAACACATTTTCCTGTAAAGTTTTCATTGCCAAACATGATACAGATAATGAGACTTGCATCTAGAATGACAGAAAAAATGTAATCTCTCCACTATTATCTTTAGCAAAATTTGCCTCTCAGAATAGCAACCTGAAAGCTAATGTAAGCCATCTTCATGCCATGTGCAGACCCATTAGACTGATGCTTTCAGATCATAAGTAAGCAGCTGCTCTGTAGACTATTTTAGACATTTGATTTTTCTTTATTCCGCAGCATTAATGTGTCAGTGTGTTACACAGAACACACATCCACAGCATGGTTCTGTGTGGAATCATAAATGCCTGTAAGACAGATTTCCACTTTGGGTTCTTTACAATTTCCTGTGTTTCTTATTTCAGTTTATGCAACTACATAACTCAGTGCAACTGATACCCAGGTGGAGACAATTCTAATGATATTTTGGTTTGTGATTATGTTATCCTTGGGACTACATTTTACAAATGCAACCATTTGAAGCTACATGATACCATTTTACATCAGCTTATTTGAGATTCATATTGAATGTTATAATGTTCCCCTTTAGAAACACTGATGGTCTCACCATAATGTTTTTCCTTAGATGAGGAGGAAGAAGATGATGTGGTTGCACCAAAACCATTGGTTGAACCTGAGGAAGAAAAAACATTAAAAAAAGAGGAGGAGGAAGAAGGTACAGTTCACCTCAAGACATTCTGAGTGCTGTAAAGAAAGCCATCAATACATTTTTAAGCTTTTTGTTCTAATAAATAAAATTAATTTCATTATTAAATACTAATTAGCCAGAAAAACATAAAATGCAAAAATTACTAAAAATCATGATAAATACTGTTTTTTTTTTCTTGAAAAGAATTGGTGAAAGCATGCAGTCCAGAAAATGTCTGTATAAATTTTTTTCAGCTGCCCCTCATGAACTCACAGAGGAGGAAAAGCAACAAATTTTGCATTCTGAAGAATTTTTAAGTTTTTTTGACCACTCCACAAGGATTGTTGAAAGAGCCCTTTCTGAGCAAATCAACATTTTCTTTGACTACAGTGGAAGAGACTTAGAGGACAAAGAAGGGTAATGTGAATGTTAAATACTTTTCTGTAAATTTCTGATACTTTTAATTGAAAAAGTGATCTAAGATTAATATCTCCTAATTGTCTTTATAGAGAGATTCAAGCAGGAGCAAAACTGTCCTTAAATAGGCAGTTTTTTGATGAACGTTGGTCAAAGCATCGTGTTGTCAGCTGTCTGGACTGGTCATCTCAGGTAAAAAATAATGCTTAAAGTAAACAGTTGACTTTGTAAATTGTTGTAGTTCTATGCATTTGATTTCCATAGAAGCACAGTTGATACAGGCTGTATTTCTAAATGTGTTTTTTTGTGCTCCATGTTTTGCAATAAGTAGACAGAGCTGTTAATCTTTTATGAAAGGTAGCAAAAGGTTCATATTGTGAGGAAGGTTGGTTTTGGTTTATGGACTGCTTTGTAGAGGTAACTCAGCTTCACTATAAAGAAAGCTCACTTAAAAGTAATGGGTTTTAGAGTTGAAAGAAAATTATGATGAGAGAACAAGACTAATGTGTATGTTATTGCTGGTGTCAGCTAAATTAGCAACAATTGAAGTTTCAACTGACAATTTTTCACGCCTTTATAATGCAAGGTGGTTTCTTAACCCTATTTTGGCAAAAGAAAACAAAGATTCTAGTATTATCTGGACCATCAGCCAATCATCTTGCTTACTTTGAGTCTTTTTCACTTACCATGCAGTATCCAGAATTACTTGTAGCCTCTTACAACAACAATGAGGATGCGCCTCACGAGCCTGATGGGGTGGCCCTTGTATGGAATATGAAGTACAAGAAAACTACCCCAGAGTATGTCTTTCACTGCCAGGTATGATTCTGTCTTGGGAGGGATTTTATGTTAATGAATTTGGATAAGTACCTTCCTTATGTTTGTCAAGATAATAATTTCATTGGGCTGGCATTTGCTTTAACCACATTTATTTGCCAGCAGATGTTAATAGCTAGAGACTTCAGCTGAGAAATATTATTCTGTTTCAGAATTTCTAACATCCTTCAGAATTCAGTCTTGTTTGAGAACCTCTTTTCTTTTTTTGTTTAAAAAGCAGAAAACTTTCTTGTAATGGTTGAACCACAAAGGTTTGTATGTAAGGGACTTGAGTGGGATTGTATAGTACAGCTTAGTTTTCTGAATAAAATGAAGACAGCCTGAAGAAATGGAACGAGGATGAAAGCTAGAAACATATGCATCAGTAAGAAGGCAGATGGAGGTTTTCTAGTAGTTTTCTGAAAGATAAAAACATGCAAATCTCTTCCATTATGCCAAGCCCCAAGATATCCACGTTTTTCCTATCATTTTGGAAAATTACACAGTTGAATCAAAATTTAACCTCATTGTCACATTACTGCCAAAGCCCAGATTGCAAAAATAACTTTTATATCAAAATGTATTTCTACATTCTCTGAGAAGTAATGACTACAGAATATGGCAAAACATTATTAAAATCTTTTGTGTTACCAGGCCTTCCTTTACTAACAAACTATGCTAGGAGGAATACAGTTGTATGCATGTGAAAGAAAAGAGGAGGAAAACTTGATTTTATAATTATGAAGTGAAACAAAAAGGCTGTTGAGGGGTTACAAAGGGTGAGTGAATCCTTAAATAACTGGGCAGCGAAATAATGTACAGAATAAACTTAGGCAAAGAAATTGTTCTGATATTTGGCCTCATTTCCTTTAGTTTCAGATATAGTGTCACTGAATGATCATTCATGTATTTTGTTGTTTTTCTTCCTTTCAGTCTGCAGTGATGTCAGCTACATTTGCAAAATTTCATCCCAATCTGGTGGTTGGGGGCACATACTCGGGCCAGATAGTGCTGTGGGATAATCGCAGCAATAAGAGAACCCCAGTGCAGAGAACGCCGCTTTCAGCTGCTGCTCACACGGTAGGAGGTGAAATGTCTTCAAGGACTGTGCCCTGTTGAGATGTGTTTAATGTCTAGGAAATTCTGCCCAGTGCACTTGATTGGCAATGCTTAAATGTTTTTGTCCATATTTTGACACTTAGGAACCAGGCTATTCATAAAAATCAGAGTGTCAGAAAAAACAAGTATCAGTTTTATAGGGGAGTATCATTTGTACTTTTGATTGGGATCAATCTTTTGTGCTTTGTTAAATGGTGAAGTCGTATATTTTACTGTACAATAATTGTACCAGAACTGATTATTACTTGTAAATTATTTTCTGATAATATTTTGTTTCTTAGCACCCAGTGTACTGTGTAAATGTTGTTGGGACCCAGAATGCTCATAATTTGATTAGTATCTCAACTGATGGGAAAATATGCTCTTGGAGTTTGGATATGCTTTCCCAACCACAGGTAAGATAACTCCTGATAAATATATATACATAGTGTCTATTCTAGATTAATATTTTGTTTAAAAAATAGTTAATCTAATAAACATTAATTAACATTTTCCCAACACATAGAATTAAGGTAGCTTGATATTTGGTAAGATATTTCTCCACCTGTGGAGAAATCTTTTCTGTTGTTTCTTTTGTATAGTTTTGGTGTACTTGTGTTAGTGGTGAACATAAATGTAGTAAGAAAACTTGCTTATTCCTGCCCAATCTATCCAAGTAAAATAAAAAGGAAAGCCTTCTGTTGTGAAATCGAAAAGATTTTGTAATATTTGTTTTTATGAAGCAGGTTGCTGATATTTTCACTACAGGATAGCATGGAGCTGGTTCACAAACAGTCCAAGGCTGTGGCTGTTACCTGCATGTCTTTCCCTATTGGAGATGTCAACAACTTTGTTGTTGGCAGTGAAGAAGGCTCAGTGTACACTGCATGCCGTCATGGCAGGTGAATACAAACTTTAATTCTTCAAAGGAAATAAAAATAGTGAAAGGATGAGTTCCTGCATGCTCTACACTCAAGATTTTTTTAAGTTCATACTTTCTCCTTTGCACTGAAGGAGTTCAGAGTATCTCTGTCTGAATTCCAGTGCACTTTTTCCTGAGTAAGAGTTTCATTAAAAACAGAAATGGTTGGAATATTGAATTGGTGTTATGAGTTGTTTGTGTTGATGAGGACAGCATAGGTCACTGTGGTTTTATTCATTTGAATTGTAGCAGAACATTCCAAACTTCGTATCAGTTTTGTAGATAATTGTACAGTAACATCACGCACAAATCTTAAATTGGCTAGCTGTTCTCCTGCTGTTCAATCTATTTTGAAATTGTCTGACTGTATCTTATCAATTGCTTTCTTAAATACAATTGAGTGTCCAGGTTTCATCTCAAATACACATCACCTTATTGCACAGCTTTTTTGGTTCCAAAATACCCAAAATTGTATCACTTTTGTGTAACATCCTTCCCATTTGTTTCCCTCCTTTTTCATCACCCCTGATAGAAGGCTATTAGGGATATATTGTTACTGGTTTATGTCTGAACCTCGAGCCCTTAAAGTATATGCAACTTCTCTTAATTTAATGGAAGTTTCATGCTTATTCCTGAGTCTGGATTTTAATCTTTGTATGAATTGAAGTTGTAGCTTCTGTTTGGAGGACAAGGTAGTTAAATGTGTGGACTGGTACCTGAATGTATCTCCTGTCCCTAGAATATATTTTGGCACTTACAGTTAGTTAAGTTAGTGAACTTAAGGTCTGTTTTCAAGCCTGGTCTTCTTTGATCCTGCTGTGGTGAAGCCTTTTGCTTCATCCATAACATCCATAAGGTAACATCCACATAAGGCAGCAAAATCTTCTTGTGGCTGTATTTAAATTGCATTTCAGTGCTATCTCTGTCTGCAGATGTTTGGTTTCCAAATCAATTAACCTTGGTTGTATATTCTGAAACAGCAAAGCTGGAATCAGTGAGATGTTTGAAGGACACCAGGGACCAATCACAGGTATCAACTGCCATGCAGCAGTTGGACCTGTAGACTTCTCACATCTTTTTGTCACCTCTTCTTTTGACTGGACAGTAAAGCTTTGGACAACGAAGGTAACTTAGATAGTTCAGTGGTTTTCTTCATAGCCCTTGACACAAGGTGGTGCTATAATGTAAGCTGCTTAAGGAAGTTCACAAACCTGAAGTCAAATTGTGTGAAGTTCTGAGTTTCTTAGCTGCAGCCCTGCAAAGAGGAGACAGCTGATGAGCAGAACTAAGACTAATAGCATAAAACTTCGCTTTCGGCTTGTACATCATTTGTGTATTTTTGATCCATTCTTTTCAACCTTTTGCCCTTTGTTATCAACAATGATTACAATGTAATCAAATGTAAATCATGTTATAAAGTAAATTACCTCATATATTCATAACGCAAATGTTTTGCTACAATTTTGTGGAGGAATAAGGGACAGCACCAAAACTAATGTCAATTAAACTTGATGAGGCTCACAATTGAAATATCTGTCATTTCCATTGACAGAATTACTTCTTTCTCTGTTAGTTTGATGCCCTGAGGAATGCAAAGCAGAGGAAGCAGAGTTAAAATCTCTGAGTAATAGTCACTGAATTATCATTGGCTTGATTTGCAAGATTCTTAAAGCATTAAATTTACAATTTAAAATTGGCTTGGTATTGATTGTTTTATAGTAGCAGCCAGCAAAACGGCTGCATGCTTTGGAAAGCATACCTTTAGTAATAAAAAGCATTAGGTTTTGGCTGATTTTTGCAGTGGCATCTTTTTAAAGCAAATCAAAATGCAAATCACTTTTTACCTATTGCTGGTAATACTGTTGAATACTGTATTTTGCTTTACCTGTTAATTTTATAATTTCGAAATTATAAAGGTTTTGGGTATCGCATTGTTATCTTTGCTTCTTTTCAGAATAACAAACCTCTCTACTCCTTTGAAGACAATTCAGATTATGTTTATGATGTGATGTGGTCTCCAACTCACCCTGCCTTGTTTGCCTGTGTGGATGGGATGGGCAGGCTTGACCTGTGGAATCTCAACAATGATACTGAGGTGAGAAGTCAGGTTAACAGTCAAATGCAGCTGGAAAATTGTACTCTTAAAAAAAAAGTTGGGCGTTTACCATAGTTTGGGGATTTTTTTACATAGCTTGGGTTTTTGTTGTTATTTTTAAATATTCTGTAGTTCCAATAGTTTCTGTGTAGTAGATAGCATTCTTTGATTACAGAGTTACAAATGACTTCTCTTAACGAATAACAATAGTAATTAAATTGTTTTACCTATAACGAGAGCAAAACATCTGTTGATGTAACACTGATCCATGTTGTGATTATAGACCTCCCACCCTGAGGCCTTGTCAGCCTACAGCTTAACAGTGTGAACAAACCTGTTACTACACACCACCGCTGCTCCTGTTGCCACAGTAATACTGCAGTGAAAGTGCCATTTGTTTCTAACTTAGTGAATTGAATGCTTGCTTTTCTGGTGTGGGTTATAAACTTCATTGTAGTAGAAACCTTTTCCAAGACTTGCTAGAGGTAGATCAGAGGAGAAGCCTCACAGAAACTTAGTACTTAAATTTCACCATCTGAAAACTACATATAGAGGAAAGTTGTAGGACCATATGCCAGCCTGTGGCTTTAAATTGGAATTACCTGTTCTAGCCTTTTGGACAGGGCTTGACCTGCCAAAACAGCTGATTTCATCGCTGCCCTCTGTCATAATCTTCCTGAGATCCCAGGGTGCCTTGTCACTGCCTGAAAACGTGTCTGTGCCTCCTATCCCACAGGAAGAGTGCAGATTTGCCTTTGATAGCAGATGTTTGTACTTGGCCAAGGGACAGATGTGTTGTTTTGGTCATGTCACTGGTGATAGCTTAAGGCCACTGTGGTCTTTGTACTGTGAGCAGTGTCTCTGATCTGCACACCATGCACCGGCTGAAGTGTTGGGCACTTCTTTTGATGCAGCACAGATGGCTTAGGTGTGTTCCGTTATCTCTAGCTTATGGAAACCTGATGCATTTTTAGCAATGTGTTTCAAATTGGTGCAGGTGCCCACTGCAAGCATCACCGTGGAGGGCAATCCTGCTCTGAACCGTGTGAGATGGACACATTCTGGGAGAGAGATTGCTGTAGGTGATTCAGAGGGACAAATAGTTATATATGACGTGGGAGAGGTATGTATGTCATGTATTGTGCAAAGTATATTGCAAACACTTGGGTTTCTTTATTTAGGAGCTTGCCTTTCATTTTTTTCTCCTGTCATTAGAGGAATAATAATTAGTTTAAATTTCTATTTTTAAATTAATATTTCCTAGTAGTGTTTTATTTAAGGTGTTCTAGCATAACTTTTTAGCATGCTGTCATCCAGTCAAAAAGCTTTACTGTAAGGCTGGTGAAATACAAATGTTTTTTTCATAGAAGTTTTATTTTCTGTGTAACTGTGCCATATGTGAATTTTGATCCTTGCTTGAGAAGTGCCAAACAAAAAATTTTGCAGTGGAGCAGCCTTGATTTTGTTCTTACAGTGAAGCGGTTGCTCTTGCAAGTATGTGTACTGCAGTAGTACATGACTAACTGATGGGATGAGGACATAGCATTAGTATTCCCTTTGAAGACAGTCTCTCAGGTGGAGATACATAGCACAAGCTTATAATAATATCATTTTATACTTCAGTGCAGGGGTCTCAAATTCTGCTTCTTTATTAGTTAGAGCTTTTGATGCTTACACTAAAATAAAGGTAAGCTTATGTGGAACTGGAACCTCTTCTGAACATTACGTGAGTGCTGTGCCATTCGGAATGAGCTCAGCTTTATTTATCAGGAGGTTTCAGTAGCGCTCTCTGTGTCACAGCAAATCGCCGTTCCTCGCGGGGACGAGTGGACTCGCTTTGGCCGAACGCTGGCGGAGATCAACGCCAACAGAGCTGACGCAGAGGAGGAGGCTGCGACCCGCATCCCAGCCTAGAGCCTCCAGCCAGCCTGCAGGGCTGCACCTGGCAGTGCCTGGCTGCAAATACAGTGTCACTTCTAATCACAGCTTAGGGGAGGAATAGATGGATTCAACGATGGACTTCAAAATGTACTAAGATCACTGAAAATCAGATCTTGCATTGTTTTGTTTTATATATAAATTACAAGCACATTATTGGATTTGTGTAACTTTTAATACCATAAACTTTGACTTTGCAGGGATCTTCTTTTGCTGAAACACTAACCTGGTATAAATTTGCTACTTGGCTTCTGCAAAGTCCAATCTGAAACAGTATCTTTCTGAAAAGTAAAAGTTCTGCTCCTAAAACTTTCTGTATTACAGACTAACCTTCATTAGGTAGTAAATCTCTGAAGCATTCTTTAGTTTGAACTCTTCAGATTACCCATGATATGCATGCATATGTTCCAAGTTTCACTGTTTATATAGATAAGCCTCAGACTCTGGTAGTGGGTAATATATGTGAATAAAAATTTGTCTGTAGTTACAAACTTATGTGATAATCAGACCTGAATTAATGAAATACATATTTAATACTAATTTCCTTTTATTTGAATTGGTGCATTAAAAGGTGAAATTGATTCATAAATAAATACTATACAAGCACTTGTCAGCTGCCTTGACCTGTAATCTGTGTCCCTGCAGTAGTTCAGAGTTTCTGGGAGCTGATTCTTTTGTTTTACTACACACATCACAGGCTTGTTTTCTACCCTCAACCACCCCTTACTGCCATGGCAATTGACAAACAGCAAAAAGGCTCCTGTTACCAAATTTTTCTTTTCCAAAGGATAAGGAACTAGACTTTATTTCTATAGCATGATGATTTTCATTTTGTTAACTATGGACTTGCTACTAATTTTCTGTACTAAGTTCAAGATTTTTATTATTATTATTGATTTTTAACATTTTTATTGAAACAAGACTTCTCAATGGCTTGAAACAGAACAGTTGGAATTTCTGTTAAGGGTTACTTCCTTTTTTTTCTTAGCACATTATGAAGTTTTCTATCAAGGGGGGGGGGCTGTTTCTTTTGGGGTTTTTTTTCAATAAATACTGTGAGTTTTACTAATTAGGCACTAAATCAGTTTTGTAGCCTTTAACTTAGGAATCTACATTAGTTCTTAATCTGTTACAAGCTTATTGTTTTGCCAGAAGAGCTGGCTTTATATGCTTAAAAATAGGAAATGGGTTTATATTCCTCAATAAGTGTCATGTGTTTCTTCACTGCTTAACTTTTCTGTTTAGTTTTGGGGTTTTTTTCTCTTTCTCCTTGTCTTAGTTCTGTTATGAGCAGCTTGTGGAGACACAGCAGTAACAGCACTTCTGTCTTCAGAAGTTTTCTATTTTGGTGGGTCTGGAAGTGAAATATATTGACGCTTCCATTGGTATTAGCATTTCAAGAGTGTGTGTCCCTCCCTTTTCAGCACAGCAATGCTGCTCAGTTTGCAGACATTCATCCTGTATGTTCTCAACCCATCAACAGCAGCTCTGTTCAGCTGAGAAGCATGTGAACTGTGTAAGAACAGGCACATCATGAGATGGTTTGTACCTGTGGGCAGAAGATTCTTAACAAGCAGAAGTTCTCTTGGTTTGATGGTTTTGAAGGGAGGGGGTGCTTGGGTTTTTGGTTGGTTGTTCTTGTGGAGTTTTTTGAGATTACTTTTCATTGAATAATACTTTTCCCTCACACTTTTATTTTCAGAAATCCAGTAGGTAAGGCTTTCTTTTGCATGTATTCAGATCATATGGCATTAGTTTTGTAAATACTGTAGAAGTTTTCTATCAACAATTATAAATTTAATACTAAATCTTTATTCCTGTTTGTGGTCCTCCCTCACAGAACAGCTGAGTTTAAATCACAGATTAAAACTGCAAAAGCCGTACCTGCAATGTTAAGACCAAAAGTGATGCTAGATGCTATAAATGAGGATTCTGGGAGTCAAGCTGTCCAGTTTTTGAGCTGCAAGGAATACAAATGCTGTTGTGCATTGTCAGGTCTCTTAAAGCCTTGATCAAGGCAGTCAAAAAGCTGTGACTAAGTGCACTGGGTCCCTACCATTTTTGTCTCTATTTAGAAAAGTGCAAGACAAAATTCACAGATACAGGAGAGAGTTCCCAGAAGCCTGTCTCTATCCAGAAAACAGTACAGAACAAGAAATTCCTTAAACACAATACAACAAATAAAGAAGGAAGCCTTCTAATGAGGTTATCTACAGTCATATTGCACAATAGTGATCAAACTTCTAAGGTCAGTGTGTTGTAACCTCTGGCTCACTAAATATTATTCAGCACCGGAATGGTTTTTATCTTCCTTAGAGGCTAGAGCTGGAGGACGGCTAGTCTGTGTAGTGTTCAGTTCTTAAAAACCATTTCTTCATATACTGACTTAACCCCTGACAGGCCTGCTAAATTTAGGTGATTTAGGTCACCTAAATAAGAAAACAGAACCTGAAATCAGTTTATACCCTTTGGATATGCTCTATTCCAGGATGTTTAACCCTGTAAGAAACATGTAAAACTTCAGTAAGCAAGGCTGGAAACCACCCATCTCATCTCTGGCTGCAAGGATGGTGTGAATAATTTTCCTCCATGACAGCAGAAATCTGAACTCCACTATTTCCTCTGACATTTTTGCATTTAAGTATTATACTAGGGAAACTTTGGGCAGGCACTAAGCCAGAAATAGTTCAAGCTTTCTCTTCTCCTTTTACTTCCACTCACCTGTAAATATAAACAATGAGTTTTGCATATAAAAATAATATAAAAGTAAGTAAGTTCCCCCCCCCACACAGAATAACCTAATCTCATGGTAAAACAATCTAGAAATAAAGAGAATACTTCCCATTTTTTTGTAAGAAGTTTTCTATTCAGGAAAAAAAGGCACTCTGAGTAATAAACCCTGTAAAAATTCTTGAGTGTGCTAGTAAGTGGCAAATTTCTCATTGTGTTTTGAATATGCTGCCATAGAAGTAATACCTATTACACATTTAGTATTGCCATGTATTTTGAGAGAATTCCTTGTTACAAAGTAGTGCTGCAAAATAAAATATTGCATGTGCTCATCTAATTACTGTGTTCTCTAACACTTACAAGCCAGCACATTGCATTTCAATTCCTTTGCTGTAACTAGCAGTGAAGGGCATTCCTGCAGGCTCTGTCCTGTCCTGTCCATTCATTAAATGGGTGCATCTGATCTTCACATTTCCTCTGCGGAGGGAAAAACAATCATAGGGGACAACTTCCTCTAAATTCAAAGCAGCAACTGACACAAGCGTTTTTAAACATTTTATTGTCACGATTGTTAACAAAACACCTTCAAAACATCTGTACATTTCAAACTCTTTTGAACTGCAATACCCATTATATAAATGTACGTGTATAGATGCCCTGATGTCTCTGTACAGAGATGTACAATATGTACAGTAACATTAAATGCAGTGCGAGGCAAAGTCTAGGCTACAGCTTCATGCCACTGGTTAAAACAAGGCAGAGAACCACAGCTTCAATCAGTTCCTTGTGTGTAAATAAATAAATGCAGGTATGTATGAATATTTGAAAGGAGCAATTAGATTTGCAAGCTCAGTTCAGCTAGAACACATGCAGCTGACTGGAAAAAAATACAGCAGTACGCTTGTGAACTCTTTCCACTGCATCACTTTGTTCATTTGAAACATCTTTTCAGGACTCAGCTCCTACTGTGTGCTTGAGCTGAGGTGGTGGCAGGAGCTCGAAACTTTGGAAGATATAAACCAAATTTATTTTCTATACCAGCAAATGTAGCTGTAGCAAGTCTGTATCCTCCTATATGTGCAGGGTTAACAGGAGGAAGATCTGAAATTCGTGTTTTTGGGGTAGATTCCGATCCAGCGGGTTTGCTGTTTGAACAAAAAAAAAAGGTCATTTTGTTAGTCTAGATTTCATAAGAAAGGACTTTAAATAGACTTATTCAGGCTTAACTACTGAAGTCTTTTGTCTGAATATGGAAGACTGTTATAGCTGACCTTGATTAATTGACTCCTACGGTGAAGTGAATGAGGTCAGACCACTACTTAATTTAAAATCAAACCCAGAATTCAAGTTACATTTTAACAGATACTTTTGTAAATTCTTTTAGCTTCCAATGTCACAAGGAAAATGGACAAAACTATCTTACTACAATGGAAATACAAATTAGTGTACTGAAATAAATACGAAATGGCTCTTTATCTCCTCATCTGTTTAGAAGTGGCATGCAAGTTTTCCTCAATTATATAAGGATGGGGCAATTTTCTACATTCTACAATTTTCAATACAGGTGCTCAAAGTCAACAAGTTCTAATGGGTCCTATGCATGAAAACGTTTGGGGTTTTTTTCTTTAAATTTGGTGGTAGTTTTGTGCAAGCTAAATAGGAAATACTTGACTTACAGGCCTCCAAAATCAACATACAACCATCTCTGCAGAAGCTCGTAAGTGACCAAAGTAACACCAAACTGGGGTGAAGATCTGAACACACGAGCTGTTAAATATTACAAATAGTGTTAAACAAATAAAACAATTCCTCAGGAGAGAAGCTGAACATTTTTAACAATTTTCACGTTTTTCACAATCAGACCTTGTAAATACTGCTCTGAGTCCTTAACAAAGCAAGTGCTAATTTACAGATTTGGGGTCAGCCTTAATAATTTTTTTTCTCACCTCCAGCTCCCTTCCACAAAGCTGAAGGGCCTTCTTCCCTTAGAATCTTTCTGAAGCAGTCAATAACTCCACTGTATGTTGTCTGACCAGCGCGAGCTGCCACTTGCAGTCTTGTCTTGATGACATCAGCAGGGGTTACCAAAGAAGCAGCAGGCACACCTTTTAGAAGAAAACCACATTTAATTTGCACAAAGGATCTTGTAAAAGATGAAACACTTACAAGTGAAAAATACAAGTGCAAACTTTCATATTTTTTACAAGGGCTAGACATTACAAAAAAATGCAGGTTCTTACTTTTGATGCTCATATAAACTGTCGTGCCTGAGATAACAGTTCTGACTTTCTTCTACATTTAAGGCTGAAACTGGTAGTAAAGGAAATAAACTATCAAAACCCATTCTCAGCATCTTCTAGTGGTCTGGCTGTAGCAGTAGTTTGAAACAAGATAATATTTGCTATACATATGTAATATATAAAAATTAGTTGTGCAAATTTACTGTAATTGTTTTTACTCTGCAACATATTTTGCAAATTACATAGATGATTGATTTGGAAATTGAATCCTATGCATCTGTTTGTTAAAGGTATTGATAAGAAAAACTACTGCTTAAAGCCCCTATTCTACAGAAATATGTCTGAACTGCTGTTTGGACTGTTCTGTAGGAGAATAGATGCTGCTTACTTCAGTAGGCAAGCCATAAAAAGACTGAGGACAATGAAGGTGTTTTACAAGTCTGCTTAGTACCAACAGCGTGATATTAGCCAACAGTGATGGAAGAACAAATCTCCACTTCCAAGGCACCACTCTCGGCTTTCTAGTCAAAGGAAAGGAGAAAGTTTTCAGAAATGTACTCCACAGTATATAACTGTGTTATCTGAGATATTTCTGAATACTTCTAAATACTATAAAAACCTAATCCCCCTAAAAAGTGGAACCATCTTCTGACTTTAAAATCATGAAATTTTGACTTCTGTTAAACTTTAACAACTGGTTAACACTGAATTAAAAATGTTAACAAGTAACTGATTGCATAGGTGATGATAAACTCTGAAGTATCACTGACCAATCCAGGAGGTTTTAAACAAAACAGAAGCACTGCAGTTAAGCCTGCAAGCATACATAGACAGCAATCATATGCAGATTTTCCTTACAGGCAGGTCCCTTCAGACTGTATTCTTGCCTGCTGTGCACGTGTAACCAGGATTGGGTGAGCAATTGAGAATGTGAAATTTGCAATGCAGAGAGGCAGATTCCTATACATGCTATAAAACTAGGCCTATGAAATTTACATACATTTTTAATAGGGTTCATCCCTTAGTATGAGCAACACAGAAACACTAATGAAACAAAGAGAAACTGTGAGGTTCGCAGTCTAAAAAGTCTTATAGGAGATACAAATTAATATTATATATACTTAATATATTATATATGAGTATTGTATGCATATAATAAGCAAAATATTTTTCCATTTCTGGCAGCTCTGCAATACCAAAGAATGAACAGGGCTACAAATCTGTTAGATGTTTCCTAGGTGGTCTCCCTTCCCTCTGGCATGAGGAACACACCAACTGGCACAGAGAAGGTGCAGCCAAGCTATGTGTCAAGTCCAATATGGGAAACTGCTGTTCCCACACAGGCACTCCCAATTGATGTATATATCTATATCCTGATTCCTTACAACTGTAACAAGTAGCAAAGGGTCTTGCTCATCCTTAGCAGTGCAGAATCTGGCCATCTCTATCTGCATGTTTAAATATCCACCACTATAGTTCCTACATCTACTACTTTTATACCCCTTGCCTTTAGTAAAAACAACTTTTTATCACAGCTGCATATTGTCTTTATACTAAACTTGTTTGAGATGCTGTAAAATATTTTAAATTTCAGAGTATGGTACTTCAGCTTCTTTACAAACTAATGTCCTATTTTCAGCAATTACATTAGAACAAAGTTTCTTTTCAGTTATTCCACAATCCAAACCTGGGTAAGTCATTTTCTTCTTAGCTCTTACGATCTCTCATTTTATGTTCATCAAAGATTAAAATTAGCCTTCAACTCTGAGAGCTCAGTAACAAGTAAAACCCCATTGAGACAGACAGATCAAATTTGACTACAAGTTGCTGAGCTGCATTACGCTGTTTATCCACATTATGCAAATGTAATTAGCTCTCATCAAAATTACATCGCCTCCCACTAAGGATAACGGTGATCAAATTTAGATTAAATCAGATACAATGGTACAGTACCCTTCCTTTATATGGGGCTACTGAATGAATATTAAATATTACTCACTAAAAGAAAAAAATTACTTTTAGGAAACATTCTGCAAAATTACCTGCAATGGCTCCAGCTGCAAGGAGATTAAGCCCTCCCACATGGCCACTTTCATCAGCAAACATCAGTTTACTATGAGCATAAACCGGAAAGTAGATTGCAGAAAAGGGAATGTCTCTGAGGAAACATGCTTTGGCACCCTGACACAGAGAAAAGAGACATAATGCAAATAAATTCTGTAAATAAGGCTAAAATTGATATCCAGCAAGCAGACTGAGCCCTGAAAGTACAAACTCATTTGATCTACCACATAAACAACACAGAAAATAAAATGTCTCAGGAAACCGATGATACAGGGAACTTGAAAATAAGAATAAAGCATACCTACACTAAGAGTCTGGAATGAGGAAGATTCAAGGTTCATGTAAAATTTTGGTAAGTGACAGAGATCAGTCCTGATGTCTATCTGACAACCAGGGAAGCAGCAAGACCCTGCCAGCCTTTATTCCACCAAACACAAAGGCACTACTAAAATACCAGTGAGCACTGTAAGACCTCACACTGATCATCATCTGTTTGACCAAAGAAGCTGCACTGGATGATTAGCAAAAAGAGAAAAAACACTGCAAATTGGGTGCAGTTTAATAAGGAAACACAATGGTCATGAATCTCATCTACCAAATTCAAAGCAAAAACTTCAGCTCTATAAGTAAATGTGCACGTTTTTATAGTATTATTGCAGGTCTATGGGCAAATCACATAAAGCAATGTTTTGTAAGTGCACAGCTAATATAACTGCTGAATTTACGTATTACCCCTTGCACTGGCAGAAGATACAGGATGAAACACTCTTCCTTGTTTAAGGAAACTAATAGCTTCTGCTCCATTACACCTATCTGTAATGATGGCAGTAAGTATACCTGCAGGGAAGGAATCTGTTGACTGGCATTTTGCTGAAGTACCATACAGAACAGGCTTTTTTCAGTGGAATTTATTGACAAATCCCACCACTTAACTTCTTAAAAATCTGAATCCTACTAAACTTAACTACTGTTTCACTGCCATCAAATTATTAAGACAAAGAGAATATCCTGCTGCAAAGATAACAATAGAGATACAGAGATTCAAAATAAATACAAGAAAAACGCACAGGGAAAGCTAAAGAAACTTTTCACAAAACCCCACCAAATGAAATGAGCAGTGCCAGAAGCCAGCAGGTCTGCAATACAGGACTCCCTGTAGCTTGGCATAAAAGCCCAAAGGATAGAATGGGGGAGTATTTTTTGTATCCCACTGCCATTAATATAGAAGTGAGTTTTCTTCAGTTTTCCACTGTGGGGCTGCCCTGCAGGAAGAGATTGGTTTTAAATTCAAAAGACGTCTTTGTTTTTAACAGTTTTTGTTTCAACAGTATAGAAGTTTAGCATAAAATGATGAAGGCACTCAAAGCAGAAGTACATACCTTATAAAGACCAAGAAAGCCTAAATCTTTTATAACAGAGAGGGCACTGACTCTGGGTCCTGTTGTAATTTCTCCTGCTACCTGCAACCGAATCTTTACAATCTCCAGAGGATTAGTGAAGATGACCTGGGAACCTCCTGCCTGCAAACCCAAGGGAAAAAGAAAGTAAATTGCGTTACTAGAGCATGTGGTGACTTTTGCAAAGTGATGAGTGCCTCCACTTCTCACTGCATTGACTGATATTCTCATGTAAAAATATACGAGAGATTTAATAAAGCACCTGTCTGGAAGTCAAAAGACGCGGATCAGAAAGCATGGGTTTGTAAAAATAGATTTTTACATATATATTTTTATAGCCCCTTGAGATGAACTAATTCAGTTTCTCTCTGCTTTTCTCCTCGACATCACTTTCTAGAAGTCATGGCTGTGTTTAAAAGTCTATCAGATATTACAGGAAATACTAAACTAAAATAATCATTAGACTTGTGCTACTAGAGCATCAAATACACTCAAAGAAGGCCTTATGTTTATTCAATAATAATCCATCACCAATGTGCAGACATGCTATTTGCATTTAGAAGTGATGCTGTTTAAAAGGTAAATTTGCATTCAACAGTGTAATTTTAAATTATTAGGAAAGGTGTTTGGAGTTTTGTTTAGCAGCCTGTAATAGTCCTAAGTGGAAACAAAATATAAAATTTAAATAGGAAGACTAACATTTCAAAATATGATACTACATAGAAACAGGAGTCATATCTTTGAGCTGAGCATGACAGATTTTACTTGCAGGAAATACTCTGTTGGCAATGTTGAAGGACTGTCTTGCAAACTTCCTAGCAGTAGCGTTGTAAAGCTGCTTCTGACTCTGCACTTTAGCCAAAGACTTTCAAAGAACTGTGTCCCAGGTTTGAGAGAGATTCAATCTGACAGCTTGGTTTCAGAGTTTTTAAACCTGTTTAGAATGACATGTTTAGATTTCTCCCTGGTTTGCTGTAGGTACTACCATTCACTTCTGAAGAAGTCTGTGGTTCATCACAACCCAGCTATATTTCACTAAGCTTGTTATCCTCCCCTCTTCCTAAGCCACCTTTTTTCATTTTCAAAATTAAACCCAGTTTCTTAAAAATTGTGTCATATAACCGCTTCAATACAGCCAACTTTAAAAAGCATTTCTTGCACAATATAAAAGCTCCTCTTAATTCTGATAGATTCCTCCAACCCATCAAATTTTAGTGAAGTAAACAGATCCAGAACATCTGCAGTTAAAACTTTTTACCACTTCTAAACTGCCCAAGCAATAAACTCTTTTTGTGATGCTGGGGGGTTGGGAGGGGGTTGTGCATACAGGAGTGTGGTGAAGTAAAACCAACAGTCTGATACAGCATCTCCTGAAGAGCCTGCATGGTATTCTCTGCTAATTGATTGACAACTGATCAACACTAATCCTTTCTGCATATAGCACAATCTTCCTCTCTCCAGCAGCAGGCAGAATAAATTTGAGATTAGCCCTGATGCACAGTTTAGAAGCTGGCAATCTGAATGATTCTAGCCTAGAGACAAAAGAACCTTGCAACCCCGGTCACCTCTTACTGAGAATGACCCAGCACTTCAGCAGTATCTATGGGCTGGAGGCAAGAAGCATCAACACCTTCACTGACCAAGCATCCCTACTTCACTGAGCCTTTACTGAGGACTGACAGCCTTTTATTGCAAGCCCTGTTTTTTACTTCACTCAATATTGACATTGAAAATCATCACTGCAACAGCTTTACTGAAGCACCTTGATCCAAACAGTGGGAGATCAACTGCTGCTTTTGATTAATTATTTCCATTGTAGTAATTACTGTCTTTAACACTTCCCATTCAAATAATCAGTCTATACAGTTAATCTTAATTTTATTCCCTCACTTCTTCTTCTCACCTCTCTGAAAGCAAATCAAAGCCTATGTTTTTGTGGACATTTGTTGCAATCATCAGGAAGATCACAAGAACTCCAGGCAAGCCAAAGTGATTCCCATCTTCTATGTTCCTTGGACTTACTGCATTGTGTTTACTCAGTTATCTGACACCACTCATATGTCCAAAGGCATTCTTTATACCCTCCTTACTTCTCATCTCACCTTTTCCAGCTCATACACACCTATGCATGCAAGATTAAATGGCTGTCTTGCTAAGCAAAGTTCCAACCTAAATAAAATTTATAAAATTTGCATCTGGCACATTCTGTTAACCTTTTTTTTTTTTTTTGTATTGCATTAAGCATAAAACCAATTTCAAATGTTTACCATTTCCCTGTATCTTTTAAAAAATAATTTTTGTAGATAAAATGTTAAGTAATGTGTTCTGACTACATAATACAATGGACCACACAAAAAAATTCAAGTAACTTTAGATTGCAACACTAAGCTAGATATTCACTCCTTTTAGACAAATACCAGCTACCCGCCTATTAAATATGTATTATTTGTTTATGTGTATATGTGAAATTCCATTTTTTATTTTTAATGTTAAAAATTAGCACACCCTGCAGAGCAGCCAAAATAACTCTTCCTATTTGCCTAACACCCACCACAGAAACACAAATAGGCCAATTTGTAAACATTTCTATTTTCTAACCTGAATTCAATCTTCCTGCAATTAACATTTTCCTCTCCTAGGTGCACAGTTGCCTACCCTTCTGTTAAAATCAGCCATAGCCCTCTTCTGATACAGAAAGCAAAAGACACTGAACACAATGCATTTTAATAATTTAGTAGCAACACTAATTGGAAATATAATGTTACAAACTATATATAGCTAATACGGAATTATGTATTCCATCAGTATTAGAAGATGATTTTGGTGGTCAGGTTATTAAGCAAAATAAAATACAAGGAAAACCCTACACTTATAAGATCAGTAGAAAACCCATTGAAAAGCTCTTTAATTACATCAACACTTTGAACATTGAGTATTTACAGTGCTGACAGACTTCTCACCAGGCAGCTTTCTCAAAAAGAGCTGTAACTACCCAGATACCCAGTTAAATAGTCCTATTAGCAGTATATCCTTCTATCCAGGCCTTGACTAAGGCTGTTTTAACTTGGAGCTTGGCAAACTTTTCTGCTCAGCAGTGATTTGATTCACATGAAGAGGAGCACTGCATTCAGATGAGTGGCACAAATGAGTCAGGTCCCTTAATGGATCACAAGCACAGACAGGACAAGCTTTGACTTTAAAACAGAACATGTTGATACACCCATTTTCACTGTGGAAACACAGAGGAAACACCCATTTTCACTGTGTATTTTTTAAAGAATGAATGCAAGTGTGGTTTTTCAGTTTGCCTGTGTTTTCTATTTAAGTAAAAGGTGCCTATGTATGTGACAAAGAATGTGTGAGGCAGAGAGTGCAGCCTTGGGGAGGAGAAGAGCACTCTGCAGAAAGGGATGCAGAGGAGAATGACACAAAGGATCTCCAAATAAAAAGGAACTGGAAGCATGTAGGTTTGCAGTACAAATCTCCACGCTCCTGTGCAAATCATTAGCAATCAGCATCATTCTTTTTCAAAGTCTCTTACTTCAGCTGTCAGCTCTGTATGTTAAATACATGTGCACGCGTATATGCACACAGAGGTATACATTGCACTCCCTGAATTGCTTTTGGAGATGGTGCACTAAATCTAGATTGCTCTCTCATAAATCCTCGCTTCACACATAAATTGCAACAGACACTTTAAAAAAGGTTGACAAATTTGTTTCTGAATGGAGGTTATTCATACACATCAAAAATACCAGTAATAAAAGCTTCTACTTAACCTTAATGTCATGTAAAATAACTCTACAAGGAGCAAATAAAGGAACTAAATCTGACAGCAAAGGTTATGAGAGAAAAGATGTAGTTTGAGATCCCACAGCAAACGCCCCATGACATGCCAAAGGCTGAAGGAAATACACAAATGACCCTGCAACATGAGACCTCTTGCCCTTTCCAATTCCACCCGAGAGGCATATGCTCCAAAGGGGAGAGGCCTACTTCAAGCCCTTCCTTCCTTCCTTTTAGAAACCACCACATCCTGGACCACAACTATGTCCCACAGAAGCAGCTAAAATAAGATGTTACTTAAAACAGTCTTGTTTAAAAACATCAAAAGAACTTGCATTTCTTTCTCTAGGCAAAGCTGACATGGTTCATGAACCTAGAGTGAGCTTACTGTCTTTTTTATTAAACAATCATTTTCTCCCTGATTTTAAATGTTCTGATTTTTAAACAGAAATCAAGATAAAGTAGTAATGTTTAATTCTGCTTCTAACTTATTTTTTTACGTATAATGAAAGAAGTAACATATCTTCAGAGTTTTGAAGGAATAGTAGCTGACAGCTATAATTCTATATTTTTGTTTTTGTTAAACAAAACCACTAACATTTTACATTATTTTTTTCCAAACTAAATATTTGACACATTCCTATTTGCCTGATACACCTATATGCATTTTTGTGTGTATGTGTATATATATAGGCATAAGTATGTATGAAAATTATTTCTTACAAGTATACTAAAAATATTTAGACTGAATCTTAGATTTAATGTTCATCAAAACTTCAAAATCAGTGGCTAATTCAAATCTCTCTGTGTATGTATGTACAGACACAAACACACATCCCAACCTCTAATTATCAAGAGATGCATTACCTGCATCTCCAAAGGTTCTCAAGATTTTTTCTGCCTGGCACCCCACATCATCTTTCTTCCTACAGCATAAAGCAAAAACATCTTTCTGATGAAACACAATTCATCCATTCAAAATGTTAAGCACCACGCACAGGATGGAAAGAATCTATTTACTCCAGTGCAACTCCTAGGAATTACAGCCTAAAATCACAGTATCTTTGTCTACTGTAACAGTAACCATGAATCATTTGCACAGCATTAGGTGTCTACTTCAGCACTGCTTCCCAAGTGAGGCTGAGCAGCTCCCTAGAGCACCTTGCCCTTCTCGATGTACTCACACGTGCCATGCACGTTTAAGCTCCTCTGGGAAGCACTGTCCATATCAGGCATGTGCTCTCTGCTTCCCAGAGAAAAAGCTGGGATAGAGGAAAGCATTGCCAAAGCCTCACTCAGTCCCCCTGCAACTCAAAGCTAAGGGTAGCTGAAAACTTCAAAGGCAGGAATGCAGGTTAATCACCGAATTACAACGGAATGTAATTCAATTAATTACAGTAACAGTAGGGAAAGAAATTGTTTGCTCTGAACATGTGTAAATATGGATAGTGCTGTTAATGATTAACAAACCAGCATACTTCAGGCTGGTAGGAAGATGGGATATCAGTTTCATCCATCAGGGACAAGAGCCCTTTCATTGACAGGTATGACCTGACTGCTGTAACTGAGCTGCCCGATGTAGCTGCTCTGCAGTTTTCAAATACAGCTACAGCTTGAGAGCAGCTGGGAATATTTGGGCTCTGACAGAGCAGACCCTGCACTTCCCAGTGACATTTACATTGCCCAGCAGGCAGCAGGAAGGTTTAAAGGAGCATAGGGCACGGGCTGCCTGCGGGAGGTCCCTGCCCTGCAGTAAGGAAGGAAAGACAACAGACAGGCAGCTGACCACACGAACAGGCACTGCCGGGCGGGAGTCTTGGGGAAGTGCTGGGAGAATGACAGTGTTTCTTACTGGGAATGTGACCTTACTCCATAAGCTGACAGAAGCTGGGAATGACTGGAGCCTGAGATGTAAGATTTTGGCCAAAGCAATTCAGTCTCTCAGTGTCAGTATTTCTGGAGGAGGGACATGCCTGTGAATGGCCCCTTTGCTGGACAGTAAAGCACTGCTTCCAGATACTCCAGAGCTGAGGCTACTGACCAGCCTGCACAGGGTCTCCTGAACCATCACTGTCTTAATGTCAAAGGGTTCACCTGTCCTTATGTGTGGGTCTTTGGAGACTGTAACAACATATACATAAGCTTTGATACAGCACTGCCATCCAGAGAGGAGAATTTGCCATGTCTGCTGGAACCTTTCCCAAGCTGCCTCCACTTCCTCACAAGAATTCTTTTGATTGCTGTTTGAAGACTGTGGCATGCACAATGTGCTTTTGTATATCTTGCAAGAGGGAATGCTTTTAAAAGTATGAAAGGTCTCTGCTGTAAACTCTGTAAAATGGCTGAAAATATGCCTTGTTCATCTTGTTCATCCACTAGCAGTTCCATACCAGACATGATCCAAAATTGCATTATTCCTGTTAATGAGGAGATAGTTCAACACTAAACGGAGATAAGTGAAGGTCAGAGACAGTAGTAAGTCCATCTCTGAGAATTACATGTAGGCATAAAACTATTTCCTCTGATATTATGACAAGGTAAAAAAGTATGATTTTATTTTAGCCTGTATTTATAGTATACTATTAGCAAAATACTTAAATGTTTTAAGTAACAAACAGTAACAAAAAGCCACAAAAACCTGAGCTATCCAAATGCTGAAAATAATTTTGGCATATATAAAATCCAAACATTCCCACATTAACCTATCATTTTGTACTAACAGAGAGAGAAGAAAGAGAATAAAGGAAAAATGAAAGGTAGCATCACCCAAACACAACACCTTTTGTGCCTCTACAAGGAAGTGGGCCTAAGCTTACTTGTGGCCCTTCCTTGGATGGAATTGTTGGTTGTACCCCATAATATTTTGTAGAAAAACAGAACACAATAACAATAGAAGTGTGATGACCAACATTATTTCCAAGCAAGTCAATACAGAAAAGAGCTGTCAAAATGAGAACGAAAAGGTCTGAGGACAAAAAAGAGAGACTAATATTTAATTATATCTAATATATCTATATTGCCCCCGCTTTAGCCAACTAATACTTTCAGACTCTTAACCTTATAGGCTGACTAACAAAGATTCTGTTATTTAGGAAGAAGTGGAATTGCTAAAATTGAACTAAGCAGCAGCAGAGACAAAAAAATCTTCAGCTGGTAAGAGATCAGATGATCCAGAGGAAGCTACAAAGAAACATCCCTCAGGTTGCTAAAGTGTGACCAACACTTCTATAATTTTGTTTAAAATCCTCCCAGATTGAGTGAGATTAATATTATATTGAAAAGGGAGATGAAAATACCAGCTCAGACAGTCAGCTAGAAGGTGTTGTGTTTGGACAGACTACAAATCTGATCATCTTTGAAAAAACACCCAAATCTCTGAAAGCTTATCTGAAACTCAATTTCTCCCCAATTTTTGCATGTTCACTACATTAAGACAATGAACTTATTTTGTAAAAGGAGTACCTATCAAGTGAAAAAGGCTCTAATGTAGATTGAATTTAGTATATTTCAGTACAAAATAATGTAAAATAATAACATTCATTATCAGATGTTTGATTTTAATTATGAATTTAAGCACAACACAAACACAAATTAGTTTTATTCTCTGCCATTACAGATGACCTGTATTTGCTTCCTGTGTTACTGAGCTTTCCAGAAAAAGGTTATTCTTCCACTAGCTATGCATCAGAGCTGCTTTCTCACATTTCTCAGAAAATAAACTTTGTACACTGACAGGTGAAGACTCAAGCATGTACCAGGCTGCCAAATTCAATAAGGCAGAACTATAAGCAGTCTCCCTTCAGGGCTGTTTCTTTGAATTAAAAGTTTGCAGAGGTCAACAACCTTTCTGCCCCAGGTTTTGTTGTAAGCCAAGGAGGTTTTATACCAGCCTGTCAGCCTACTCAACTGGAAGTCATTAGTGTTCTCCGCTACAAAAGAAGCCCAACTCAAGCCTTAAACGTATTACAGGGTTAACAACTGTTGGGGAATCCCACAAATGAAATTATCCAATGTGCAAAACCAAAAGAAATCTATCATCAATATAAATTCAAACCACTTACAGATTGCTAAAACATCCAATGAACTACAGCCCTCAGTTTCAACAAAAACATGGTTTGTTTTTTAACTGTATTTGGATGAGGGATGTAATTAGCATCTGGAGTAACATAGCTGCATTTTATACAGTCATTTAAACAGACAATTTACTTACACATATTACATGAAAGGTAAGGCTATATTGTTCATTTTTGCCATCTTTCCACAACTGTAAAAATTTCACACACAGCAAGTTGAAGAGTGTATTTCTTTTCCTTCTTAAAATCTTCAGCAAGAATTAGATTTCCTTAAACTATTCTAGACATCTCCATCCCTCCCCTGAAGAAAACTTAATCATGCCTATAATCCATTCTTCAAGGAGTATCTGTATCTTCCCAAACTAATGATGAATGGCAACCCAGTACAACATATGGCAAGGGAATAGGGCACTCTCCTCTTCAGACTTTGTGGATAAAACCACTGCTGAAACTGAGTTAAAAACTAGACCAAAACAAGTTGTTTAAGCACATCGTTCCAAGAGAACTTAATTCAGAAGCATGCTAAACTTTCCAAACAGAAGAAGTACTTGTTCTAGTTCTTGTGACTGGGAGAAAAAAGAGCACTCCTGCTCAAATCGACAAAGCACACCCATTAACTGTCATTCCAACTATTCTGGACATGACTGAGAACCAATTTCTCCTAGGAATACAGGACAGATACTTACACAGCCTCCAGCAAGGACCTCTGCAAAGAATGGAATGGAACCATCTTTCTTGGTAAATTTGTCTCTGACAAAGTCATTAACCTAATAAAGATACAATATATTACACACTATTTTAAGTTATTTTTCTTCCTTATTAATATACATCAAGTACATCTGTAGCCATACATATTAGAATGCTTGTAAGTGGTCATCTTTCACACATTTTAGGAAATAAATCCTGTGCATGTTAACAAACAAAAGGATGCCAGGGAGGAAATTAAAAAAAAAAAATAAGATACGTACAGTTAGCTTAATAGCCTTTTCTGGAGCAACACCTATCAGCTGTGGTAACAAGCCTATAGAAACAAAGACATCATAAGGCAACATTATCTTCCTAATAGAGAAAATAGTATTTTATCAGTGCTGTACAGAAATGCCTTTCTGCACAGGGAATATCCTTTGAGGTAGATGGCATTTAAGTATGGGATGCTGCTAGAGCACTGCATATTCATACCAGTTTGATTTTATATTACAATTTCTGTTGAAAATGATCATGAAATGTGTGACCACATCTGCCTTCCTCAACCAAGTCAAGCTTGATGTTGTTGCTGTACAGAAGGGAAAAAGTTTAAGGATCAAACATATACCTTGGATGTGTCTACTACATAAGAGTTTGTTTGACTTTTTTAGCCCCTTAGCATTATTATCCCATAAAGCCTGCAATCACTTTTTAAAATGGGATAGGAATTGTGAGATATACACATGACTACAATATCAACTCACTTCTACTTGACTCACTAACAGGAGTTTTCTGAAGATTCGAGTCAACTAAGGGTAAAAAGGATCTTCTCTTGCTCAGTTTAACATGGTAGCACGAACTTCTTTAAACCCTATAACTAATAAGCATTTTTTATCTTAGTAAGAGCAGGGATTAGTGGACAGAAGCTGATTTTAGCAAGGCCCTTGCTCCTGGAAAATAGCTACTATGAAAATGAAATGTCATTTGAAAAATGCACACACACTTTTCTAGGAACTAATAGGTTTAAGAAAAAAATCAGTAGATGGCAGTCTTAACTTCCAAACATAACACATTATAACAGCATCTGTTATTTTTAAACCCATTTTCTCCACAGCTGTTTTGGCATAGGTATAGATCATAAAACTTAAAAGAAAGTTGTTTTAATTGGATATGGTCACTTCCTAATGTTATTCCATGATTACGTAATATCATTTTGTCAAAAGTGTTAACTGACAAAAACACCCCACAGCAACAAAACTGCATCGATGCCACTTTCCACTATTTGTTAAGTACTGAGAAATCATAGCTAAAAATGTTAAATATTCAAAACTTCCAGAAGCACTCATTCTGCAGAATTTTTTGACTACTTCCTTAAAGGGAAGCTCAGAACCAAGGTGTCTTAATAGAAAGTGCAGCAGTTAATACACACAGTGTAGTGTGTTCTTCCAACATAGCACTTTCTGTGAGATTTACAAACTTACTATGCTGAGGAAAGGTAGTTATTAAACACAAAGAAAAGTTGACAGTAACAAAAAGAAAAGGTGCCCTCCCAGCCTGAATTTCCCATCTACTATGAAAAGCCAATCCAGTTCTGCAATGCCTATACTTAAAAAAAACAAAACCACCAGACAAAACACCACAAGACAATCCTCCCTTCCTTTTTTATGTAGCTGAACTTGCTGGGCACACATATTTGGTGTGCCAGAGAACTTGGGAAACAGCATGGTCTAGTAAGGGACCTGAGAAGAAACTTTATTCGTTCTGAAGTTGGATGCCAAGCCTGAAAAGGGTCTTTATTTTCTTGACCTAAAATTTTAAGTTTATATTTGGAATTATAACATTTACAGTTTGTGTTCAGTTCTATTTTTTGAACTGCAGGAAAAAACTACATTGTACCATAATATCATGGTATAGATGTATTGTTAAATTACAATGCAATTGTGATAATCCAGCTCAGGAATATAAGAACCCAGTAACAGACCCACAGTAAATTCCATCAGTGTTTCTGCTGTTTAGTTTAACATACTTCCAACAGACTATCTAAATCTCTGAGTCCAAATCTTAGCAACATGCTGACCATTAACTGTAACAGTTTCAAAACAACTACATGAACTTATTATCCTAAACAATCTTAAAACCAATTATTAAACAGGCTATTAAAAAGTTTAGCAAACTGACATTCTTTCAAAAAAAAATTTTTTTCCAAGTGTAAAACACTGCTTGCTTTTAACTCATCAGTGGAATCATCCTTGATTTCAAAGTGCTTGAGTAAGGTCAGAAATAAAAATAAAATAACAAGTTATTTTAGATGCTGCTGTGCAAAAATAGAGTGGGGAGGGCAAGAGAAAGAAACCAGTACTGTAGAACAGCACTGAAGAATCAGTCTCATAGATGTAACTCAAGTTTTTGCTTTTATGAAAGATTTAACATCAAAAAAAGAAAACAATTGACCAGTAAGAAATAATTTACACAGACTACAGCTATTTCATTAACTCTGCACCAACATATTCCTTCTCTTACATACTTGCATAGCAAAATCCTGAAAGACCACAAAACAATCTTTAGCCAGAACACACAGACTTTCACATGCAAAAACTTCTTAGATACTGTCCATGAAGGACAATGACCAGTGTCTTTACTGCCAGAACACATCACAAAGCAGAACAAAATGCTGTAGCCATCACGTGAGTTTGGTGCAGCTTAAGAACCAGGTGTGCCAATTAATAAATACCTTGCTGATCCTTATGAAAACTGTGAACTTCATAAAGTGATGGGAAATTAAAATTAAAAATAGAGAATTCAACTAAGTATCTATTCATCAGGCTGACAAGCAAGTACTCTGTATGTAAGTCACCAATGTGATTAAAACTCAGCCTAATTGATAAAAAGCTGAACTCTTAACCTGTACCTTAGAGTTTTTATTCTTTTTCAGTATTACAATTTTCTGAGTGTCACTGGTGATATTTTAAAGTAAAACAGAGCAACATAATTCAACAGCAGAATGCAACTTCTGTTCACAAGATAAAATTATAAAATAAGTCCGACTACCTGCAAAAGTATGAGCCATAAGATCTTGCATCCAGTTTACAGATACATTTCCAAGTTACTGTCTTTTGTCTCTTAACAAAAAATATTTGCTGCAAAAACACTTTATTCCTCAGATGCTGATCTGCTCCTGATGTCTGATCCCAGCCAAAAGATGCAATCCTCAGTTTGTGAGATTACAATTTTATCCCCAACACTTACACCCAAAAAATTAGGTCTTTAAATTACTTAAGCAGCAAGGAGCAAATCACTAGCAACAACAAGCAAAAGCCAAGTTTTTTCCAGCAATTTTTTATGATGAAGGGTGTGCAACAGAAGAAAACTGAGCTCAGAAATTAAAGCAAAATTAGATATAAGTATTCTGATTTTCCCTTAGGAAACTAGCTGTTGAGGTATTAAAATAAAAAAAGGGGGACAGAAAATTATTGACTTAATATATATATATTTTTTTTTTTTAAATTTACTTACCTCTGTAAAGACCAAAAAAGCCTTCAAAACGCAAAACCTTTTTAAAGCAGTCAAAGCTGTTTTTATACATCAACTCTCCTACGACTGAACCTGTGGTGCGCTGATTCTGCATGCGGGTTTTCACCAGGTCTATGGGATACACTGCAGTAGCACCAACAGCTGTAAGAAAGCATCTGGAGTATTATTTCTGCAACGTCATTGCTGGTGTAGTATATCATTATTGTGATGATTTTCTATGGCATTTATTTAACCACAGAGAATACATAAGCTGGTAAGACCTCTGGTATGTTGGAGGTAAGAAAGAACAATAATGAAGTTCTAGGAAAAAAAGTCTCAAGGAGAATGTATTACACTGTTACATAAAACAAGGTGTGTAGAATGAAGAACACCTATCTGAATTACCACTAAGGAAATTTGTTACTGGCACCGTTTCAAAGGATTGTAGAGGGATTATAGAACCCAAGTGATAAGGGAAGAAAGGGAATAGCACAACCAAAATGGTTCCAACATCCAGTTTTACACAAGTATAACCAAGACATCCACCTCAGATGAGATCAAGTAGTCTGGCAAAACAGTATTAAAGTACTCCAAGCTTGGAAACAGAAAGCAGAAATATTACTCACCTCCAGCAATTGAGCCTAAAGTGAACCTGTAAGCTGACTCAGCTATCTGGAGCCAAATAGGTCTGCCTAATTCCCCAAAAGATTGCTGTGTGAGGGAAAAAGAAATGAAAAAAAAGCTTGAAAATTTGCACAGGAAAACAAAGGCATCTGTGAATTGCATTTACAATGACACAGAAAGAATCTGATAAAAATCGTTAGTTTTATGTTCAGGAGGAAGAAGAAAAAGTAATTACTAGATAATGTCTATTGTGCCTAATTAATGAAGCACATTTTCCAAATACTTCTTCTAGAAAATACTCCTTACATATTCCTTGTTGTGCCAAACCAGTACACCGGTATAACCAGAACAATGGTGCTCAAGAAAAAAAAGACAGAAACTCTAAGCAACTTTGCTATTTTCTATTCTCTTGCCTTTGATTTTGTAAGGCATGAAACTCCCTTTTGACTCAAATAAAATTCAGTAATTCAAAAGGAATTCACAGAATATGTCACAGACAGGTTCTATCAGCATAGGACATATTTTGAGATTACATATCCATTAATGCATAGCACAAACCTGAAATTTCATGTCTTCAAAACAGAAGACAAGACTTTCTCATGCAGTTAATAATTTACAGAGCAATGCTGACCTCAATCCTTTCAATTATATACACTATTATAAATGTGTTGAGTATTCTAGATAATACAGTCTGCACAGAAAATATCTGCAGAGACTCATAATTATGTTATTAAATGGCTATTAGAAACAAGGTAACTGAACTGATTAACAGGACATGTTCACAAACTTGCACAATAAAATATGTAAGAGGGGCCAAAGCTTCGTCCAAACATAAATAAGACAGTAAGAGAAGAACTGATACTATGCAGTATAACTTGTCTGGGCTATCTAAGGGGCCAAGATATTAACTGTTAAATTCCACAGTAAAGCAGATACTAAAGTCCATTTTCCAAACACAAATCTGCTCTTCCTAAAAGTACCCTGTACTGTTAGCAGATGTGCTTCTGCCAGGACAGCTGGAATGTCCACAGAACCCAGACTGATGCAGATTAGGAATTTTCACAAAGATGACCACACACACACTTCTCAGCTCCCTCTCCAAGGCTACCCAGCCAAGGCAGCTCAGCTCACTGAAGCACCACAGAAGGACAGTGCCTGCCTCAGCACCAGCTGCTCAGGGCTGGTGTTACACTGGATGTGCAAAAACCTGCCCACACTGCATGAGGTGTTACAGGGTATACACACAACACAGGACCGAAGCCCGTGAGGCCAAGATGAGATCATTACCTGTAAAAAACCATGGATTATATTTGATATCCTTTTTCCACAGAATAAAAAGGTACAGCTAAAACCACTTCCCTCCACAAGACATTCTCCTCCCCCACAATATAGCTTAACAGAGAAGAATAGAGAAATTCTAGGTAGCACTAAAATTACACACTACACATGCAGACCAGCATAAAAAAGCATAAATCAAATGAACTTCCTTTACAAGCAACAGAAGCAATAAATCCAAAGAATATCCTCATTATTGTAACACCGCTATGATTTCCTATTAAAAAAAAACCAAACCACCACACACAAAACACCCAAAGGATAATAAAACCAAAATAACCATGAAAATAAATTATAAAATTCAGATATATTTCTTTTGATTCATGAAATAAAAGACACATGCCCTAATATACCCCAAAAAGCCTTAGAAGCAGAACTAGCTCTTCATTCCAGTGAGATTTTCTCCTAGTTTAGCACACCTGCTGCCTTTCAGCTGGTTTAAGATTATTCTTTTTTCTCGAAGCTTCACACGGTTCTCATCAAAATCCAATCATTGCATTTAGACATTAATCTTAGTGAATGCATCACTGAATGTTAAAAATCAAATTCTTTCTGAAGGAAATGTCACTTTTATATTATTAAATAAGTGTTCACAAAGTTTTCAGTTTACTTGTGTGTTCAGATGGATATGTAAATGAATGTAATTAATGCTATAGCTTTCAAATCATGAATATTTATAAAGAGAAAATTACTGTAGCTGTCATCCCCATAGGATATTCAGCTGCTAAGCTTTAAAAAAATCTTACACAATGAAAAAAATTGACAATAAAGTAAACATGGTTGAAAGCAGGCTAATTTTCATTTCTATCAAATCTATACAGAGTGATTTTATGCAAAAATGTAGATTTTTCTTTACAAAGGGATTTTTAAATCATATAAAACTGATTACAGAATTGGTTTCATTTCCCAGGGACAGCTGGACCACACTGAGATGATATTTGCTCTTCATGAACTGATATCTTTCATTTTGTCAATACACTTAATTTACTGTTCACTTCGGATAAGGCCTAATAAAAGACTGTTCCTTATAAACTAAATAAAATGAATTTTTTTTGCTTTCTGGTGTCTGGTTTTAACACACAATGTAGAATAAGTTGAAAATATAATGTTCTACCTCAAGAGTATGAAAAGAGTTTATTCTCTTCTAGTGATGAGGGAAACTTTTATCAGTGAGCTCATTTTAGAAGAGTGCCAAGCTACAAAGGTAGTTCTGGAAAGTGAAATAAGTCAGTATTTTGTCCACTCAGAGAGGTGAGTGGGAAGAACACATTTATAAGCTTTACATTTAATATTCATATTTTTTACTACCTGTATTGAGTTTATGTGGCAAAGCTGGGGGTGGGGGATACAAGGGTGGCTTTGTGAGAAGCTTCCAGAAGCTTTCCCTCATGTCTGATAGAGCCAACACCCACTGGCCAAAGCCAAGTCCATCAGTGCCAGTGTAGCACCTCTGGGATAATGTATTTAAGAAGGGGGAACAAACCCTGTGCAATGGCAGCTGGTAAGAGGAGTGAGAACATATGAGAGAAACAATTCTGCTGGTACAAAGGTCAGTGAATGAGTAGGAGGAGGTGCTCCTGGCACTGGAGTAGAGATTCCCCTGCAGACCCTGTAGGACCCCGCACAGGAACAGGTGGATGCACCCCAAGGAGGCTGCAAGTGCATGGAGGACCCATGTGAATCTACTCCTGAAAGACTGCACCACGCGGAAGGGACACACACTGCAGGAGTTTGGAAAGAACTGGGTTCCACAGGAAGGACTTATGCTGGAGAAGTTCATGGAGGGCTGTGCCCTGTGAAAAGGCTTTTCAGGAGTGAACAAATGTATTCATGGTAAGGAATCCAAGTATCCCTACATGCTCATATCTAAACAGGCCATGCTGACGTCTCAGACCTTGTCTAGACACATACAGTCTTTAACAGCCTGCCCCATTTCTATCCTTACAGCAATACACACAGCATGTTCCACTTGTCTGTTTAAAGTGCATTATTCTTATTTTTCAGTTGCAAGTACAAGTTAACATTCACTCAATTTCAATTTTTTTTCTTCTACTCACCTGCCTCTGGAGCTCTGCCAGGTTATAAGGTAAGGCACCTTCAGCCAGTGGTGCTATTCTCTCAATATCTGCCAAAGTTAAGCGCCTTTACACAAGGCAGAGAAAAGCAAATTATGGTTAGATAAAGCATCAAGCATATTAAGTACAGTATTCCTGACCAGACCCCACAAACTACATTTGAGTTTAAAAAAAGACACTTGTCATATCTGAATGCAGACGTAAGAAGTCTGCTACACTGCATTAAAGAATGCTTGGAGATGAAGGGAACATGGACTATTCAGAAGCAAGTTCTACACTACTAGTAATAAGGAATATAATACATAAATTAAACCATTACTAGCTATTTCTACATAAGATTTTGCATGCAATAAAGATCCACACCAAACATCAACCAGTGCCTTTGTAGCCTTTTGGGAGTATTGTATTTTGCTACTTCATATGTGTACCTATAATGCAACAATTAATAATTGTGCTTGACATACACAATTCACCTACAAAACCCATGGACACAACAAAATCAGTTTACATTGAACAAATTACTGTAACAAAATATAACAGAACACAAAACCTCTTAAGATTAGGACAAAAATAAGAGGTCACACAAAACCCACAAAAATTATGATTGCAAAATGATAAAATTCATGATTATGTTACCCAGTAACACTGTATAAGTCTGTAAGTTGGTAGAGAATATCTATTTCCAGTGGTGTAATTTGTCCAAAGTGGATTGCAGAGTGTGTAAATTCCTCTGAATTTAAAAGGGAAAGAGAAATACAACATTTGTGTTATTTGTCAAATTACCTCTTTGAATCCTTTGAAATAACTTTAACATCATAAAAATGAAGTCTATCACCAAGAAGCAAAATCCATAATGCAAAGGGAAAAGGTATCTTTAGGAGAACATCTATCCTGAAACAGGCCTTCCTAACACAGACCAAGTCTGACCCCCACAACTCTGACTTATGGTAAATATTCACCAAAGGCAACAAAAACCCTCAGATTAGCAAGCTTAATAAAACGAAACCCACAATTTGTGATTCTTGCTTCTGAACTTCTGAAAAACAGAACATAAGAGGAAAATGGTCCATTATTCACAGCTTTAAGGGCAACTGACTCATCTATTCCCATCATGTCCAGACTTCTTCCTCTCATAGCTCTGACTGACTCCAAGCTTAGGTATTCATCTGGCCAAATTACACAACATGTTTATGACATAATTGGCAAGTTGCAGTTAACAAGTCTGAGCAGTAAAAACACAGCAGCCTTTTTCCTCAGTACAAATCCAAGCAAGATGTATTTATGCATCTGTACCAAAACACATTGCTAGGCAATTTGTTAGGACCATTTGGAGGATGAGAACAGTCCTTTCATGCTTTCCTTTATGGAAAAATATGCATAGCATATGAATATAAGCTAAATAAAGAAGAAGAAAAAGAATAAAAAGAACTTGGCATGCTTTTTACCACACAATGGTAAATTGTTTGGCTGGTCCCATCCATACAGGTAGTAAAACTGGTGATAAAATCTGTCATAAAGTGGCTACAAAAGCAACCTGCTCATGCCTGTGGCAAGACTGAAATAAGGCAACCTTTCACATGCACAGGGACGTGTTACATACTAACTGGGATAATCTATATATAAAATCACACAGATTTACAAACTTAACCCATTCCACCACATTCCTAGGAACCTCCTATCTCTAAGCAACAACACATCTCTTTCAAGGAGCTGTAAAATCCTCAGTATTAAACTGACTTGCAGTTACTCATTCAAACAATAAGGCCAACACAACTCCTGCCAGAAGCTTCTCTTTAATGAGCTAACTGAAAATACTTACTAACCTGTGAGGATGAAAATCACCCACAGCTAAAAAATCACTTTCCCAATGGCCAGAAACTGACTTCTGACTCACCTTAACCCATGTGCATCACCAATTATAAAATGGACAGAATTAAAAAATTAATAAACTATAGGAAATGTATCTTACCTTTTGTGACTTCAACATCTCTTCTTGCACCTGCTATATTACTGTATATCTTCCTAACAAGATCCATGTTATTCAAAAGGGCATTAAATGCATTGAAAAAGGAGAAGCTGACCTGATGTGATACAGTTCCACCAGCTACCTTTAAAAATTAAATGAAAACAGTTAAGTGCCTTAAGCACTTTTACAACATCTTATTATAATTACAGAAACACTCATTTGAGCAAATTATGAAATAATTAAAGTTATCTTTCTATTCCTGTAATTTTAAGATATTTTTTAATAGAAACACGAGGGGAGAATTATTAAACAAGATACTATTTTTGTGGTAAAGATTGAACACTAGGAAACGATTAGGAAATAATCATGTAAGTAGGTTATTGTTCAAGTTATCTGACAGACACATTAAAAGTGCCACCAAGTAATGTTCTGAAAGAGAAATGCATGCAAATGCAAACGCCTTTAGGTAAAGGCACTAACTGATTTCTTGCATCACACACATCAATGACCATTTACTTCAAAGTCTAAAGTTAGTAGATACTCTAATTTTTATAGAAGACAGTATACCTTATGAGTAAGGCAAGGCAAGATTTATAGGTAAGACAGTAAGATAAAAGTTATTACTTTATCTTCTATATAAATTTCATTCTTATGTAATTTTCATACTACATACTTTCAGATGTATGTTATTACTTTACCTACAGATCTTGCCAAACTATCAGGGCTGTAAGCATTCTACCTCTAGAACTACACACTGATTTTCCAAACTCTGATCTGAAAAAGAAAAGAATGCAAGAGTATATAAAAGGACAAAATTGTAAGCAGTCTCCAGCTCCTGAGATGTCAAATATTGAAATATAAAAACTGGATGCTTTTGTCCTAAATAACTTACATTGGATTTGATGATTTTAAGGGTTTTCTCCTATATGGTTCTACAGTTCTATGATTCTTTCTGTACTGAGTAGTTTGCCCTGCTCTGCTGGAAAGTTTAGTAGACTAACTCAAACTACTTCCAATGGCACTTTAAACATGCAAACCAGACTGACAACCTTTTCACTACTGCAGCCAAGGAATACTGCCACGTTTCACCCTGCCCACTCTATGATGAAGTTTATCATCTCTAGCACCAAGGCAGTGAATGATAAACAGGCAGAAGACAAAGTGGGAGAGAAGCCATGCCATCTTCAAACATCACAGCTATTAAACACTGAATTCAAGGCACTTTTTGCTAACACTTACTGAAACTAAATTTTCTTCCACAAATGGAGTCAGCATATGGGAGCGAATGGTAACCATGATCTCATTGAAGTCCAGCCCAGTTATCACACCACTTTTATTTTTGTCCTTCAATGCAAAGGCTTGTCTTGCATGTTCTGACTGCAGCTCCTAGAATGAATATTCAGAGATAGCAGATTAGAAGCAAATTCTGTAACTCACTGTTAACAAAACTTTCACTAACTTCATATTCTTATGCTCCAACAGGTCTGTGCATATAGACAATAGCATAACTACAGTTTAAACTTCAAGGCCAGCTCAATTAAAATAAGAAGTCTGCATACTGATTTTATCCACAGATTCATTCCTCTGTCAAAGAAAAGCCTCAATTCAACTGTAAGGAAATATGCATTTTCACTAAATGATTTAAGAAATGAACTTCACATACCCATGTCCTGCCTGCTATCTATTCCTTAATTAAATAATTAAGTGCTAGAAAAACTTCTGATACTGATCTTGAAGACACAAAGTGAGATGATCTCTTACATATCCAAGATGAAATATGACTGGGCTATTATATACTAACTCACTGGAAAGTACTTGAAAATAAACAGGAGGACAGTGAAAATTATATAATATAGATTTAGATTGCCCCAAACTGCTATCTCCCATAATGTCACAAATGGTCACTCATTTCAGACAATTTAAAACTCCTATACAAACTGTAAAAACCTTCACACAAAGATCACTGTGGTAACCTAACCTCAAGATAATAATGATAGTTGTAAATTCTATGTCCAGAAAAAGTTGTTTCCTTCTATTCAAGCAAACAATAAAGCCCATTCAGCTGTCATTCAGACCTCTAGAAGCCGCTAAAAAATAACCACGTTCTGACAGACAGTAAGAAGAGGGCAAACCATCTAGCTTATATCACCTTTACAGTAATTTCTCAACTCTCATAACCGCATAAACAACGTTTTCTAGATCAGGGTACAACAAACCCATTCTGATTCAAGTCCCAAAGCCCAAAAGATGGTGTTAGACCAAAAGAGAAAAACAATCTTATATAAAAGGATGGGTAAAAATATCCAAATTGTGTACATACTGAAATTACTGCAACCATACTAACCTTCCCTACTTAAGGGTTTTAATTATATGATGACAGTAAGAGGCTACTGTATCTTACATGGCAGTATCTTGGAAAAAACAAACATTAAACCAGAACAGACATTTATCACTCTGCTCTGAGTTCCCAACAAACCACTTTGGAAGCAGGTGCAGAGGAGGGCCACAAAAATGATAGAGGACTAGAGCACCTCCACTGTGAGAAAAGGCTCAGAGCTGGGCTGTTCTGCCTGGAGAGGAGAAGAAAACAGAAGGCTCCAGGGAGACCTCACTGCAGCCTTTCAGTACTTATGGGGGGCTTATCAGAAAGACGGTGACAGACTTTTTAGTAGGGCCTGCTGCGGTAGGACAAGGGGTAATGATTCTAAACTAAACAAGGGTGGTAAAGCACTGGAACAGGTTGCCCAGGAAGGTGGTTCATGTTTCATCCCTAGAAACACTCAAGGTCAGGTTGAACAGAGCTCTGAGCAACCTGATCTAGTTGAAGACATCCCTGCAGATTGCAGGGGGGTTAGACTAGATGACCTTTAAAGGTCCCTTACAACCCAAAATATTCTGTGATCCTATGAGATATTTTTATCTTGGACAATAATTACAAATTATGTCAAAGCACATCTGTCACTCCTTACTTTTAAGACAATACATACAAAATTTTCTTGCATCAAAGGCTGCTCTAGAAATGCATAATCTGTTTTCCTTCACATCTACTAGAGAGGCAATTATAAGTTCTATCACAAGGTGGTCATTGTATGTTAATTTATGGAATTCAGTGCAATTACCAACAACTCTGTGAACTTCCTTTCCATGAATTACAATGTAAATTTCTCCTAATTTGCTCTTTCTTGATCCTTTACAGACGACATTTTCCTTCCCTTCCTTCTAGTATAATGTTGAACTCATAATATGTTTTAACTATGACTTTTTGGCTTAGCACAAAGTGCAGTTCAACAAGTGAAATTCTTTAAAGCCCAATCCCTAAGGGATAGTTCAGCAACATCACAGGAAATCAGATTTTATCTCCTGCAAGCTGGCTGCTTAAGACCAAACTCCCAGTATGTGTGTGGTAGCATGCATGCCAGTGAGAGAAAAAAAGTGGTAAGTATTAGAATGTTTATAAAAATAAAGAAATGTTACAGAAGCAAAAACCTCTACAGGGGAGTTTTTATGGTCAATAATAACTGGCTATATTAAGAATGCTAACTTCCTCTGGTAGAGTTTAGTTTTGCTATGGAATTCCTATGACAGAAAAAGCAGACCCTCAACCCAGTTTAACAACAATCAGTAAAACAGTTAACTTCATAAACAGTATGTTTTGTACCATTATTTTAAAGAATAGTATTAAAGTTACAGCACAATGAGTACACACTGCTTACAAAACTGGTATGGAGAAATAACAGTTCATCATTAGCTGTCAGGATTAGTACCAGATAAGGATTATCACTACCAGAATAAGCTAAAAAATTATAATGGTATTAGTGTCTTATTAAAATTTTAATGAATTTCAGTTCCAACTTTGGAACAAGGTTAATAACTGACCTGAAGAAACTGAGTGAACTCTGAATAGCTAAGATGCTTCTTCCTGTTATGTCCAAAATGCAGTCGAATAAACTCACAGTCCCAGTTGAACGGGATTTGAAGATGAATAAGAGTTTGTTCAAATATTTCTTTGACATTTGCTTTGGGGAGGGAAAAACAACAGGTGAGCCTTGGGGTACAGTAAATCTACAAACATTCCAGGAGGAATACAAAAAAATTATGATTTCAGCAGCTGTTTAAGAAGTGTTTTAGCTTGTTAAGAATAATTGCTAACCAAACCTTTACAGACCTGTAAAAGAACACATTTGAGACACAAATGATACTTTTTGTATTATTGCATAAAACCATGGAGTGAGTGTTTTATTTAGTTTTAATTAAGAAGCAATTTCCCTCACACATGACAAATAAAAGCTATTTTGCATTCTGATATAAAAATCAATAGTGGTTCTCTGTCTCTGCCAGGAGTCAAATTAAGCCCTTTATCAAGAGCACAAATACCTGCACTACAATCGCAGGCAATATTTGTCATACTAAGTATGGTTTGATTGAAACTTGATTATTACAATCACACTGTCTGAATATGGCTATTGAAGATAGGTATAAGAAATGACATCTAAAACATATCATTAACTCAGCAGAAAGCACGTTATTAGATGCTTTTGATAAGGCCTTAGCACAAAAATCAAATCCTATAAAACATAATTGGTAGTCTCAGTTATTAAAATGTTTTAAGATAAGTGAAGATAGAGATGTCCTCCTTTAAATGAAGTAAAGAAAAAAACTGCCATTTCAGATGGAATTCTCCACATGTATACTGTACAACTGAAATCTCAATGCTAAACATATTATCTGAATTCAGGCAAAAACCTCATCTGAAAAACAGCATGCATTATTCATACACAGCATTGCCATGCTGCAAAACAAGCCTGCTTTTTGTGCAGATTATCAAACACATGAACTGTGTAACATAACATATGACCACTTCCCAAAATTTCCCTCACAGTACCTGAAATGTTTTATCAGCCTAGAATCTGTTAGCAGCAAAACAAAACATGGCACACAGTTAAAATTTAAAACAAAACACAAAATATTCTAGCTGATAACACAAGTTTTATATGTTCAAACAGTTTTGTGAGACAAAATGCAGTAAGAACCTTAATTATCATTTTATGACTTCATCAAGACCTATCTACTTGAAGTAAGTTTGTTGCTTTCTCTATGCTAAAGACCTTCTTGATTGATTCATAGTTTCAATTCTGTAGTCTACTAGCTCTAGAGCAAATCTAGAAAATATAGTGTTTTTAGCTTTTCAGTGAGAAAAGGAAACATCCAGAATACATGTCTCAAAAGAGGTACAAAGTCAGATTCCTTGGCTATATCACTCCTTTACAGTTAGACTGAGATTACATATTCAAAGGGCATATTATGGCTAGTGATTAACCCTTACATAATGGTCAAACACAAGAGTCAAAACCCTACAGTTTAAACCAGTTTCCACAGCAAGGTAGGCTAAAGGACTTGTCAGGGTCAACAAGAAACTTAAAAAACTATTCTGACCATTTCCAACTGTCTACACAACTCAGCAGTATCAATGTGCAAGATGAGGGTTAAGAAAAAAAGAGAGAAAGCCCTAAATACATAGTGCTAAACTATTTTAATTTGCCATACTTCCTCTGAAAGTTTTGTTTGCAGTAGTTTTATTCATCATTGTTGCAGATCAAGGAATCAAGGTATGTACATTTAAATTCCCCACTTACCACTAATTCACTGCAGCTTCTGGCCAAGCTAGAGCCTCCATGTACTACAAACACAAACAGGTCAGTGCAGCTCATTATGGAGCCTGAAAAATGGCAATGAACCGTGAACAGAGCAGAAGACAGGTGGGCTTCATTGGCTCTATTGGCTCAGCAACTAATGCACAAACAGGTGCCAACTGGCTACTACTTAAGTGTATGCAAACCTGACTTTTAATACACACTGAGCTCCCCAATGAAAACTTAGAAAAAAATATACTGAAGCAGCCAGAAAATTTAAATCTTATTTTCACTTGTTTCTAATAATTGCTTCTCTTAACCTTAGTGAAAGGTAAAAAAAGCCTGTTTTTTCCTTAAAAATTTTATTTTCTTATTCATCCATGTTCACTGAGACAGATTGTTCACTTTTTTTCAGTGAGACTTAAGCCCCTGGTGTTCTCATGACTCTCAAGCATTTAACTGTATACTACCTAAAAAAACAAGAATCTATTTCCTACGCTCAATTTTTTCTTCATAAAAACATTTACAACTACTCATCAAGATATCTCAAGTCAAGACTCATCAGCATATAAAGATAACAGTTAAATTAATTAATAAATTTATATTTAATGTTAGTTGAATGTATTAGTACTTGATGAATTCCAGAAATGGCTAATGAGCTTTAATAAAGTATCCAAACTAGCTTGTTGCCTCTCTGAAAATTGAGGTGCCATACCCATTTCTCTTTTCAAGGCAATCTCTCACACTGAGTATATTCTGCTTGTATTATAATAGTCTGGGTTTGAAGATATGCTCTAGTATATAATGCTTAATTACTTCCATGTTGGCTTGGTTTACGAAATGCTTGGGGTACAGAGGCAAAACTGTGCATTTGTTCTGAAAAATCACTGAGCCACAGAATGCTTTGAAACAGAAGGAACCTTAAAGATCTCCTCGTTGCAGCCCCCCTGGCATGGGCAGGGACACCTTCCACTAGACCAGGTTGCTCAGAACTCCATCCAACCTGACCTTGAGCACTTCTAGGGATGGGGCAACCACAACTTCTCTGGGAAACCTATGGCAGTGCCTCACCACCCCCACACCAAAGTAAATGACCCAGATAAACCCATGGAAATATTAAATACCATTTACCAAAGCCACCTGAGATTCCCAAACACCTCCTGTTAGGTGCCAAAACTTAATATGCCTACCCAAGAGCAGGGGTGCTTTCTTCACAACATATCAACAATACCTTTATAATCCAATTCTGCTGGCTCTTCTATTACATTAATGGAAATAGCCATCACCACAGCTAACAACTTGTGTGACAAGAAGCAGTGAAAAGCCAATCACACTGCAGAAATTATACGCAATGCAATCATCACCTATACATTCACCACTCTAAATTATCAACAAATGTCCAATTTTTAATTTTTTTTTCACAGTAGAAGCAAAGCACTGACAACAAAGAAAACAGGCAACATTAATGTATAGATGCTGGCTTTGCTGGTTTTGATTTTTTTTTTCGTCTTCCTCAGTCAAAACCCAGTAATGCTTCTAAATTAAGATAAACTACAAGTGTTTCAAATTTCCAGTGGAGCTATTCTGCAGGGGGCAAACAGCAAATTATTTTTCAAGCCTTTCATTTTAGTAGGACATTTTACAGAACGCATTCATTGTCCCTGTCAATACATGTTGCTCATTTACTAATATCTTCTACTCTTTGCTCACCTTTCTGTAGTGGAATTCTTTCCTACTGAGCTGATAACTTTCTTTCCAGGCTTACAGTAATGCATTTTCCTCTCAGATAGGCATACAAGTCAGCAGCCTGATGACATACTCAACTTACCATGAGCCCCAGGAACAATAAACCTACTACTCTAGTGTACTAGTACATTACCTCCAAGGCGACACACATTCTCACAAGATTGCTTCAGAATTTCCCCACCCAATCATTTTAAACAAATTATAGATGCTTGGAGCAGCTATCTGCAGGCAGCACACACATGACTGGCTCAACTTCCATCAAACACTGTTACCTATCAGGCTTAGAAAAACTATACAAAATCCCAAAGATCCTAGGCAATAATCAATTTCATATAAGGAGGAAGAATACTTTAAATTATAAACACTATGCGGTCTTGTTGGTGGCCCATTGTGGGGATGAGCTCCATATTCCAAGTAAACCTTGCAGCAGTACCTATTATTTATTTTGACTTATCAGCTCCCCAAGAAGCAGAGTGGAAAGCTCATACAATTCTAGTGCCATCAACCTGTTAACAGTTTGCCATTCCCTCGTACCAGGGATAAAAAGCAGTCACACTTGTTAGGGACACAAAAACATAAAAGTGGTAAGTTTTAAGCAGCAGCATAAGTATGGTAAAGATTTTTTAACAGGATTGTTTTGGGTTTCTTTAGATCTGTCTACTCAGTAATCTACTGTCCAATTTGTACCTATTTCATGCCTAATGTACATAATAAACTTTAACATTTATGTTGCTGTTGCTTACTATTTCTGCTAACAGCATATTTTCACTTTGAAGGATAAAATAAGGAACCACAGCTCAGGGCAGAAAGACATTTTTGTAGCACCTGATGCAGGAGAAGCTTATTAAAAGTAATCCAAATGTAATACAATAATTACTTTAATGCGACAAAGTTTAACTAAAAATAGTTGCATTTTATTTCTACTCTTATCTTAAAAGGATTACTGATTCTATTGAAAGATGAATGACAGTCATAATAAAAAGTCAATACATATAATTTTAACATGAAGTTCTCCTTTTCTGTTCCCTTTTGCTGACCATAGTTTTGAAAAAAAATTAGAAGTAGTAGTAGTAAGAGGGGTTCCCATTCTGCATTGTTCACAAGCATTCATAACTCTAGTTTAAGCCTGAAAAGAATTATACAATAGAAAACAAAAAGAAAAAAGGTCCTAACAGTGATGTTTCCAGCATTATCTGCACGTGTTAAGCAAAAGACACTTTGAAAACAGGCAACTAACGTAGAACAGGATGCCAAAAAAATAGTAGCTCTGGTTTATAGCACTTGATGAAAACATGGATTTTTCCCTCATATCCTCAGGTCTGTAGTCATGTGATCATATTTTTCTGTTTATATTTTAAAATATATTTCCAGTCTTTATGGTTGCCAGTTTTATTTTTGAAAGTAGAACTTTAAGTTTAAATCCAAATCGTAGCATTTTCAACCCAGCTGCCCTTTTAGAAATGCTGCAGGAGTGAGCACTAGAAGTGATTCCTGGTCCCTGAGAAGTAATACTCATAAGCAAAGCACCAACATGTATTCAACTCCTTGCTCTTGCTCATTTTCTTCCAGTGTTCTCAAACTCTATGTCCTGATTAAAGGAAACCTGAAGTTTCTCAGATTAAAACTTTTCTAAGTAATAGACTGGGCAAAACTTCAGTATCCCTGTACACTCAAATTCAGAAACTATTCAACTGATGTTTATTATTTCAGTTCACCAATACGGTACTATTTTCACATAGCTGCATTATGAGGCATCTGACTGCCTTTCTCCCCCCAATGCCTTTGAAGAGGATGCTGTTATACTCAGCAAAATATTTTTAATTAGATTTTGAGTGCAGGATGTTTTTGAAAGCCCTAAATTCAGTTCCCTAAATATTTTCCAATTATCTCCAAAATAATTCTGCATGCAGAAGAATCACAAACACACTTTAGCTCTATCCTTCTATCCATACCAGCATGTGTATTTAACTGAAAAAGCATCTCTGAAACTCTCCAGTTTATCAGAGAATGGCTTTCTTTGTGGTCTACAAGAAAGAACAGCTGGAAAATGCCTTGAAATTGAATATTCCAATTAAAAGTGATGCAGTCCAGATCATTGTATGGTGTGCCAGAGAGATAAATTACAAAGAATCCTTTTACTTTCAGTTCGACAACCTATTTTTCAGAGAGTATTTTTCACAGATAATCACAGACTTCACCTTTTAAACACAGTAAAGATTATCTGCTTCAGCATCAGAAAAAAACAAATAGCTTGAGCAGATTTAATATTCAGGTTTGCTTTAAGGTGAATTCAGGTCAGAAGATCTGCACAGAATAGAAATAAAAATAATATTCCTTAGTACAATAGTATTAATTTTATGGAGTGTTTTTGAATATTTCACTCAGTTAAGTAGCAGTCAATACATCCCATAATCAAAGGAGCAAAGCGCTTGTCAGTCTTCTCTGGCTACAGACAGCAACCTGAAAAAAAATCACTTGTCTTCATCAACTTTAGCTGTTACCATTTAATTATTTTATGGATAATGCAGTATTGTAAGGGTTCAGCAGCAACACACTTTGCATAAAATATTCACCCAGGAAGCACTGATGAAGATGTAGGAGCACTTGATTAGAAATACATGCTTTTTCTCTATTTCTCCATGACTAAGAACTTGTTTAAACTACACTGTCACTTGTAGCAATGGGTTACTAAAACAGTCATTTTACTGCTTTTTATTCACCAAGCTGACAGCAAGTCCAGTGCAGCTGAAACATGTACTGAGCATGCTGTGCAGTTTGCTTGGGTAAAGTAGGTCCAGTTCCATGTTCTTGCAATGGACCTACTTTACAAATGTTGCAGAATACCAACTATTCATTTATGGCAGTCATTCATACAGGATTTCTGGATGTCCAAAGCTCCTGGAAAAGTGTCCCAAAGCAGTAAGAAAATAGTAGATAACGTTAGTGACAGAAGGCTTCATGTTTCAACACATGATGTGGCAGACAAAGACAGTGAATAATTTAGCATACAAGTATTTCTACAAAATAGTTTCTAAAGTCTTCGTCTAAGACAGTTCTTCTGTGACACAATTAATAGTTTCATCACTGGAGAGCTGGAAGCTAAGTCTTTTAAGAGACAAGTAGCAGACTGAGGCTCAAGAGGACTGTAAAATGCTGAAGTGCTTGAGAATGGCTCAAAACCATGTCAGTAAATAAATCCTAAACAGAAATGAACCCAACTAGGGCAGCTTGCTTTCAAAAACAGAGACAGTTCTAATATTCAACAAGAATACTTAACTTCCCCCAGATAACTGAAAATTTGAGATGAGAGTATTTTTTGAAATCACACATGGCCAGTGTTGGTTCTATTAACTGGTGAACAGACCCAAGCTGATTCTGTCCCTTGCTTTGGATGCACAGTGCAGAAAAAACCTCAGTAAATCCATGTTGATTCTGGCAAGGTTTAGTGGTTTGAGATAGCTTTGGCATCAGTGCAATTACACCCACAGAGCACTTCATCTCTAGAAATGCTAGAAAATCTTGACTTGTGTTTGCTGTCATAACCAACACAGTTTACCTGCAGATAAGAGACCTGACTTGTCTCATAGTGATTCTCACAATTGGCTAAACTTACTCCATTTCAGAATATTTCCAATACCTTACTAAAACCTTCAACTTTAAAACTTATGTTTCTATATTGTCCTGTATTTACATGAAACTAAACTCTGTGCCTTTCTGTTTATGTGGTATGAAAATGAAAGGGTGAAGGTCTCATTTATAAAATAGCTGTAAGACTGACTTGGAAACTGACTGCAGGGTTACCATATTCTGAAGATGTCACAGATCATCATTCACATTTTCCACAGTTGTATTAATATGTATGATACGCATCTGAAGTAAAAGTAAGTAGCCCATGTTACAAACAAACAAAAAAGCAGCAGTAAATGTGGGAACTGTAGCACAAAAANGTCATCTTACTAACATAATGTTAATTATAGGAATAATTGCAATATAATTAATTTTGTAAAAAAAATCCAAGAAACCAATAGTAAATTAAAAATTCCTTCAAGAATTTCCTTTTCAAGTTTTATCAGCCTTACCAAAAAATCAGCAAGGAAGACACAGAAAAAGCCACCAATTTTCTGTTTTATGATTTCTCTTGTTTGTGTTTTCTTTTAGACTTTAATTATATAAAAATAACAATTCTCAGTCTAACTGAGGAATTTGTACAGAATCTGAAATGGCTTATTGTTCAATTATGGAAACAGATATTTCAAGTGTGCTCATGAGAGTTACCAAGTTCAAACACCCATTTTGTAAGATTATTAAATAAACCATCATTAACACAGTCACACTGATTGTAGTAGTCTGTCCAATTCCTAATGACTGCATTTACTGACTTCACCTTTATTTAAATTCTAAAACATTTTCTTTTCAAGATGTTGTGCATCCAAACTACTTAGTATCTGACTCTTCAGTTAACGATGTAACTTAACAGGCACCATAAGTCAAACAACTTGTTTCCATAAAAAGACCTTGGCTTTTTTTCCCCAACAAGTTGCAGCAATTTTCATAATAATGAAATAGTACAAAGAGCAAGTGGTTACAAATCCAAGCATAGTTTGTATTTTCTTTATTGAGTGCTTTATTCTTTTGGATAGAAATAACATTTAATTCTCATTCCATTTTATTAAAATTCTTACCATTGATTTATCTAATTTTCATAAACATGACGTTTTAAAAATAAAGCCTAGTCCTCCTTAAACTGCAATGTTAATTACAGCTATTTAGCAATATCACAAAGCATTATAGTTAGCTTAAAGACTTTGGTCTAACTACTATCTTATGTGATTAGGTAACAAAACTAAAGGCCAGATGTTCTTCCTAATTTTGCAAATATATAATCTAGTTGTAAGTTACACTCATAACATTAAAGTAAGATTTGCTCCTCAAGAAAACTAACAGGAAATCAAATTATTAGACCTCCTTAATTTCTATATTGAGCACTTACTGTGTGAAATGACAATTATTCAAACACATGTGAAGATCCACAACATATCTTAAAACTCCCTCATGGCTGAAGGAGTTTGAAGTCCAGGATACAGAATTTTACTTAGGACGACACCGAACATCACTGTATTTACTACTTCAGGAAAACGAAAAACCTTGGTTCAAGAAGACAGAGAAAAATGTATTTTGTCTCTGTGTATTTCTTAAGCTTGAATTGAGAGAGGAAAAAAAAAGTTCTACTCATGCAGAGTCTTAGGAAAACACTAAAGTACTGCACAAAATGCATTTCTATGCACCTGTGGTCATGAACCACTATTATGACAGACACTATTAGAATCAGTTTCTTAAAACTGTTTTTCTTTAGGTATTCTTACCAAATGTTACTTCTCCATTGCCATTCCTGTCAAATAACTGAAAAGCAACAATGAATATTGCATCTGGAGTACACAAAACAGATTCAAATGCCAAAAATTCTTGGAAGGAAATTAACCTAAAAAGGAAAACAGAAAAGTTATGAAGATTTTTTTAATTGTTCATAATACCAATGATAATTTACATTTGATACTCTAGAAAACAGTGTGATGCAAATATTAAATAAAATTCTAAGATAATTAACTCTAGAGACTGAAACATATGTTACATTTAAGTAGTTAACACTTATGCAACTCAGTTTCTTCCTCAATGAAGTGACTGAAATCTCACTGAACACCTACAAGTTATTACTTTTTTAATTATAAATGTAACCAGCACCTGAAAATTAAGACATAAAAAATAACAAAAAATCCTAAAAACATGAAATGTACAGGTCTGTCATTGTATTACTACATATGTATTTCCACTAAGAAAGATACTGTAAGGAAAGTACAGGAATACACTAAAAAACATACATTTTCTTAGAACAAAACATAAAATTCATAAAAAACAAACAGGGTCAGAAAAAGTTACACTTTACTTTTCATATGGAAAGAATACTGCACTCCAAAAATAACATGAACTGCAAAGTCATGTACTCAGGGCCAAATATAAAACATCTGGGCTCAAGGACAGACATGACAAGGCAGGGAAGGGTCTGAGTGTAACAGCAGATAACATTCTGAGGTGTGTGTGTGAGACAGGCACTGTGCACAACTCTGGGTGCACGGGTACATCCAAGTCCTTGTGGTCACCACAGATAAATTCAGACTTGAATGTATGCACAGATATCTTATTAGGATAATAATAAATAACTTTCCTAGAGGAACTCTGCTTATTCTGACTAACACAAAAAAAAAAGACCCTTCAGAAGGCATCCTAATGCTGTACGTATGAACTGCTGCAGAAAGATAAACCTGAAGCTAAGTGTAGATAAAAGATAATGCTGGCACAAGAAAATAATGGGATAAATGACAGGATACCTATTTTAGCATTAAATAAACAATGGAAGTAAGAATCACAATTACATCTTTTCTATTTAACAAAAAAAATTTACATATATCAGTAAATGCTATTAAAGCAGAGAATATCACTGTTCCTGGAAATTCTCCTAGAAAACGTACGTAACTGATCTCAACTTAGTACTCATCATATGAGATCATTAGCTCATAGTGATTACTTCAAACATTACTGCTTACTGCTAAAGAGACAAGTATAAAGTTTGTTCCCCACAGGAAAAAAAGAGAAGAAAAATCACAATATTCACACTATTCATTACTATATCTAGTCTTTCACTAAGTACACACAAAGCAGAATTGAGACACTTGAAAAAGGTTAAATATGTTAACATTCGTATATATATGCACTGCACAGGAAAGACAGGAAGAAACTTAGTGACTTTGAAAATAATTAAGATACTGAAAATGCAAAATTATCATATTTACCACATTTTAGCCAGAAAAATCAGAGATGTGAGAATGGCTCTTCACATGCAAAGTCAATTTAATCCAAAGGATGATCTTGATAAATAAAGGGTTAGTATCAAAGCTGGGCACGTTCCTTTAAAATAATTTCATTTCATAATGAATATTTCATTTCAAAATACATCTCACATACATGCATAAAGCTGACACACAAATTAACTCCTAACCAGGCAGCTTTATAACTGACAAAATCAAGTGCTGATCTCTGTAGAATGCCCTTGTAGAAGCTTGAACCTGAAAGATGTCTTCAGCAGTCTCACTATAACAGTGCCTACAGCAAAAGGAGATAGGCACTTTCAATTTCCTTTCTACATATTCAACTTGCAATGCCTAAGAGCAGGGATAGCCTCTGTGATCCTCCATTAGCCACTAGGGCAGAGATAACAGGAGCTGGATTAAATAGAATGATGAAGCTTCCCACCCCATCACTACTCAAGTATTGCCCAGTGAACCCACTGCATTACAGAGCCCATAACAATATCAAATCACCCACCTTCCGTTTTATCTGTAACATTTAAAAAAATTTCTTTTCCCCTGATTTCTTCTGTACTGCTACCCTTCAAAAGCACACAAAGTAACCCATGGGTTTGCAATTCTTCTCCTTCCTTTTTTCCTACTACAAGTCTTCCCTAATTTTTCCCCGTACAACACAGCTTTTTAGACATTAAGTATAGCTCTGTTGAGACTCTCCGTTAGGTGAAATATCAACTCTTTCTGGGGGACTTCACTTAAGAACACATTTCCAGATTTAAGAATTATATACTGATAAAAACAGTACCCAGAAGCAAGCAGTTAAAATGAAGAATTTTGAATTACTACTGTGAAATTCTGTAGGTTTGAAGGGGGAAGAAAATATTTTAGCTGGTTTTGGCACATATATGCAAGTATATTCTTCAGAGAGGGTATTTATCCTATCCCAAAACCAGTGCCTGTAGTCTGGAGACACAGGAGTGCTTTCAGCATCAGTGGATCCTATTGTAGTAAATAGACAACAGGCAAGTTTAAAGTAAATTCTAATTTAGAGGACATCACATAAATTTCTAAGAACATGCAATTGTAACAATGAGTAATAAACATTTTGGAAATGAACAGTCATCTGTTTTAAGAACTACCTTAAATGAGTTCCACTAAAGCAAAGCAGTCTTGTACAGTAGTAATGGGAGAAAGCAACAGTGCTCTGGAACAGTTAAGTAAGGATCAAGTTACCATTAGAAAAAAAGTAAAACCACTTTTTTTAAACACATGCATACAGAGAGCCAGTTCCAAAATGTGATGTTTCTGTAAAGTGCCAAACTTAAACCTAAAAGAAATAAAAGAATATTAACAATGGAAGCAACCATCAACACTTTTGAGTATTTATTTCAAGGGCAAGCAAGGCTAAGAGAATATGATAGCAGATACAGGAATGAAATTTTGTAATAGAACCCAAAGCTCCTCAGTGACTTGCTGCATGACACTGGGCTGTCACTTTAATGTAAAAGTATATATACAGAATAGGACTACTGGTACGTCCTTGGACTTCATAAAGAAAGTCCTTAGAAAGATGAAATGCATCCTGGAATTCAGCTGAAGACTACAATAGTTATTCATGCTATTAGAGTCTGGATTTTGATATATTACAGCTCACTACAAATGAAAGAATATGAATGTAAAAAAACCCTGATGTTGATAATGAGGCTGTAACAAATTCTTCACATGAAATATAGATTGAATATAGATTAAAACATTTAGAAAAAAAGTTTCAGACAAGTATTCAAACAGAAAAACATTTTACACTTTGAACTATATAGCAGTACAAAATAAAAATCCCACTCTTCCCAACAAGAAGAACACATACTTGATTATCTCACTTCAAGTATTACCCATAATTTTTTTAAAAAGCAATAAACAAAAAAAAACAACAAAAAATCTTATTCACAGGGAAAGTAACAAAAAGCAATACCTAAAAGTTCTGTTGTAGCATTAAAACAAACTGATTTCCTACTGAAAAAAAGACCCTTTTATAAGACATTTCCTGAAGAAATGAAGATATATATATAGATATAGACATAGATATAGATATAAAAGATAACCAACAGCTTTCAGAGAAACAATGTGCTAAGCATGTTGGTTTACTTTATCAATTAAACTATTTTGAACAGATACATACAAAATTACCTTTTCAATCCATAATAAAGCAACAAACTGAAGCCATGTATTGGAAACAGAAACAGGTTACTAAGATTTATCGAATATATGTATAATCAAATATATTATCAAAGTGCTGCAGCCTTATGAAAAGAAAAATCATATAGCATTACATCAAACAGGAAATCCTGTATTTGTCATTTAGGGTAAGAAGTACACAGCACATACAATTTCATTTCCATTGCAAAGATACTATGCAAGCTGCTCAGGATACTAAGAAAACTAATAAAATGTTCTATAGCAGAATGCAGGAAAACGAAACCAAAATTTAAATAACCAAGGAAGTTAAGGAGCTTTCAATTTAAAGTAAGTTATATTTACATATTTACAAATGTATTGTATACTATTTTAACAGCATTTTCTTCTCAACAAAATAACCACTCTCTTCTGCATTACTGACCTCTTCATTGATCCATCTTAACCTTCTCACTTTACTTTAACAATGTTCAGGCCTCCTACTACAATCCCAGGCCAAAACTAGAAGCCTACATACAGCAAAAGAAAAGGCTCCTTGGAAGACAAATGAGTTAAGAGGGCAGTAGCTCAACAGAGCAGACATTTTACAAATTGATTGCAGGGAACTGTCTAAAAGCAAGCAGGACCACCTGTAAACAGAGTTGGAAAAGCTTTATGTGGTGTGACCTGATTTTCATTAGGCAAACAACTTCTTCCTTCATAAAGTCACTAGTGTCTCTGTTTTCTAAAAGTCAGCACTTTTAAAAAGACTTCAGTGGTTGGATTTGAATTGCACACTACAGAAATAAGAAAGCTCTTCCATATTTTTGTGTTTAATTACAGGTACTGAAGACTCTACATAGCATCTGATGATGGATGCAGACATACAGAGAAGAACTTTTCTAAGACAATTATACTACACTTAACTTGCCTGCTATTCAACTTTCTCAGCTTTTGTAGAATTCAACAAAATATAATCAAAATAAATCTCAGCTTAAAAAAATCCATGTTAAACACTGTAATTTTTTCTCAGTTTTCACAGATTTACAGCCTATTGTACTCATGAAAAAATCTTCTCATTTAAATAAGCATAAAGTGTAATAAAATCAATCATGTATCTTAGAAGATGAAGCTATCAAACTCATGCACTCACACATTTAACAATGCACTAGTTAACAATGTTAACAAAGTTTCAAATGGAAAGCAAAATTCTCACCCATCCTTAGTTTGATCAGCCACTCCAGCCAACAGCTGCACTGTTTTAGGATTGTGATGTGGATCTGTATGAAGTCCTAGGTATTTCTGCACAAAATCCTCTGGGGTCATGTAATGCTCACCATCTTTCTCAACACTTGCATACTAGGGTAAAAATGAAAAACCAAAGCCACACAAACAAAAATTAATCCATTTAGATGCTTATAGGTGAACCAGTATCTTCTAATTAAAAGAAAAAAATGTATTTCAGAAACTGTCAGGTAACTGTGAAAACTTATAAAAGTTACAACCCTGATATAGTACTCCATTTGCAGCTACACTGAAAACACAGCACATAAATTTTCTCACAATTTCTAGTAGCAGGTATCTTCTGAATAATTGTTCCTGATCTTTACTATAATTATTTTGGAAAACAAATTATTTCTTTTCTCTTTTTGTGAGAAATAAATGTCCAGATTCATTTTTATCCTGAAAGTAAAGTTTTTAAGAAAAAATTCACACACACAGACAGTGCTTGCTTCAGCATCTCGTGTATCTCTTCCACAATATCAGCCCCTCACATCACCTCATCACCTTTTACTCTTCCACCCTACAGCTGTGATGACAGCTGTTTGCAAGACTGCACTGTAAAACAGATTACTGAATCTATGGAGAATTAAAATAAAGTATTTCCACTAAAACAGGAACACAAAGCAGTGGAAAAGAATCCCTTATTTCAGCACTGCTGCCAATATGACAGCACAAGGAAACTGAGGCTTCCTTGAATCAACTCTGAAAGGTTCTCTTCTCAGCCATACACACAAGTGACTGAAAAACACCTAGGAAGCACAATTCTGCTGCAAGATATGAAATCCAAAGAAAATGTTATGTATGAAGACCCATCAAACATGCAGAGTATGGAGCATATCTTCAAGAATCACTGAAGTCAACTGACAGTAGAGTGCGTATCAAAGACAGTCAAAATCTAAACACAATCTTTTTTTCTCCAGACACCATTTTCTCTGAGTTTATAATAAATAATAATCTATAATAATACCTTCCACAATTAAAAACTGTTTGGGGGAAGTTTTTTTAAAAAATTTTGAGACAAAAATAAGTAACTGACAGATACATTGAGCTCCATATGAGAAGGTCATGGCATTTTGGAAGAGTTTGGCAGAAAGTCAATAAATTAAGGCCCGACAAAGTAGCTAAGCATGTAAATACATTAGTCCTATGTTTGCACCATATAACTTAAGTCAAGAATCTTTTAGCCCAAAATAGGCAATTTTAAATTATAGCCTAATTTCAATATAAAACATAACACACCAATTAAATCTTTGTTTTTCTCAGTCTTGAACTCTGTTACTTCATACCTTATACTTCTGTTACTTTATACTTCTTAGTATACATTTGTAGATTACCTCAGGTAAGCAATTGATGAATTTCCATGACACTTTCTTTTAAAACATCCTCACATAACACAAACATACAAACCCCCTACTCTAGTTTACAAGCTGGTGCTACGTATCACCACACTTTCAGAAACAGTGCTTTGGAAATCTCTTTTTGTTTCCTTCTCCACCTTGCTTGAACAGGTTCCACTTGAATTCAACAGGCAGGGAATAATTCAACAATATTTTCCAAAGGATGACTGTGTCTTGTCTAAGAAAAATAATGAAGGTTCACTAAGAAATCTGGTAACTGTTGTTCCACCAAACTTTTATCATTCTGTGATAATTTGTTAGAAAATGTGTTCTTTTATGGTTGATACTGAAGTCTGTGGTTAGCAAACACCTAAGAGGTAACTTTTTTGATGGTGCACAGACATGAAATTCCAATGCCTGCATTTCATAGTTACAGGATTAAGAGAAATAGCACGTCTTTTTAATGCAAATCAAACTTTACCTTTTAAACAGTTTAAAACAGTTGGAAAAAGCAGATAGCACATTCAGAAATTCTGAAGAGAAAGGTATATATTAAATATCCTTTAAGATACAACGTACACTGCATGGGGAGAGGGCACGTATCACATTAGAAGACATGCATGAACAGAAGGAAATTTAAGTAGACTCTCTATGATTAAGGTGGATGGTGACGAGGCCTAGAGCTCACATCTTCCCTTCTAACCATTTCCAAGGGAAGCCAAATTTAGGAAGGAATGCACGACCTTTAGCTGAAGTTCACAGAAGAGACCAGCACTCTCAGCAAGGAGTACAACATATCTGACCCCGAAACACTTGCAATATTTCATAACAAGACTTTCTACAACTTAGCCTTGAAAAGAATGATTCTCTTTCTTTTTAAAGCCTGCAACTAAGTTTGATTTCTAAGCATCAAACAAAAACACAATTTCAAACTCAAAAGAATGCAGAAGAAATACAAACTCTAATTTCTATGATTTTTTTACTGCAAAACCTCAGATACTAGAGAGAAGAGAGCTTCCTATTTTTAACTCCTCAGAGTATCAAACAATCCACAACTTCATTTGCATGTTTCTTTGAAGAAAACAAGACAGACATGGGGAAGAGCAAGAAGCCATATTTTTTAAACATACTGTCTGCTTTTTAGGTCAATAAAACATGTACTGCCAGGAAGGAAATTTCAACAGCAAGTGGTACAATGTTCTTCCTCTCTGCTGTTGTCTGTATGACCACTATCAAGAACTTCAATTGCTTATTTACAGAAGCAAGAACTTCTACTGACTAGATGTCAAGTCATAAAGAGTTCACATTTACAATTGAATAGTGTTTTGACACCTCATTTCACATTTTTTCATTCAAATGTGTGAAAGTATTTTGCGAAAAGTTGGAAAGTTGGTAAAAGATGTTCTAGAACCTCCTCTTTATACTGCATTTATATTTTAAAAGTTAATATTTTTATGTTACTAATTTTATTAACATACTCTAGTGTAATCTTTATCTACAAAAGCTGAATGCCATGCCAATCAAAAATGAACCTGTGTTGGAGTATCTTTTACTAGAAACTAAATGTTGAGCTTCCACAGTTTGATGCCAGCATTATAAGTCTTGGCACTCCAGCAATGTCATAGTGTAATCCAGTATGCAAAAGAAAAGGCCACCAAAATTATGGCTGGGATATAATTCCTCTCTCTCTGGCAAAAAGCTCACTCTGACTACTTATCATATATGGAAACTGTTAGATACTATAGTAGAACCAGAAGATATATATACATAAATAATAGACTTTATTATTTACAGTTTTATACTAATTTTATACTCCTTATTTTTTATATAGAGAAAAGCTTCTTGAATATGCTGTGTAACTCTCAACATTAGGGGAAAAAACGTATTTTAGTAGTTTTGAAATATTGGTGGCCCAATTATGGACCTAAAACACAGTTCTTCTTATTATTCCATATGACTGATTCCAACCTTATCAATAAAGTTTTAGGATTGACTGTATTTTCGTTTCTGATCATGCTTTACTGAAACTAAGGGAGTGGAGTGATGATATGATATATGCTAACTCTAAGGCCCTGCAAGGGATAATATTACAAAATATATATAAATCTTGAGAAATCAATTTTAAGTTCTAAAAACATTGCCAGTGGTCCAACCATTTGTATGAAAACATATAAACCCCAAGGAGAAAACATAAAGTCATGGAAGAAGAATTTTTTTGGATTCTGCAAAAGTGCATTTAAAAAAAACCCAGTACTTCATTATAATTATTTGCTTTGTAGAAAATTAGAAAATAGTTCAGGAACTTATTTAATATTATAATTTGGAAATGGTTGTAACACTTTGTGCCAGCAGCAGTTTTTCCTCAATGCCTGACATTCCCGCCGATACCCCAAGCCTCCAAAGTGAACTTCTAAGTGTCCCACCAGCACGACACGAGTTTGATGCCATGGCAAACTGCTGAAAGAGCAAAACACAGAAGTCTGACACTCAAACAACACTACATCTTTTTACCTGCAAAAAAATATTTCGTAGTTCAGCAGGATCCGCTCTTTTGGTTGAATGCACCTGTAAACACAAGCAAATTAATGCTTCGCTTAGCCGGGCTGCTGTCAGAGCGCAGGTAAAACCCGCCGCGCCGGCCGAAGCCGGCAACACGGGGTCGGTTCCCCGTCAGACAGACAGGCCCAAGCTCAGCCATGACCGCGCCGTGATGCCGCGGGACGGCACAGGGCTCCGCGCCGCTGACAGCTCTCAGCGCCGGGCTGTCTGCGAGCGGCGCGGCG
>WBNO01022681.1:0-14469 GCA_013400575.1 Peucedramus taeniatus | reverse complement strand
CGGGGGAGCGCCGTGACCGGGGCAGGGGAGCGTCAGCTCGGGGCCGGCGGATGCCGGTGAAGACGGACCGCGGCGAGCGGGTGTGAGGGAGGGAAGCCCGGCTGCCTCTGCCGCCCGGCTCCCGTGGTCCTGCTCCTGCGTCTCTGGGGCTTACGGCCCCCACGGTGTGGTCGTGTTAAACCAAAGTGTGTGTCCGTGGCCACGAGTTTGCTAACGCTGGGCAGGGAATTAAAACCCGAAAGTGTTTTTACTTAGTTTGCTGCCTGAACATAGATGTAGAAGAAGTTTCTTATGGTACTTGTGAAATGAAGGGTGGCTGTGTTTGTGAAGCATTCGGAACATACCTGAGGTGAAACGTGTCTTCTGGCCTAGATCAGGCTTCGGCAATCGGTTATATACAGTTTATTTACATTTTTCTTCTGCATCTCTTCTGGAAGAGTAGTGCTGGCTAAATAATTGCTATTGGTGTACGTGCCACTGTAGTTCATTAACAGCAGTTTATGAAAATGACGTAATGCAAACACTTGAAGTGTCCTGACACTTGTTACTTATAACTTGTTATGCTGAATAAAAATCCAGTATAGCATGTTATAAGTAACATGTGTTAAATATATATTTAATTGGTAGTAACTTAGAATACTTAATATTTTTTATAGTAATGGCTTTAATTCTCAGAAACTAAAAAGATATACTTGTATGTTTTCTAGTTCCAGAAGAGTGTGTGAGATAGATCTCTTTCTCCTCTTTGTTGACATGTTGTGTCATATTGTAGCTTTTTTAATCTTTCTTGTTCAGTGGTTTTGTGTTTTCTCTTGGTTTATGACACTTTCTAATATATTTTTTTGAGTAATAATGACAGATTGGACACCTCTTAACTCTTAAAAAACCCTTTTTTTTTCAGGACTTACTGCTATGGAGAAGAAGCTGGCTGAATACAAGTGTAATACAAATGAGGCAATTCAGTTGAAGCTAGGTAATACTACTTTTTAAATATTATACAAGTGATACTGAAGTATTCCAGTATTTTCCTATGAAGTATATACATGTATACATCTGTGTCAATTTCTCAGCTCTAGTCTGATTACTGAGTTGATACTCGTAGATCAAGTAACATGTATCTACATTGTACAGGATGCCTTGATTTCATTTGTATGCCACTCTCACGTAGTTTCTTAACTAAAGTTGTCTGACTGTAGTGCAAATGGGCATGAACAGCTAGCAGGGCTTCTGTAGCTAAACAAATTAAAGGTGGTGACTTGGTCATGCTCAATTCTTATTTTCTCAGTTCGCTTTCCTGAGGATTTGGAGGATGAGAACACAACTTTTAATCCAGAGTACAGCCATCAAGTGTTTGGAGATGAGTAAGTCAAAGTTTCCAGATTTAAACTAATAGCTCCAAAAGGGCAAAGTTGTTTCTTCAAAAACCAAAAACTTTTGCTAGTACTGAGTGCAAGGTAAGAAGTGCTGCCCTGGTGCTGCTGCTACTTGCTGATACAGGCCAGGATGCCACTGGCCTTCATGGCCACCTGGGTACAGCTGACTCACTCATGTTCAGTCAGTTGTTGACCAGCACTCCCAGTTCCTTTTCCAACTGTTCTTCCCCAAGTCTGTCACTTGTTGTGACCCAAGTCCAGCAGATCAGTACTCCTCTCCAGCCTAGTGTTGACTGTAATCTGACTTAGGGAGCATGCAGATCACTGATAAGGACATTAAATGGGACTGTCCCCAACACTGAGCCCTGGGGAACACCGCAGGGGAGCAGCTGTCGGGTGCATTTAACTCCATTCCCCACCACTCCTTGGGCATGGCCATCCAGACAGTGAAGAGTACAGCTGTTCAGGCCATGAGCAGCAGGTATCTCCAGAAGAATGCTGGTATCAAAGTCTTTCCTAAAGTGTAGGTAGAAAAGTATTTTTTCTTTTATTTTGAGTATGCTGAATTAATTAGTGCTGAAGTGTCATTTATTATTTTCCGTAGAGTGATACTCAGCAGTCTGGCCATAGATTAAAAAAAAAACAACCCACCACCAAAAAACAAAACAAACCAAAAAAAGCCAAACAAACCTAAGCAGAATCCACCTGCATGTTTCTGTGCACTTATTTAAATAGTGGTGTTTCTTAATTTCAATTTACTTTTGAAAAATTCTAAGTACTCCAATTAGAATATGTATTATTAATATAATATAATAATAATATTAAGTATATAATTAATATATACTACCTATATTAAATGTAATAAATTAGTTACACTATAGACATCTACTGCAGCTATCATTGACAATAATTACAATTTTAGTAATTAGAGAACTCTTCGATCTGTTAGTTTAGCTAGCAAGCAAATTCTTCTGGCACTTGCATTATAAATTTTAAATTATGAATGTACTACCATAAAAAAAAATCCCAGTTAAAAAAAGTTTTAGCTATGCTTTAACAAAAAAAAATTGGCCTGTTTCTTTGTGAACATTAGTATTTTCTGCACCTTTTTTTCAGAAAAGATATTCTCTATTCTTCATAAGAGTATAGAATTTGTGTTCAGGCACCTCCTATTTTCAAACTGTAGAAAAGGCCTTTGTATTCTATACTTTTTGCATGTACTAATTTCTGGTTAGATTGGATAACTAAATAGAAACCATCAACAAAAAACTTCACCAATTGCTACACCTGGTTATCTGTGCTTTGTACATTATAGGTTGAAGTAGTTTACTCCAAAATATTATACTACACTGTAAGGTAATGTTTAATAAATGTTAGCAATCAATTAATGTAAATAACTGTTAATGAGTTAAAGCTGTTGAAAAAGCATAAACACAGTATGAGCTGTTTCAGATATTCTCTCCTGAGCTGCCACAGTAAGAACACAGGCACTGCCTTACTGAGTTCAGAATATTTCCACTAGAGGAGCAAAATAACAGTGTAATGCATTATCGTTGTCTATATAGCACATATCCCATTTGATTCCCTTTTCCTAAGAGGAAACTTACTTTACCTTACCAGGGAAGAATATGTGAATGTCACATGAAATGAAGCCACTGTGATGTGAATGTTTTGTTTTGTATGGAGTTCCTGGTTGTTATTTTTTCCTTTCTCAGTGAAGTTGCTTTTGGCTACAAGGGACTCAAGATCCTCTTGTATTATATTGCTGGAAACCTGTCAACACTCTTCCGCATTGAATACACGTCAAAAGTGAATGAAAAGTTTGACTGTGTGGAGGTAAGTGCAGGTCTGCTTCTCTCTTTAACATAACATTGAGAAGGTTTACTTGGGTTCTAGGTTTAGTAATTGCATACCTAGACATGGTTTAAACTAAAATGAAAGAAACAAAGCTTCTGTTTGCTAAGCTGATAAAGAGCTTTGAACTTCCCATTCCCTGATGACAATACAATCAAAATTGTGTCAAACAGAACAGTCAGGTATGAGGTGCTGGTGCCAAAGCCAGTGTCACAAAATAAACCTCAGCTTGGCCAGTCTGTATTTTCATATTAACCGTGACCAGGCGGAGGACTACTATTGGTGGGGTTAATGACGGAGAGAATCAGTGAGAAGGAAAAGGAGGTTTCTGTAAGAACTTCATGAGGTAGTATGCTTGACTGTGTCTCTCGAAACATGGAGAGCAAGTAGGGCAGAAAAGAGATTATTATAAACTTCGGTATGGGTATCATGTATGCTTTACATCTTTCTTAAAGGAATGTGATAATACAATTACCTGCAGGGTTTTTGTTTGGTTGTTTCTTCTTTTTCCTGCAGGTTACAGAATATTTGTAGAATAGCTTTTTTTTTTTTTTTTCCTCTCCTACTGTCTATATGTTCTCCAAATATGACTTCAGACTGCATTTAAGTTACTACTTCAAATTCATTGGAATTTATTTAAATAATTTCAAGGAAAGGCCTATTGTAAAAGGAGAAATACATTGGAATGACTTCAATAAAACAATTTTAAAGATTTGCCCTTCCTTGTTTTGAAGGTGTATTAGAATATACTCAGTTCAACAGTTCCTGGACATGTCTGAAATACTTGGGAGGCTAGAGTAACATGTCTTAGGAGTGAAAGGTCCTGCTCTTCAATCTTAAGAAGGATTATTTGGGAATAAGGGAAAAATGGAAAGGCTGTTGACCATATAGTAAACATATTAAAATCAAATTGTCCAATCTTTCACTGCTATAATTTCAAAATAGAACAGGAATCTGCACCCACCATAGCACCTTTTAAATTCATCTATTTTCTGTACAAATGGCAAACCCAGTTTACTTCTCTGGAGGTCTAAACAAGGTCTGTCTTGCCCTTTGCACACTGCAGCTTTTTTGATTGATCAGAATGGTTGCTTTTTTCAAGCCCTGTTTCCTTATACTGAATTATTCCTCCAATTCCTTTAGGGACTGAGATGGGGACAAAAAAGATCTTTTTGAGCAGCACTTGTGTTTACTTTCCAGAGCTTTACATGCCTTGACTGAAGGGGAAGAATGTGGTTGCTTACCTTGTGCTTCCCTTGATGTTACTAGTACTGTAGAGTCAAATAAGCTGCTTATATTGCTATATCTAAACATATGTAGGAAAAAAATACGTGGGTGTAGTCAATCATTTGTCTTTGCCATCGGTTTAACCAGCCTAAGATAACACATTCGCAGAGGTTAAAACATAAGCTGTCCTTACAGCAGGATGTGGATTTAAATGCATATTAACATTTCTTTTTCTAAGTTAACTATTTGCTGATCCCTCCTCCTTGATGATAATTATACTAAGATGCAGACTATCCACACATGACAGATAATCCTGTGCTGTGAATAGATGGCATTTAGGAAAGGACAGCAGTTTCTGCCTTTACCATAACTAGTTACAAGCAAGTTGGTATTAATGCTCCACAAAGTTATTCACAGCTGAGGATTTTGTACCCAAATACCCATACAAGCTCATTCAACAGCAGGTGGTTTTATAATATTAAGTTTGGTTTCATTATTGCTAAAGCAGCTGCTAGGGACTGACAGAAGTATTCATCCCAATACCACTATTTTTTTTTCTCTGAGATCTTTTTGAACATGAGGAAGAGATACAATACTGAAATGTCAAAAGGCAGAACTCCAGTCATATTTATGCATCTTAAAATGGTTTAGATCCATCTTTAAAGAGATTATATTTTTGGGGAAGCCTCAGCAAAGTATGATCATGTTTTGAACAGAAGCTGGTGCTTCGTTTAGTGAATGTAGACAAAATTTATCCCTTGAATTGAGTTAATTCTTTTAAATAACTGAAGAGGAACTGCTTTCTTCTAGTGTAACTATTAATAGCAATGACCTCTGAATTGCTTGCTGCTTTGAGCTTTGCAGCTGTTCCACTATCTTCCTTTTTTCTGCATTTTATGATGGGATAGGGGTAAAGTATATCACTAAACTCTGTATCTTGCTTTGCATCTAGTGTATGCATTTGCTTTATAGAAAAATTAATTTAAAAGTATTGTTTCAGTATTTGGCACTTTTCTAATATAATACTGCTAATAACTCCATTTCTCTCCTCTGAAGTATGTGCATACAATTTTTAGAGAAATTCAACTCTCAAATACGCTTCTATAGTTATTTTAAATTAAGTCACTGTGAAACAGCATCTACATGGTATGCAAATGTCTTAGCTGCCTATTAGTACAATAATAATTTCTAAATTAAAATTACCCAGAGTCAAATGTGATGTACAAAGAGACATTACCCACTTAAGCAAACCTACTACAAATCAAGTGTAGTTACATACCAATACCAAATTCCCTGTCATCACCTTGCATGATTCTGATTGGGAAGGTAATACATTACAGGCAGCACTTCATGAACCATAAGTGTAACAGCTCTTGGCTGGCTTAATTCAGATTTTTGCATACTTCATTGTAAGTTGCTTTGCCTATGTTAAACATTGCTGTAGTAGTCAACAGGATTGTTTTTCTGAAGAAAAATATTTGTGCATCCATTCCATTTGGTAAGGTATGAGTGTCTTGCTCTGATAAAAAAAAAATTAGCCTTTCACTGATATCAAAGAAATGCACAAGGGAAGGCAGTAAACACATTTTGGTAGGCCCTTGAATTATGGGCACCTCAGAGAGAAGTGTTTGAAAAGGACCTCCTAAGTAATGAATGTTTCCATTAAAAAGTACAGCTTTTAATGAAATAAATTATTTTTTATGTGGTTGATATATGGAGATTCCAGTATTTCAGGTCTTATTAACTGAAAATTGCATGGCTTAAACTTGTGTCACTGCTCAAACTGAGGATTCTGGGATTTGCTCTGTAAGGAGAGATCCTGTTAAACCTAAAAGTAATTGAGGATTGTATTTTCTTGGGTCAGACCCCATTGCAAGTGGAGAGAATTTTTAGGAGGCAATAGGTGAAAATGTGTTGTAGTCATATAGAATCGAGAAGTATCATCTAGTGTTTTATTTGCTAAGCCTCTGTCATACTTTAATTCTTACTGCTATATTGAAAACAAGACTTTTCTCTGGTGGCAGCTAGTGATGAATGTGCTACCTTACAGGCTTTGCACAGGTCACAGTTTGGCTTCTTACCATTAATGAAGAAACTTAGAAATGTGAGGGGAAGCAAAATTAAACATGTACATAGTACTTCCTACTGTATATTCACCCTTTTTAGATGTCGTCCACATGTCATCTGAGTTATTGTACTGTTTCTTGAAAATACTGTTTTAATTCTAGATTATTTTTACATGCTTATTCAGTAATATAAAATGCAAGTTGCTACAGATTTAATTGTGATTTCTTACAGCTCTATCAGTAGTACAGACATAATAGCTGTGTAAACAACGTTTTTGCACAATTTATTTAAAAAAAGGCATTTCTAAATTGTGTTCCATATAAATGTGGTTTTTAATGTAATTCATTGATTCTGAAGAAGTGGCTGGTTTTGTGTAATCCCCTTAAATCAGTAAGTGTAAAGAATACGTATTTTAGCTAATATTGGTTTATGAAGAATAGCAAAAGCGCCAACAAATTATCTTTGTTTTGAGAATGAAATGAGTGTACACATTTTTACTGAGTTCTTACACCAGGTATTGTAGAGCTGTATTTTAACTGCTTAATAGCTCTCTCTCCAAATATAAATATAAATGTTGGTAGTACCAAACCATTAAGAATAAAACTTGTTTGTGCTGAACTAAGTCTATCTTTCTCTACACTAAAAATGTAACTGAATTATAAAGTGCTATTCATTTGCAGGTGCATTGCTTCTGCTTAAGGGCCCATGGTTGAAAGGACAGGAATTAGTAGCATGTTGTATTAGCCTTTTGTAGTGTATTTTGTTCTAAGCATCTTAATTTCCCTGTTTTGAATGCTAAGTAGCAAGAGTCTTGGTTTTGAACTAATACCCATCATGCATGTAAACGGTGTGAAAGAGCTGCTTAGTAAGTTAACACAAAGTGTTCTTGTGTCCGCCCTTGTGGAAATAGATACAATACAAACATTACAGCTGAACTCACGGCAAACTCCATTAAGTAAAAACCTGGATTCATTGTCCAGAGGAAAGTTTGAATTGAATGTAAGCTCATTTTGTTGAATGTAATGTCAGGCTTTTAGGGGTTGTATTGAGGAGTATGGTTTTGTTAAGTTGAGACCAATTCATTAAGTTTTATTGCCTGGTGAGAAGCAGTAATACGTTATTGTGAAGCTTCATCAAATATTCATGGTTAAAAAGAAGTAGTAAATGTATTCAATCAAGTGGTCTTTTGGGGGTCTGAAAAGGATTATGAAGTCTGCTCAGCTGATAGTCTCTAACTTGGCCATCTGAAAAGAGTAATCTCTGAATTAAATTTTGGTGTCAGAATATTTTGTCTTCTACAGTATGTTAGACTACAGGTCAGATTTGCTGACGGTATTCATAAGTTGTACTATTTTATGTCAAACCTTGTTTTCAAAACTTTCTTTTATTAGAATGCAGGATGTGGTTGTCTGAGTTTGTACTGTTTTGCAGCTGATTCTATAGACAGGCATTTCAAGCAGGGGGCCATAAGAATGCCAGAGTGTGCTAGCTGTCACTTTCCTCTTTGGGAGCTACCGTTTTTGGTCTTTGTCCCTTTTTCTCTGCTTAGTTCTGCATCACCTAATACCTCTTGTAAGCTGCTTGTTTGGGAACCTGAGTTCTACAAGGCTGTGTAGCATAGCATAGTCTTGGTGAATTGCTGTCTAGGAAGTCTTGGCTTCTGAACATGCTGCGCTTACAGAATAGCCACCAATGCTCTTAGTCAAGCTTGAACAAATATAACAATCACTAAACATTAAAATGTTCATGAACTTAGGCTGTAACCAATAGCTTTTTGATGCTTAAAAAGGCTGGACTGTGACATTTCTGATCTCCTGAGTGCAGCTCCTTTACTTGCTGAAAGATCCCTAATGAACAACAAGATATCTTGCTTTTTCTTTTTTCTCTTTCCTTTTTGGTTTTTTAATTGCTGGTAGATAAAGTGTGTCTCACATATTTATTTCTTAAACACAACAGTGACATCAATGCTGTCTTTTTCTAATTTTCCACCGATCCTTCCCCTTTTTGTAATCTCCAGGCAGATGATGTGGAAAGTAAAATTAGAGAAATCATTCCGCCTGGTTTTTGTACAAACACAGATGACTTTGTGTCTCTGCTGGAGAAGGAAGTCAACTTCAAGCCCTTTGGAATGCTGTTACACACATATTCTATCCATAATGAGGAAGCTGGTGAAGATATAACATATCAGATATACAAGGTATGAAAAATTAAGTTAAACTTCTGCTTTTGAGCAACCAAATTCAACTTTATTTTGCAGAGATGCACCTTCTGTAGTGACTCAACTGTAGTGTAGAAATACTATAATTTTACCCATTTGTAAATCATTAACATGCTTTTTTATATCAGAGAATTTAATTAGGTTTTACATAGTTTTTCCTCTTGCATCTGTGATAGGTTTCACCTGACTTCTCCTGGCTTTNGCGACTGTTCATGTGAATGGCCAGGCTTTCGAGAATATCATGAAAGGCTTCAGACGTTCTTGATGTGGTTTATTGAAACTGCTAGCTTTATTGATGTAGATGATGAAAGATGGAACTACTTTCTAGTGTAAGTACAGTTCTAAAGCAACAGTGGACCTTATTACCTCCACAAAGCCTGCATTTTAATTGTGGCTGGCCAATTATTGGAGCAGTATAATGATATTTTTCCCAGGAAAGAAAAAACATTGTTTATGAGGCTTGAGTTTTCCTCCATTATGCTTTGGGAAAGCTTGAGAATAGAGCTGAATTAAATGCTGTTGTCCGTTAGAGCCCTGAATGTAGGCTTAAACAGTAAAATGAGCTTTGCCTGTGTTTTCTTTTACTTGCCACCTATTCATCTTTATAATAGGCAAGTGCACTGAAGTGCTGTAAAGAGGTCTGATTTATCCAAGTTGCTGCACACCAATTAAGTGAATTGTACATTCAGAACATAGCAGGTGTACCCATTGGGCCCTCACAGAGTAGCTTGCTGACACTGAAAATTCAGTTGGAGAATGGAAAAGAAAATGGACACTGCATGGGAGCGCAACTGTAATTGACCTGCTTGGCTTTCTGTTTTATCTGCAGATTTGAGAAGTATAATAAGGATGGAGCTACGCTCTTTGCGACCGTAGGCTACATGACAGTCTATAATTACTATGTGTACCCAGACAAAACCCGGCCACGTGTAAGGTAATTGGCGGTGTAACTCGTGCCTTGCCTTTTATTTCAGAAGAGGGAACTGCTGAAGTTCCCAATACTTGTTTATAATAGTGTTGATTTGTTTAAAAAAATCCCCATTATTAGCTGTCTATGCACTGATTTTTTTTCATTGTTCTCTTCTTGAAGCGGAGGGAATCTCAAACAAGTTTTGAATATTTTACAATTTTAAGATTCTGTTAAAAATTACATTTTAACATGAAGATTGCACATACCTTAATCCAAAATGAAATACCATTTTCTTTTTAAGACTTCACATTATGTTTCCAAATGCTTGCATTTGAACTGAAAATGCATTCCTTTGTCTGTAGCCAGATGCTGATCTTGCCACCATTCCAAGGAGAAGGCCATGGTGCTCAGCTGCTTGAAACAGTTCATAGATACTATATGTCTTCTCCTACAGTACTTGATATAACAGGTTTGTGTTAAATTTTTAATAAGGAACTTTAACAGGTTGTTAGCCCAGAAGCTAACTTTTATATTCCTTTGTGTGAATTTAAAGCATTTTGAAGATTTAGCTTCTGCTCAGTTCAGGATTAATAGTACCCTGGTTTACAGAAGTGTATATAGTGTAGCTTCTTAAATACCTTACTCAGAGAACAGCACACCAGGAAAATTCAATCCCTAGCGTGAACGGATTACCAGTTAATTAACTATTTTATTGTGAGATACACAGCTGAGTTTGCCAAGAGATCAAGCTTTGTCAAATTCCTGGTTCAGCTTACCCCTATTAGCCAAAACTCAAACTTGAGGAGGGACACAACACACCTAACTAAAGCAGCATATTTAATATTAGTGTGCAAGCTGAAATTTTACAGACAGTAAGAGTTTGTAGAGAAGTTGTGCTCTAGGAGCACATATTGCTGGCTGAAGGTAGCCATGATAATAGATGTGTGTGCACAAATACCTAACAACAAAAGATTGTGGAAATAGCAGATAAAGGGTCCATGTGCATAACAAAACTAACATTGAAAGTTGCCACAGGCATGACATCAGTCCTGTGGTTTCAAGTCTAGTAGAGGAAGAAATGCAGTTCAAACACGTTTACCATTCAATTCTATGTGTAGTCTCATCTTGGTTATAAATAACTCTCCATTCTAATTTAAGCCCAATAGACCACTTGATTTCATAATGCGTTGTTGCCGGATCATCATAACAAAATCCACCTCATAATTTCAGTCCAGTTTGTGGGAACCTAAGAAAGTATAACTTAGTTCATGCAACAGGAACTCATGTGCATCATGCATTCTTCCTTTTAATTGTACAAACCTTTACGTAGCTTTTATAATTGAAGACGAGCAAAGTCTTAACATGCTACTGCATAAGTCCTATGGCATGTTCCTGGCTCAGTGCCTTAAAGGCAGGGTTGTAGCAAACAGTAAATGTGCACTAAAATATTGGTACATTTTTCTGTGGAATGAAGCAGGAGAAGGCTTGCAATATTCTACATGGCACTCAAGTTATGAAGGTTAAGACTCTTAGAGAAGTATTTGTTGTCCTTTTTGAGGGGGCCGTTGAACTTGGACTATCTTAATATGGCCAGGATATTTAGTTACATATCATCTAAAATTGTAAAATAAAACCTTTAACCTTTCTGTAAAGAGAAAATGAAGATCTAATAAATTTCTTTGAAAACAGCTAATGATTTACTCATTAAAATTACTTCTGAGTGTTATGTTTGCAGCGAATATTTTGTTCTGCTTATACCTTGTCATCCTGACACGAACAAAATGTATGCTGCTAGTGCTTACTGGACAGAAACTGCCTCATTCTTCTTTTAACTACTCTGAGTGCGAAAGAATGAATCAATTTACTTTAGTGCACTTCTCCAATCTCTTTTGCAGAATAAGTGCTATAAGGCTTGCCATACAAGATTATGCCACTCATGCACAATACGTTTTAAGCCAACCCAGAAAAATAAATCGTTAGTTGTGTGGTGCCACATACACTACGTGGTAAAAGCTTCTATCCCAGTCCTTCTTAGTAGCTTTGTTTTGCTTTTGATCATCCTAAAACTGCAAGTTTTAACTATTTACAGTGTACCTCAAAACTAAAGGAAAACACATCTGGGATGTAAGCTGGTTAGCAATAAACTCCACAATGCTATCTCTCAGAAGAATGAGTGTTGAAGAGGAAGCATGGCCTTGCTACTTGTTTGTAGTGAGTTTGTCTAAAGCAAGGAAAAAAAATATATTCACAATGTTGTACATATTTCCTTACTGCATAAAATAGTTGCATATGGGCTCATGTTGATCTTAACTGTGGCTAGTTCTCCATTTCAGTGTTTTTTTTTCTATAGCAACAGTTTTGATAGCTATGCTCTCTTTTAAGTAAAATGGAAGTAACTTGAAATCATTATCAGCTTTTGCTTAGGTCCTTTCAGCCTTTTCATTTTGGATAATCTTGTCCTTTGGCTTCTTGTACCTTTTCCTGCCTTCCCTGCTAACAAAGACTAACTCCTGTGCAATACATGTCTTCAGCTGGTTTACTTGTATACTATCGGATGTTTTCATTAATTCTTTTTCCACATTTTCCCTTTTGTTTGTGTTTTAGTAGTTCTACTACTGTCAAATATAGAATAGATGAAAAATACAAGAAAAGAGATTTATAGGCTAGTCTTTTCCCAAGGAGTAAAATGGGTTTAAACAAGTCCATTTCACAATACATATGTACAATATGTACAGCACTGCATACACAAAATATTAAAAGTTTCTCTTAATGTGGCCTGTTTGATATCTGCTGTCAAACATTGAAACCTTTGATAACAGTGCTTACAATTAAGCACAGTTGTTTATATACTGATGAATATTGCATCTGCTTTTGTTTTCCATAGTTCTTTGTAATTACATACCAGAGATGAGAAAACAAATAATGATAAGCTTTTTTTATTCTTTCCAGCTGAAGATCCATCTGAGAACTATGTGAAGCTTAGAGACTTCGTTCTTGTAAAGCTCTGTCAAGATTTACTTTGCTTTTCCCCAGTAAAGTTAATGCAAGGTTTCAGTCAAGAAATGGTGATGGAAGCTCAACAAAAATTGAAAATTAATAAGGTATTAATCAGTACAGTTGTAGTTGGACATATTCTTATCAAACTAGTACAATACAATTTTAAACTTAGAGACATGGAATTTACACACTGGCTTATTTTGACACTTAAGGATGTATCAGGAGATATATGCCTTTTTTACCTACAAATTCTATTGTAATAGAATTTTACATGGGTTTGATTTCTTTCAAGAGTATGCAAGTAAGTGTTGCTTTGGGAATGCAGAATGCTAAAGTGGCAAACAACTTACTAATGCAACTCTAAACACTTGAAGAATTGAAGAGTTAAATTGAACAATGAAATTTGCTGGTAATATTGAGTTATTAAACTCATTTTTGAGTACGGTAGTGAAATAGCAGAGTTGCTTAATTAAAAACATATTTGAATGTGGTGTACTCAAGACTTTAAACCTTGAGGGATGGGCATTGTGAAGCCATATTTAGACCTGTTCATGAAAATGGTATAGCTTCTATAAGGAAACTACCTCTGCAGCCTTCTGTATTTTAAATCTGAAAGAATAAATAAATTTCATTTGCTTTTTTAACAGTATATAAACATGTGGTAGTGTAGCAAACAAACCACTTCATTTTTGTTGTGTTGTTCAGAAAAAAATACTTGGTCTTAAATTCTGTTTCCATACAGATGCAAGTTAATTCTAATATAGTAGCAACATAATTTTCTCCCCAGATGTCGTACTTTCTGATCCTGATACCAAAAGCACTTCAGTTTTTCCATTTACTAATTAATTTTCTTCCCTAGTAAACAGAAAACTTTAAATATTGTTTAATTTTCGTATTTAGAACTTTCAGGGAGCCTTGTGAAGGGCAGTAGATATATGTGGATTGTTAAAATTAGCAAAGTGGATACTGTTTGGTTTTGTTTGATGTCACTCTACTTCCAATCCTTGCTCTTAGAAGTGATTTTGGACTCTGGCTTCTGGGCTTTCTGCTGTTCACTTACAGCAAGTCCTTGAAGCACCTCTACGGCTGGCGCAACACTTGAGAGATCAGACACTGGGTGCATGGAAGAAAATGATTTTCAAGTAAAAAGAAAAATGTTTATTCACTGAATTTACCAGATAGGACAGATTTATCCTTGCCCCGTGCTCTGATAAGATGAAGCATTACTCTAATATTTCAGTATTTCTGCACTTGGAGTTCTGTTGAGTGACCTCTTTATTCAGATATGGTTTTTATTCTCCTTTCTGTTCATTAGCAACACACAAGACGAGTTTATGAAATTCTCCGATTGCGTGCAACAAATATGGGTGATGCAGAACAGTCCAGAAGCTATCGGTTGGATGTTAAAAGAAGACTGATTGGGCCCTATAAGGTGTATATGACTTAAGTATCATTTTTTATTTATTTCAAGGCTAATTATACTTGATTTNTTTACTTTAATTTCCATAAATGTAGTTGATGCCAATTATGTTGCCAATCAACTACTATTAGTTATGCAGTGTTCAGCTGACATATATACAGATGCAGAGGACATTCGTACGTAGCAGCACTGAAGATCCTGTGTTTGGCTTCTGACTGTTTCCTGCCCAGTTCCAGCAGGAGGTTGCTACTAAGCTTATGCTATCTAGCTACAAGTGGCATTATGCCCAGGTAGGTTTAAGGGAGGAGAGTGGTCAATTTCTTGAACAGGTTAAAAACATACCTTAAACAGACAAGCCAGAAATTTAAAGAGAGGTAAAGTTTACACTGCTGACTAGATTCCT
>WBNO01022679.1:0-15767 GCA_013400575.1 Peucedramus taeniatus | reverse complement strand
GGGGAGTTAAAGACATTCACCATATGGGAAACAATATGAACATTTGAAGCCCTGCATACTGGTCTTTTATCTTAGAATGGATAAACAATAAATAGAGAAACTAATTTAACCTAAAATGTTGTAGAGCGTAAAATTGTGGGGAACAAAGTGCACCAGTACAAGCAAATTATATAGATTTTTCTGATTAGAAGCATGCTCAGATTGCTTTCTCTAGATTTATTCATCATTTAGTAAGTATCAGAATTAAGATTAGGTTAACTTGGCATGCTTTCCAACCCCCATCTGTTACAATGTTGTTTCCCACTGTACTTAAACAAAGCTAGTCTTAGAACTGTCAGCACTGATTCCATTTCAGTATTTAATTTTCCATTGTTTATTGTAGGATATAGGCTTTGTATAATATCTGTAAATTCCAATTTAATAAATGGCTTGGTTTATCAGTATTTTCACACCGTAAATCACTAAATAGTAAAAAAAAAAAAAAGCCCCAAAAAAACCCCAAAACCAAACCAAAACCAAAACGAAAAAACCAACCAAACAAAACACCCCAAAAAACCAAAAAACACACAAAAAAAATATTAAATTGTGACATTGGGACAGAAAAAGCAAATATAGTCCATTTTGGATGCCCAAACTGAGACTAGTATGCTTTCTAATAGCAGAATAATAATTTACTGTTATCAAAGTTGACATTTCCTTGACAAAGTTTCTGTTAACTTCATTTGCAGCTGAATTGCTCATGTTGCTGCCAAAGAGATTTCATGAACAGAGAGATACAGCAACATCCTTCAAAAATCTCTGCATCAGGGGTTGTGCAAAAGGAAGAGAAGAATCCAGGTCTCTGTAGTAGCCTTTTTCTTTAAAAAAAACCAGAAAATCAAATATTAAGAACAGCAGAAATTTGTTTTACACTTCTACAGATAATGTGCAGCTATTCACCAGAGTAACCTTGCACAATTTATTACATGACTTTGAGAAACTGAATGTCTTCACTCAGACCTTTCCTTAAAATGTTCAATAAGCAATGTCTTCCATGGTTGTATCTATACTAGTCTGAAAGACACACCCAACTAATTGACATATAATAGTCAATAGTTACATATAAAGTAATTTAACTCTGCCTGACAGAGTAACTCTCACCAGACTTCACCTGGATAAATAAGTTAAAAACCTATAGCATTAAAGATGTCTCTCCCTTCCACCTCCCTTTTTTCTTTTAATAAATTGTTCAAGACATTGTCTTGCATGAAAATGGGGATGCAATAAAACTTAATTTTCAAAAAAGTTATCAAACAATATTTTAATTATACAGTTATAACAGGTGCAGAACAAAAGAGGAGAGCTTTTTTTACAGTGACTAAGATTTTGTCTAAAGTTCCTCAGTGGCTCAGTCTTCTCAGAGAGGGGTTGATAATGCCCATTGTAAACTCTTTCAGAAGAGGGCTGTCTTGTTATGCCAGCTGGAACAGAGCTCTGATCAACTTTTCAGTTTTTGTATGACAGTGTTTCCTGTACTACCTGATGGGCTTTGTTAGCTAGTTTTGTTTGTTAGTTCTCTTAGAAGATCTCCAGTATGCAAAATTCCATTACTCAAAGACTTTTTTGCACAAGTTGTTTCATAACTCTCTATTAACTAGCTTCTCAACAGTCCAAGACAGTCAGAAGCGAGAAAGAAAACCAAAGCAATTCCTCATTTATATCATTGAAAACCTAACTTCCAACCACAGAAAGCAACTGGGGACAGCAACAGCTTCAATAAGATCTGCTGTCAGCCATCATTCATACAATTGTACTTCAATGTCATTTTATCTTTTTTACCTCCCATAAGACATCCTTTGAAGTCCTGCTTAAGTCTACTTTTACTCATGTATGCAATATACCCCATTTTTATTCAAGCAAAGCCTTAAGTAGCTGGCTGTAATTAAGGCTAGTAGAGAAAGATATGTGAGTTAGAATATTCAGAATACCAAGATGATGTCTCATGTCATAAGGCATGACAACTACTTTTAAAGGAATGTTCAAAGCATTACATGAAATCAAATTTTTACTGTGGATCTCTAAATTTAATAAACAAGATAAATCCAGCAAGCTTTCTTTATGCATGTGTTTCATTAGGGCTTTTTGGTTTGGCTTTTTTTTAGGTACCTCAAAAAAAGCTGATAAAGGTATCACTTAGATTTCTAATTTGTATGGGTGTCCCTGCATTTCTTATAAATGCAGAGACTTAGAATCTCTGTCTCAAAGCTACCAATACAGACCTGCTCACAGCAGTCTCCAGGAAAACAGAAATTTTGATGTAGGTCACCACAAACAGCTTGAAATATATCAGAGGGAGGTCTCTAAAGGTAAAATACATGCACTTCTGCCTTCTTTTGCTTTCCCATAGTTGAAGAAGTATTATGAAATGTAGGTAAACTGAGAAAATGACAACATCTATATAGCTTTACTTTCTCAGTAAAAGCAGGCTAAGAGTACAACTGAAAATGAGTACCACTAATCAAGTATCTGTGCAATATCTTGAGGTATAGAGAAGAACCAAAATTTAACTGGATGACAAAGAACTTTCCTTCACCCTGGAATGTGTCAGTGTTCCTCTGAATCACAGATGACATGTACACAAAACTGCAAGGCCTTGGGTTGGATAAGTTGCCAGAAGAGCAGTAAATGGTAGCATATCAAAGTGACCAGAGCTACTTTGAGCAAGTTTATTCAAAGCAAATATTATAAGGTTATATGTAACAGAGCAGCACACAATCATGTAGTGAGCTGTGCATGAAACAAAAGAAGGATAAATAAGGCTCATGTTTGTGAAATTGCTACCTAAAATACTTTTTGAGTTTAGTATGAAGTTAATTTTTTTAAATTAAATACACTAGTATCTGTATACATTATTTCCTTTTTTAGACTATATATTTATCTCAACAGTGTCCTAAAAAATGCTAGTCTGTTAATATTAATTTCTCTAAACTGAGAGAAATACTAAAACCAAAACAGAAACAAAAAATCACTAAGAAAGAAAAGGTTTATACCAGTACATGTATTTCTGTCTATCACCCAGTTAAAATAAATAAAACTTTGACCTGGTGGAAAGCGTACTGCAGAAAAGGACTTGGGGTTCTTGGTGGACAACAAGCTTTCCTTGAGCCTGCACTGTATCCTTGTGGCCCAGAAGGCCAGTGGTATCCTGGGGACATTGAGAAGAGTGTGGCAAACAACTCAAGGGAGGTGATCCTGCCCCTCAGCTCCACCAGCCCTTACTCACCTCTGGTGAGGCCACACCTGGAATGCTGTGTCCATTTCTGGGCTCCTCAGTACAAGAGACATGAAGCCCCAGCAATGAGTCCAGCAGAGGGCAACAAAGATGTTGAGGTCACAGAAGCATCTGTCTTACAAGGAAAGGCCGGGACAGCTGGGCCTGTTCAGCCTCAAGGGGAGATGACAGACAGAGGACCTCATCTGTGTTTATAAGTATCTGAAGGAAGAGTGGCAAGAAGCTCTTCTCAGTGGTGCCAACCCAAGGAAAAAAAGGCAATAGGCAGAAACAGATGCACAGAAGTTCCACCTGAATCTGAGGAAGAAATTCTTCACTGTGCAGGTAACCAATCGGTGGAACAGATTGTCCAGAAGAGCTGTGGAATCTGCCCTAATGGCAGATATTCAAGAACCATCTGGACGCAATCTTGTACCATGTGCTCTAGGATGACGCTGCTCAAGTAGAGAGGCTGGACCAAATGACCACTGCAATCCCATCCAGCTTGACCCATTCTGTGATAATTCAAGAATTATAAACAATTGTATGCCATAAATTCACCTTAGGTACAATGTTAAATTATCAGCAAACCACTTTCAGCATTTTGGTTCTTTGTAGAAATGTTCTTCAGTTTTAGAATTAGCAAAGAGCCAAAAAAAAACAACAACCCCCAAAAAAACTCAACAACAAAAACAAACAAACAAAAAAAAATACAACTCAAACCTTTTAAAGAAAAAGTATACTTCTCCCAGTAGATGCCAAATAGTCCAGCTCAGACCTTAAATTAGGAAATAATCTGTAAATAATCTGGATGTACGCTTGGCAACATGTTCAGAATCCAGTCGCATTCAGTTTTCAATGGACTATTTGTATTAAATGGCTAAAGTATTTAAACAGCTCATGTTACCTTGGATTATGAAAAGCACAAATGAACACTTCATAGTAATGAAGCCAGGATCAAAGTAACAGTAACATCCTATTAGTGGACCTTGGGGCTTTTTGATTTTCAGGAATCTCCTTCCTCCACTGGTCCTTGATTAAGGAACCCTGATAAAACTGCCACCACTAATTTCAGGAAGCAAGATTAAAATAACTCTTTGAATCACTTTCGAAGATGTACTAAGGAAAACCATAACAATCTTATGGGTTTCAATTTATATACTCAACATGTTAAATTACTTAGTTCACAGAGTAACCCCAAATGTTAAAAAAACTAAAGGAGAGAAAATGCTACTATTAAATTATATTTTAAAATTAGGTGAATTGCTCCAATGGAGACATATTCTCTTCCATGTCAACAAGATAAAATCTCACGTCATTACTCCTGTTATGTTAATGTTTAGATCCTCTGATGTGGCTTCTGCAACCATGACAGGATATGTTTGAAGGACTGTCATCTGCTCCACTGAAATGCATAACCTTTTGTCAGACAAGTATACTTCACAGACCACTGTCTTTTTCTTTTCTTTTGTCACAAATATATGCTTGGCTTGTTCTAATGGAAAACATTAAATGTCATTCTGTCTGTGTGTGTGTGTGTGTGCACATACTGTACAGTAGGAAGCTGTGGGAAGATGCTTCCAAGAGTGGACATTTTCTGGGAAAACTCTGGAAGTCATTCAGTTATTACTAACAAACAGTTAATTGCACTTCTATTCCACAGAATGATTATGAGATTTGTTTTTTTTTTCTTTTATATGTTTAGCACACACATAAGAATAGGAAGCAAGAGGAAAAACTTGAAAACTTCATTTATTGACAGAAGAATCTGGAAAAGTGTTTTTTAAACTATTATTCTTATTTTCTCTCTCTCGCGTTTGTACAGCAAACACAATGCTTAAGTAGCCATAGGATTTTTCAGGATTAGGACAGATGAACTGGAACTACTACTTTTCAGTAAAAATATTGTTTTCTCTTCTCTAAAGTTTGAAATTTTAAAACTATATTTTTTTGCACATTCATAATACTTCTAAAATACAGATTACAAATAGAGCAGCTTTATGCTGCTTTATCATGTCAGAATTACTTGCTCTACTCTTCCTAAATCTTAAACTGCACCATCTCAAAAAATAATTTCTTCCAAGTGAGAGATAGATATGTTACAAATTTTCTTTTCCCCAGTAAGTGACTTTACAATCAGGGAAATGATTCTGACCATTGTCACAGTCCCGACTCTACAAGAGACATATGTCTTCATGCCTTTTTGGCTTTAAGATTTAAAATCCACGTGTCAAAAATCTGCTGTAATCTGCTAATGAGATGCACAAGACTTCAGACAACGAACCCAACCTTTTTCTGGAATATGTGTGTATATATCTTTAGGTGTATGTATATGTTCGGCAGTTAACAGCACAACAAAGTGGACTACAGCTGATTGAAGAGTTGTGCCAATTTACATTGGCTTAAGTAATGGGATCCATTTGTAGTAGAAAGTATTCGAAGGGCCTGGTTCCCTTGAAACACTGGCTATTCATCCAGCTATGGATTCAAGGGAGAAAACCATTTCTTCTTGAAGCAGATTACTGTTTGCATTCTATGTATTTCACTGCTGGAATGTATGGTCACCAAAATCCAATAATGGGACAAGTGTCATAAAATTTAGTCACAAATTTGAAGAAACAACTGGTAAGATAAGGATGGCAATGCAGGGACATTCCAAAAAACAGAAGATGAAAAGTACGGACAAAGTTACAGCTGAACAGTTAAAATAGTTAATTAAACAGTTAAAATAGCTAATTAAAACCTTAAAGTGCTTAAAATATTTTTTGCATATATACCACTAAACAAGATCTGTGGCACTATTAACTCTGTATAGAGATCTTAAATTGTGAAATAGATTACTTAGGTTGCAACTATAATTTTAACATCTGAAAAGCAGTACAAATGGTAAAATTGGCTCTATTTTTTTAATTAGGTGCCTACATTGGTGTACTTTAATAAAGGAGTATCCAAACACTTCCAGGGAAATCAGCAATTTCTGGAAAAGTTTATACAAGGTTAATGAAAATTGGCTTTCTTACTTATTCATCAGTTTACAGAGACTGAACTGAGACAACTTTATGTAACTACTGAAGAGTCAAAGTCCAAAAATAAGTCATAGCATAAGTTCATATCAAACATCTGTACAGGGAAGAAAGCAAACATCTGGAGCAAATGACTGTGTGTTTTCTTTTCATCCAATTTCCTGAAACTAAAAGTCTGGCAATTGCACTTAATCTTCTGTGGAAAGAAAACAGAATTAAACATTTGACAGAAAGCATAAAAGTGGTACCCAGAAATCTTCTTACAATTAGGGAGCAATAAGTACATCTTCTCTCAGATGTAAAATTAAAAATCATTCTGACAGTCAATTGACTTGCCATATATACATGATTTTCCTTTAAGATGCAAAGGAAACTGTCTAGAACAGCAGAATTTCAAACACCATAAGGATCCAGCTGAATCAAGTAGATTAAAGACATCCTGGAACATAAAAACTGTATTATATTGAATTTTTTCATGAGGAAATAAAAATTATCAACTGAGGATATTTAAACTCACTCTAAGAAATATTTCTGGGGTCTGTGACTTTCCTGCATTTATTTATTTATTTATTTATTTATCTATTTATTTATTTATTTATTTATTCTCTTAGGGAAATAGGATTTTACGATACCTTTCTGCAAAATCCAAACTATAAATGGCTAAAAAGGAGAACATAGCAGTGATAGCTTTCAAGGTACATTCCATATTAAAAATATTAGAAGACTATCAGAAGATTGTGAAACACTTCAGAATATTTCAGCCTTTTCCCACACTATAGAAATTCAGTTTTACCCAAAAATTAGTAGACAATCTGTGGATTAAATTTTCTCTGATTTGTTACCTTTCATCTAAAGAGGCAGCTACTTCATTTTTAGCAAAGTACTTATTTAAGAAAAAACTGTTACTAATGTCTTAAGCAACTGAATACCAATTGTGCAATGCTGTCCTACTGCAGACTTAAGTGGCACTCATGCTTCTCAGGGTGTTCCAGCAGGGTTATTGCATATTCTTTTCACTGCCCACACAGCATTTTGTGCTGGCTACAGCTCTTTCTTATTTTCAGTCCTTAACTTGAATTAATTTTAAAGCACATCCGTAGGCACATCCTGGAACACATCCTACTTACTGTAACATGAAAGGGTACATCAAGCTGTAATGAAGATTATGGGACAAATAAGCCAGTAAGTGTAATTCAGAGTATATGTTCTTCCCATTCTAAAGGAAAATAGTTTCTAGGAGTACTCAAATGCAAATTTACAAACAAAAACCATTTAATGCACAGCCTACGATTTCATGGATAAGGTGTTGTCATTAAAAGAAAACAGCTATAGAAGCAGCAAAATTTGAAGTCTTATATATATATAAAATGCACCTAAATTTAGGAATATAGTAGTTTGCTTCTCAATATGTTCTGTGCTTGCACTTCTCTAGTTTAAGAAGGGAAAAGTTCCACCTGTCAGTTCCTGCAGTGTCCTTTGTCTGGAGACAGGCGTGGCATGCTGTCTTTTGCCCTCGCAATGGGAGTACAAGGCAGTGGACAACTGACTAGAAGTAAAATTAGACTGATTAGAAGTCCTTTGCTTTCCTTTCCAAGAACTGAAAAGATTATTGAACATGGCTTCCAGCACTGGTTTTCCCCACACAAAGCAGCTCCAATGGGTGGCTATTAATTAATTTTAAGCAGTGTTATTCACCGATCAAGTGTTACACTACAGATAAGTTCCCATTTTTATTAGATGTAACCATAGAGGAAAAATCAGTTTCTTTAACTGGTTTGAACTGGCTACAAAGAATGTGATTCCCTGGAAAACAAGCAAGGCAGGAGGTTTTTTTTGCATGGTTTTGTTTTTGTTTTGTTTTTTGTTTTGTTTTGCTTTGCTTTTTGGGTCTTTTTTTTTCCTTAAAACAGACATTTCAAACATTATCCACACTGTGACTGCACACAATTACTTTTAGTTTTGCTTACAGAATAAGAAAATTATTTCTTTCAAAAACTGACTCAGGTACATCTACAGAAGGCGTTAATCCCTTACACAGGATCAGTAGGTGAGAGACTGTACTACAATTCAGTACTTCTGAGCTTTCACAAGCCCAGATGAAAAATACATCTTAAACAATTAACTGAAATTATGTAGAATGATTTGTTTATCTCATTGCATGCTGAAATACCTACTGATACATTTTTGAAGTGTGATTTTTCCATCTAAAATGCATGTTCCAGATATATCAACTTCAGAAGAATGCACTCAGTTAGAATAAATAGTTGGATTTGAAAAGCCTGACAAGCAAACTTGGTACATAATTACTAAGAGGATTTCACAACTTTTATAGTTCTATTATTTCACCACTGGCATTCTAGACAGAGGCATTGTTATAGATTAGCTTTACAGGAAAAATATCACTGTAATATCCCTCTCCACATTTTACCTGTAATTTATCATTAGCAAATGGAATAAAAAAAATTAAGAAATATCCAGACATTTCAAAATAAATGCAAACTGTTCTCCTTTAATATTTATTACTTTTTTTCTTAAACTAAGTTTAAAAAACCCTTGTCTTAACCTATAAATTAAGCCATAAAAATTTACAAGGCTGAGGAATATCACTAGGAGTGCCATGGTCTTCCGCAGAGCACTGATGCCTGATGATAGCTCTTCCGACCCCAGACTGCTTCAACTAGGACTTAAAAGATTTAAGTTTTACACTAAAAGAAAACCAGAATTAAACAGAAAAATTATTCTTTCATAATATATTTTTTTTTGATGCAGCACCAAACCTGGACACTGTTCTGGATGGAGTCTATTGAGTGCCAAGGAGAGTAGCTAGTTCCTTTTAATGCAGCCCAGCATGCCTTTGACTGCTCATGCTGCCAGGGCACCCTGCTGGTTCATTTTCATCCTCTCTCTGCCAAGGCACCAAGGTCCTTTCCAACAGAATTTCTCCACAGTCATTCAGTTCTCAGCCTATACTGTTGCAAAGAGCAATTCCTCCCACCAGGCTCCATTTTGCATTTTCCATGTTGAAATTCATAAGACTCTTAAAACATATTTTTGCTATGAACAGATAAGATAATTAGCATTCTCTTCCATAAGACAGTCTAAAGTAATTCCATTCCTGAAGGCAGGCTTCTTCCCCCTACCTTCAAGATAAACAAGGCATTTTGGATATTTACTGCTGTTGTTAGCAGTTACCCTTTCAAAACCAGTCATCTCTCAATACTGCTCTAAGACATAAATTAAAGTTATGAAGTCTTTAGAGCTAGGTAGACAACAGGCAAATGGGGATTTATTTTTTTTTGTCAACATGTGTCAAACATTTGACTAGTTAATTCAGAAGCTTGACAGAGGATTTTCAGATTGCTTCAAACACTGCTTTCTAGCTAACCTTAACATTTCAAAATTAACCTGTGAATATTATCAGGAATCACTGCTACCCTCATCTTCACACAAGCCACACAATTCCACTATGTCCATGAAAGCAGCCAGCTGTGTGGGGCAGCACTTCAGTGGAGAGCTTTTGAATGCACAAAGATTAGTATCAAACAATAAAAAGTGTCTTGATTAAAAAAATAATTTATATATTGCCAGGACATCAACCAAGTCTTGAAACTTGGTAAGGGCAGGAATGAAAATAAGAACTTTGGCTGATGGCTCAGTACTTGCGTNCTTTGCATTCCCCAACAGCCACAAGATTACTTCTTTGTTCCAGGTTGAGTGGATCCAAAGATAGAAAATACTTCTCAATGAGATTAAGAACACTATTACTCTATATCTGTAGCAACTAAACTGCACTTTTGCAACATTGCTGCCAACCTAATTCTGCAAAACATATTTCAATGGAATAGATACATGAACACTGCATCTGTCACACTAAGTGTGTTTACTTCAGGTGGTTTATTTTTGAAAGGAAAAAGATTGCTTCAAAAGAAACAAAATGTTTTAATAGAAACAAGCTTCCTGACTATTGGAAGCTTCTTTCTCATGGTAATTTTCTTGGAGGACATGGAGATATTGACAAAGTATCTGTAGGAAAAAGAAAGAGTCCTAAAATGACGAAAGGTCAATTCTTATCAGGACTACATAAAAACCATATGCCACCATACAAGGTATTTAGGAGCTGAAAATTGATATGCCTGTTTGAAAACAAGTAATCCTGAACATTTTATTCACAGAAAGAAGGTTATAATAGAGAACAGAAATAAGAAATTTTGTTTGGGTCACTTGCAATAAATTGTACCTATCACCAAAATACACTGTAACTGTATCTTGCAACTGGCCAGTCTAAATACCATCTTAATAACCCACTTCAATGTACACCACAAAACACCTTTTGTAAAGTAAGTCATACCAGTACACAGCAATATTAATACTTCACAATTTATTTGTTTCATTATTTGAGGTCCCGATGCAGTGCGATAATTCATGAGTTCACTTTCTTCCCAAAGTTTCTTTTAATTTGAGTAGAGAACAAATCTATTAAATAAACCTAAACACCACTTTCATTGTCACACTGGTAAATTCTGAAAAAAGTGAGGTAATTAGGCACAATGAATATATGAATATGCCATGATCAAACTCTACATTTAAGTTTCTACATTCAAGAAACTTGCACAGGGTTGCATTGATCGAACTGCACATACATACAAACACTACAATTTCTAAGCTTCACTGTTTCCAGCATATCTTTAGCTGTGACAGCTTGTAGTTGTACAGTGAAAAGCAGATCTGATGGCACTCTAGTCTCCTCTGTAACTTCAGGATATGTCAATTAAGTGAGATGATGGAAGCCTAGATGCTCTACCTAAGCTTAACAATTGAATTTTGGCTCCCTTTGTAGTCTTGGATTTTGAGAGACTCCTGAGCCATACAGCACATCTTGCCAACCCATGGCCTGAAGGCAGCTTTGTTCCTCTGTTAGGATCAAATTAGCTCCAGAAGCCTGAGTTGTGCTGTCTGTAAGGCTGCTACAAAATTAACCTGGTCCTATCTTAATTTAATAAATGGCTAAGACTAACTTTGTAAAAAAAACCCACCTGTCCCCCAACCCTCATCCTCTACAGGCCAGAAACTGCTTCTGGTCAATGACCTACTTTACAGCTCTTTCCCTTTTAAGATTAAGAGAAGGATATAATCTTGAGAATTATGAATAGCAAAACATGTAGAAAGAGGGAGTCGTGTTGCATAAGGTTTCTTAGATTTTATTCCTAAACTTGATATACAAACCATTCTTTTCACTTTCAAAGATACAATAAACATTCCCAGGGACTCTAATAATAAAANNAACTGCACAACTTTTATTCTTTTTGTAATGCTTACTCTTAGAAGACTATCCTCCTGCAGGAGAATTAGCTACTGTTCTTCTTACTCATATATTGGCAAAGCCTGAGAACTTTTAATAACATTTTTACACAGCTACTACAAGCTAGCAAGAGCATATGGTTTTAACCCTCCTTGTTCAAAAAACCTTTTATAGTGTTTTACATCCAGAATACTTTTTCCCAAATAATATTTTTTGGCTAACTGTTATTCTGTTTAGCTAAGCTGTGTGTATAAAATTTTATTATCAAATATGCACAGGTATGTAGAGAGATACACATTACACAGAACATTGGACTGGAATCTAATTTATATATAATTTGAAGATCTTCAATAGCATATTTAAGTAATGGAAAAGCAAGATTTAAAAAAATGGGTTTTACAACAGTTTAGACGGGAAAATGTTGAAATAGGTATACTTAGATTTATACTTTTTGTCAAAATACACTTGTTGTCTTCAAAACTGCAATGATTTAAAGGTCTTGCTGAAGTAATTTTGAGTGATGCATGTAAAAAGAAATTAAAAAATTGATTAAAATTTTAAAATTAATACACACTAATTAGAGGTTAAGTCCAGTAATGAAAAAAGTTGAAATAGTCGTATAGTCATAGTTGTATAGACCATGATCACTAAAAGAAACAAAATACATTATAAATTCATGATCCTGAGTTATAATAGCAATAGCAATTGATTTTAATTGATAGAAAGTCTAATTCAGGGAAATTCATGCCTGAAAAAAATTCCTGTTCTTTGACATATTCCAGCTTGATGTAAATAAATTTGATTTATTTTTATCCCATTATAAGAACCAAATCCTTCTATAAGGCCATTTAACAAATTTCTTCCCTCTTTTTCAGCATCGATGAAGCAAGGATTTATTTAGAAATCACTCTAAATCAGATATCATGTCCTACCAGATATCATGTCATACTTTTCTAAGATTTTCTCTTTCCCTAACACACATTTCCTAACTCATGGTTTTACCAAGGAACTTAAAAAATTCTTTCCTGAAGAAAACTAACAATGCTAGGGATTCCTTCCTCAGGTCTGTCGTGTCTTTTATTCACCTGACATTAAACTCATACTTGTGTTTGCTTCTTAGCAAATGTTCCTGGGATTTCCTTGTCATCATCTTCTATTGCAAAAGTATTGATTTAAGTAAATTACAAGAGTGATAAAACTTCCTTTCTGAGAAACTTTGTCTTTCATGCAGACACACTGAAGGTTAAGTTTAATCATCAGCAAACTAATTAGCTTGGTCTGGACCTAAACTAAACTGTTAAAGAATGACCATTAACTTACGAAGTTAATAAAAATTAAGTGCATATATGCACCCATAAAATCTTAAATACGAACCTCTCAACATTTCTGCATTGCTTTAAAACAAATGTTTAGATGTTAAGAAGATATAGAAAATTACTATTTTTCAGACAGAGATGCCATAAAAATTAATTACAAAATAGTATCAAGTTAGATTAGTAAAATTCTAGAGAACTGAAAAAACATATGCACCAAAGTAATTTTTAAAAATTGCGGCCATAGTAGCAGATTTCTGAATATATTAAAAACCACCATTCTGTTAAAGTGACTTCTATTTCCTATACCATCAGACTTAAAAATATAATTTTAAAATTTAAAAAATCTAAACTCTTAAGACAGGAGTAAAATTACTGCTATTCATAAAACTCTGTGGCAGTCACTTTCACAATTTTGATCACAGTGTTAGAGAGCATCCTCGAAATCCATTGAATATTGATCTTGCTTTCAACAGTGGAAGCCAGATACCCTTCAGTTTCCACCATTGTGTACTCGTGACTATTTTACATCTTCTGCAGAAATTTTGGCATCTTGTTGGAATGGAAAACAACCTAGATATAAAAAATTACTCTTACCTACCTGTTAGCTCACTCATATGCATAATCGGTTTGAGGATTAAATAATATAGTTCACCAATTTGTGCTTGGACTAATTTCTTTTATTATCCTGTTTATTGCAGCTGAGTGTCTGACCAAAGCATCTGATATTTCTAGAAATATTATTTTATTAATAATAAAGCTTTAAATTTGTGCTGCTTCTCCGTTTAATGAGGGAGTTTACTTTTCCCAGAGATAGTTGTGACTTACTGGAAATACAAGGCAAATGAGAAAGCTGAAGAAGCAGGCACTGGTCACAGCAGCAACATTAATCACATGTCATAGAAATCTCCCTGCTATACATAGCTTGACACATTGTCTTTTTCAGAAAGATGTCAGGGTTGCCCTCACCATAACCTTTCTTGACCTGTTGTCATCCTGTTATGTTCCTCCCCTCCAAAACACCACTGTTTTAAAAAGAGAAAAATAATCATCACAGTACTACTATTCTATGGAAGTTCTTAAAGTTTTAAAACATAAATTGACATTGGACATGAAATTAAAACCCAATTATGGGTCCTTTCGAAAGGAGGTCTTTGAGAAAACTGTCTATTTACTGCAATGCTTGTTATTGACAAGATCTTCACAAGAAAATACCTAAAGTTTTAGAACAATGTCCAACAGCAAAATATAAGGTTCTTTTCCCTGTTATTGAAAAGTTTTACTCTTCATCCACAGAATCACAGAATACTCTGAGTTTGAAGGGACCCACAAGGATCTTTCAGGTGAAAATACTTCAGAACATCAAGTGATTCAACTGAATAAACTCCATGCCCCCATATCAAAGTGTCATCTTCTAAAAGAAAAGCAAAGGGGTAAAAAACCCCTTTCGATAAATTCAAAATACCTTTACAAAGTCTGTTTGATCAGCTCTGTTTTAGCTATTATAGCATCTTTCCCTCTTTTCTGACATCAAAACACAATACACATAAAAAGTACGCTCAACTTGTATCAGTCTTGACCCTCAACACCATGTGTCAGAAGAACCCATAGCTTCTCCTGCCTAAGCTCTACACATACCTTCTAAAACCTGATGTATATGTGAGGTTCAAAGTTTTTAAGATACCTGCCTAACCTTTCACATCTAACCATGTGCAGCTCTTTCCCTAGATGAAGCCTGATTGCCCCCACTGCCATCCAGGGAGTGTATTCTGTGTACTACCTCACATTTTCCTATCAGGATCACCTCAATCTTAACGAATTAGACGACAAGTGTTATTAATTAGCCCAAAATCCATTTTATGCAATGGATCCATTCTTATTTGGGTATTTTTGGCATTTTCTTTATTTAAAATTCTAACAGTGCTGTTCAGAATGCTTTCTGGTATTGAGGATTCATAATTGTCTAGGCTTGAAATGTGCCTTTTACATAGATCTAAATTTACTGTACTCCAGAAGAGGTTAAGAGGCTTCCCAGGCAGCAGTTTGTATTTAAAAGAAAAAAAAAATAAAATTCACTCTTACATCCCATGGTCAAAAATCACACTTTATATTTGGTGTTAGCACTTCTGCATATTTATTTTATTGTTCTGGCCTAAATCCAGATGGGTGACAGGTATGATTACCAGAGGTATTTACAGCAGCTTGGTCAGCACACTCTTCCCAGTGAGGCTGACGTGAAAAACAAAAGCTTTTCAGGTAGAGTTCTGGCATTAATACTCAGGACTCAGTTTCATAAGCTCTGAGAGCAAGCCTTCAAAAGCTTTAAAGACTTCCAGCAGGAAGACAACTAATAGCAAAAACAGTAGGAGACCCAACTATTACCTTCTGTTCTGGCCCAAAGGCTCTGAAGAAGTTCACATTTCATTGTTCCAGAGCAGGAAAAAAAAAGGAAAGATAAGGAAGAACAAACTGGGAACTGCTTCCTTTGATGCTTCTCATGCCACAGAAATAGCAAAGACATGAAAAGCAAAATCCAATTATACATTTTTAGCATGTGACAGCCACAGCACAATAAACTGAGCAGGGAACACAAGAACAAAAACTCTGATGTGAACATTAAAAATGGCATGATGAAATACAGCCTATTTCTTTTTGTTTCATAGATATATTGTTCTATAACTATGTGTACAAATGTGTACACATCTACAATGCATGCTATTGCACATAGAGCTGAAAGATATATAGCTGATTTAGACAGCACATCTTGCATTTTTGTGTTGGGATATATTAAAAATATGTACTTTGTTTATTTTATTGAATTTGGCTTCTTAACTGAACAACAGAAGACTACATATTGCTGGAATGCATTCTTAAAATTGATC
>WBNO01022676.1:302907-424086 GCA_013400575.1 Peucedramus taeniatus | reverse complement strand
GTCATCTTCACTTCTTTTACTTAAACATTCTTAGCCCTTTTATAAGAAAAAACCAAAACACTTAGAAATGTACCAAGTTTATTTTGGACAGCTTGCATTTTACAGCTAATCTAGTAGGTAAAGCTTGACCTGTGTATTTGGCACACCAGCTTGCTTCTAAACATGAGTGACATTTGTTGAGAGATGTTTATTAAAAATATTGCTATATTTAAAGAAAATACACTCACTCTCCTTGAAAGTCCAGCATAGAGCCAAACATCACAGAGCACAGAGGATCTGGAAAGATGTTTAGAAAGTGGAATTGCCAGCTATGTCACTGCACAGAAAGTTTGAAAACTGAATTAGGAACCAAACTGTCAACCATGTGCATCAAGACAGGATACCAGTCCAGAAACTTATCTCTTGGCAATATGCTGAAATTAAGGAAACAAAGGCACATGAGAGAAGGCAGCCAACTTCAACCTCATTTTCCTGTTTTGAAGATGTTTAAGCCTTTCCATTCCTACAGAAATGCATAGCACAGTTTGTCTTCTCTCACAAAGTGAGTTAAAATCACTTTCCTTAAGTTATTGTATGAGTACCTTGAGGACTCAGCTCAGAGAGGGGCATTCCTATGTCTACAAGTAAATATGTAAGTTCCTATCAAGAGTGCAACTCATTGCCAATTCAGTAATTTCATAAATATTAATGTATACAATGCTCTGAAGTTTTATCATTTCAAAGCTACTGGTGAACATTCCACCTCCTTGCAGTTGAATAGATGGTGGTTCTGGTTGAGTAGCGGGAACAGAAAAAGAGCTCACTGCTGACAGATGCCAACATTAAGGGTTGATTCTCTCCAGTGATGAAGAGTCATTGCAGTGAATCACCACATACAACAGCATGAGCCTCCTTTATTCTCTGCCTGCCATGAGGTGTCAAAGTATCTGCCTGTATGTCTGTCCACATGTTTACACATTATTATGTCACCCATGACTGCACCTCAAAAACGCAGAACAGTCACAGTGGGAAGAAAAGGATTACCTCCCTTTTATGGATATGATTCTGAGTCACAAGAAAATCAAAGGAGTTGCATGAAGTCATTTAAGAGGTATCTGCACACTAAAATTCACTGCCATATAGACTTTCCCAGCACAGATGTACACGGCCTTGCTCACAAACCAGCACCTAATCGACTGTGCTTCCAAGCTGCAGGAATAAGACAGAGACCTCGCATAAGGCGAGGTGACAGTACTGGGCCAGGAGCCCATGCCAATATTTTTTACAGCTAGTTTGGACTGTTTCATCTTACCCACAGAAAGTTTGTGGGAGAACTGAGCAGCTTTATTGAAGTCTCCTGAATCTAGTGTTGAAAACAGGAGCTTACTTTCTCCCTGAAAAGCTAAGATTATCTTAGAAATTCAGATTTATATTTTTTTTATCCCAGAGTGAATTTCTGATCTTAGAACAATGCCCAGCATTCTCTTGATAATATACAGTATAACTAAGAAAGGCAATAAATAAATGGGTTTATTTATATCTATGGGTGACTGACACTAGCAAGCCAGGACAGCTGACAACAGAAAGCCAGCCTTCCCTCCCCCGTATTTTGGGCACAATTTCAACCACACTTGTTGGACCAGGAAGACAAGGGAAAGCAGCAGTTCCCAGTCATGAAAATTTTCTTGGGGGGTGGGGAGTTGTGGATGTCTGAGTGTATGTGTGGAGTGTGATGTGTATGTCATGAACAGTATATACAACTGTATTCCAGAGAAGTCTTCCTGCATAAAAAAGGAGTGAGCAGACTCACTGACAAGTAGAGAAATACCAGTGGAAGTCAGCATGAGCCTTTCTACTCCCCATGTTAAAGACACCACACACTCATCCCAACTGCTAATGTCCTTCTGTCCTTGACAGCCTTCTTTCTGATTTCTCTTATTCACCTCTCTACTTCCTGGTTCACTGTGGCTCCCTCTTCTCTGGTCTTCCCCACATTTCATTTCATAACTTCAGATACACGTTTTAGCCTATTCACACACATTTTGGTTTCTATTTTTAGCCTCAATAAAACAATGCCAGATTAAAACAAAATCCAATTTGGATGGGCAAAGTCATCCCCTCTATAGGTAACTTAATGCCAAAGGACCAGATGTGAGGCAGAAGCAGCCAAAATATTATATAACCTCGCCTGTGTGTTTGCACACCTGATATTGAATGACATTTCCAACACAGCAAGGAAACACAGGCAGTTTGCCATCACCTTACTACTGAGAACAAGCAATGCCCATGCCTCCCATCAGGAAAAATGCCGACTTGCCTGCACTCATCCCTTATCCTGCTTCCGAGTTTGTCAGAAGCGAAGGCTCCTAAAATTCAAGCTGAGTTCCAGCTCTTAGACAGGGAAGCTGACTCTAAAGACTGTTCTTTCCATTTTCTCCTGCTTTCTCAGAAGAGTCCTGAGATGTGGAATGTCCTTTCAGTGGCATGAGATCAGCAGCAACAGAAAAAAAGCTTCTTCCTCTCGAAACAGAAAGGCAAAAGATTGAGTAAAGATGTGAGAGGCAGGTTGCTCTCACAAGTTAAGGAATAAATGTAATTTCTGATGATGATAAGTGAACACTGACCCTCAGTTCTATCTGAGAGGCAACGGCTGAGTTGGATATTATCTTATCATCTGAGAAGGGCCTGGAATGCTGCTTCTGGCAGCACTTTACACTCTGCTGAGACTTAATGAGACTTACATACACTTTTCTCAGAACTGGGTAAACTCAAACATAGTCATGTCCTGTTGATAACTTGTATCTATTTTTAAGGTACTGATTCGAAACATCAATATTTGCTCATTGTTAGTCATAAGATAATGGTTCCCTGCCCCTCCAAAGAGTCCTAAGAGATGGGGTACAAAGAAAGCCTCTTTACCCTTCTCCTTTCCCTTCAGGCCCATCTGGTACTACAGGCTTGTGTGTCATTATCTGACCTGGGACTGACTGATCAACTAAAGCAGGGAGTGAAATTATTTTTACTCCCTTCCTGTGTGCTCTCTTTATAAAACTGTGGAAGTCAGCAGGGTAAGAGAAATTATGCAGGATGTTTTTGTGATGCATAAAAAAACAATGGCTTTAGGAAGATAACTATAAGAACAAATGTGCAACTAACTATCCTCCACTGTAACTGATTCTTTGCCCTCCCAAAAAGGGAGGCACAATAGTAGGATTCAACTCAAGCTCCACTGCTTTCCAAAGTATGATAAAACAGTATGATAATTCTGTTTCTCAATGATCCTTTCTCTGCATGGGGACAGCATTACAGAGAGATACTGACAGAGCTGCTGTTAACAAAGGCTATATGCAGGGCAAGAGACTGCACCAGAAAAGTTTGATGTAAAGTGCTGGAGCTCCCTCTTCAATGATCCACCCAGATCTTCTCAGCCAGACAGATGGTTCTGAAAGGATTTATGTGGAAGAGCTCATCATGACTCCATTCCCAGACTAGGATAACTAATGAGGTGACATCAAAAGTTGCTCTTTTGTGTCATAAGATACCTTGTGCCTGACTCCTCAAAGCAGTCTGAGGTAGAGGTTACATGAGGTGCCCCTCTGAAGGTCATCTTTTGAAGTGAAGACCATTTGTGCAGTCAGTCACAGCAACAACACAGAGAACCAGGAGGGTGGCAAATGAAGATGGAATTAACAGGATTACTGAGAAGGAGGAAGCGTATCAGCAATGTGCTGTGTAGAAACCTGAGTGATTTCTATTCCCAGCTGCTCCTGATGAAGGATTTGGACAGTGTGGTGAGACCAGCTGAAATCATAGTCAAGGTTCCTCTTGGGAATGTGGTAACAACATAAAAATAAACACATTGGTGTTCAACAATCTACTGCTTTCCAAGGCTGCAGGGAACCTGGCAGAAGCTGAGGAAGCCTGGACAAGGCTGGGCAGCTGGGAATTCCACCCTACTGTAACAAATGGCTGGAAGACTGACACAGGCCATGTACAGTGGTAACAGTACATATTATGTCCCATCCCCACCCTTTATACTCCAAGAGAGTTGAGACATTCTCACTGATAAAAGAATCTCCAAATTCCACACTTTTTTTTTTGTTTGTTTAGATCTGGCAAAAAATATGAAGTAATTGTATGTGTCTTGTTTATATGTCTGCTGTGTTTACCTGCCTTTTTTTCCTGGACCAGGACAATTCAGAAGCTTGTATATTGCATACCTGCTAAAGGAATCTAAAGAGGCTGCATTTAAAGAATAATGTTCAAGCAGTGGGTAGACAACAGCCAGTCAAGACTTAGCACCTCCAGTGCTAACTCTAATTTCAGGTCTCCAATAACAAGACATATAATAACACAACCTTGTTTCGAAGGTCCATCTTGGATATAAAAAACTTCAGAAATAAACAGTCTACTTGTAGATTTTCTTTAAAATGAAAAAAATCTGGAACGTCCTAGATGGTGAGAAGAGTGAGTACAAAAGTGCTGGTTACTGGCAGTAGTTTACAAGCAGGCTTCCTCCATTGCTCCATACTGGACCACACTGCTTACACACCCAGCATATTTGAATGGCATTTGGACACTGCTCTTCACCTTAGCCTAAAGAAGGATATCACTAGAAAATTAAGAACAGCAGCCTGTCTTCTACATGGATTACATCCAAACCATTTTATTAATCTCCATATTCTTCTAGTCTCTTTGCAGTTCAGGATGCAGTTTTAGGCCCTTACAGATGATAACACACTTTACTTCAAAGAGTTGCATACTTTCTGGACTTGGCATTCATGCAGATACAGGGGCAGGTGAATGTCTAAAATAAACAGACAACTGTTCATCACCCTCCAACTAAGCACAGCTACAGAACTGAGAATCATGGGAAATAAAATCAAGCCTATAACAACGAGCTCAAGCAGTTTTATCCTAGCTTCAGACTGAGTTTTGACACTCACTTTCTGCATCAAGTATTCTCCAGAGAACTAAAATACAAATAAATTAGTTGTAGGCTCATGTTTTCAACCAGCCTAGGTAGAGATCCGAGACTTTGCATGAATTAGCAGTCTTCACTGTCAAACTTCAAATGCATATTATTGATTTTGACCTCCTCTAATTCTTATGTTTTTTTTCTCCTCTCAGCAGACGCAGTGGAAAAGTTATGTGGACACTAGTAATATAAACATCAGTACAATAAAACTGCATTACTATTAATCAGTCTGATTATGGAAAGATAAAAGTCCTGTCAAGTTTGGAGCCATCAGTCTTGCACAGTTTTAAGGATTCATGTTTGTAATTATATAGTTTATGAATACATTATGTTTTTGTCATAGCAAAACAGAACCCCAGAGGTGTTCTGTCTTCTGAAGCTTTTAAAATAAAAATGTCACAAGCTCTCAAGAAGCTGGCAGCAAATGAAGGACAAAGCCTAAAGAACACAGGTGTCATTCATACAGCAACTCAACAGTTGCTGTTAACCTTTGGATATCAAACCAAACCAAGTAAAATCAACTTGAGTATCTACTCTACAGCTGCACTGAGGGGTTAACTATATTTTCAGATCGTTCCTATCTCCAGACTCTTGCAGACAAGAGTCCAGTTCAGGAACAGAGAAGCTGCTTGGGACTATGCTGTTATATTTTCATAAAGTGCTCTTCATCCTCTGGTCTCCCCAAAACCTCCTTTGTGTTAGCATTTTCAAAAATGAAAATAATCAATAGAATTTATTTCTAACTTTGAGATCAACACGTAATGACAAAAATTCTTTGATATTTCTTGCCAGCTTGTTCAAAAGCTAAAATCTGATGGAAAAATAACATCTTTTTTTTTAGACCTTTATTTTCTTGAGAAAACAAATTCACCCACTATTTACCTAATGCCACTAGAGAGGAAAAGAAAATAAACCTGCAAAACATGGCAGAATGTCTCCATACATCTCATATTCTTAAAATATATAGTAAAACAAAAATGACCAGCCTGACCATCATCTGAACTCAAGCACAGCCTCCATACACCAAGCACATCCTCCTAAAGACAACCTGGACCTGAACAACCAGCCACAGTACTTATCTTAGCTGTTACTCAGCAAGCTATACTCTGAAGAAGACTTTGAAAAGAGAACTGGTTCCTTAATTCAAAATCACCCTGTTACAATAATACTAACTGAATTGCTGAATTCCACAAAACAGGAAACAATCAGTGTCATGCTGAGGGACCCTCAAAGTAACACAGGATAAATAAAGCAGTGTGATAATGGCTCTGTTTTCAGAAACACATTAGTAGCTGGGTGTTCAGTGAAAACTCAGGTCACAAGCAATTTAAATGTTCCCTAGAGGTAGTAATTTTAGAATTTATTAGAATAAATCCTGCTAAACTTCCACAAATTTTGCTAAGAACCTGTCTCTTCAGACACTACAAATAACTCCCATTTGCTACCTTTCAAATTTAGATTTCTGTCTGTATAAAGTCATGAGGCTCTCTGCCTTCTCTCTCATTACACCAGTGACAGACAGCTCCCACAACTTCTGCCTCTCTGTGAAATGAGGATGAGGCTACTTTCATTGTAGTGGTGGTTTACTTCAGAATCCTGAGCTACCTTGCAGAAATGTTGACTTTTATTTTCCCTTTTATTTCAAAGGCTCTCGAGAGCCTGAGCCTACTGCACAACAGTGTCTACAACAGCTATTTTACAGTTGCAGCACTAATCACGAGTGAACTGTCTTCTGGACAGTCTAGTTAGAAGTTTCATACTGCCTGACTCTCCTCCATTGAGCAACATCCTGGCTTGAGGTAAGATCACTCATGACACCTTTATGCTTCTTCACAGACCCCCATAACTATTCTCAGATAGGCTGTTAGAGGAGAAGGCCTATTCAAGCTTCTCAGACATTTTTGAACATCTGTGTGTATGTGTTTATACAGAGGTTCTGCCTGATTCCTCTTTTATTTCTGCAGCTTTTCACAGCCTTCTATCTTTAAATGCTTGCAGTTTATTCTGTGATTTGCTTTATGACTTGTGTGTCCAACCTCTCCAGTTGGTATCTAAGATACTAAATACATGTGAAACAGTAACCCCAAGTAAACTGCTGCTGAGGGGAGGGAAATCGGGGCCCTAGTGTAAGCAATCAATGGAGAGAGTGAAGAAGAAAAACAGCTGTTCCTGCAGCAAGGACTACTACTGCAGAGTAGTTTCTGAGACACAAACTGGGCACAACAGGCTCTGACACATAGCAGTAGCTTGGTGCAAAGCTGAAGAAAATGTCATTCCTCAGTTTCCAAGAACAAACGTTTTGCTCTATTTAATTTAATCACAGCAATATTTAGCACTGTGCTTGGAGCTATATACCTCTCTTAGCAGCAAGGAAGCTTTGAGTGACCCACCCCCCATGGTTCTACTAGCCTACCCCTAGCCAAACCTGGCCTTTACCTAAGCCCTGATATTCTTAGTTAAATAGCAGGCTTAACACCTTTGTTTCAGCTTCAGAAAGGGCAGTTTAGCACAATGCATGAGACTACAGAAGGAAACATGAGCTGAAGTTCTCAATTCTCACTGGATTACAAGTATTCACAGAAGAGTGACTACCCTGAACTTTACAGTTGTTATCTAGCCTCTATTATTCCTTCAGCTCTGGCTGTTGTATACCATCATTAATATTATCATCCATCTTCATGCATGCACTGTGTAGGTATTCACAGAAATGAGGAAGGATAGCAAAATGCTACCTACAGTTATCAGGGACACACATAACAACAGTACCCAGAGGAGATTAAGAGATTCCCTTGGAAAGGTTAAAATTACAGGGTGGCAACTATAACAGTACTCTTGAAAATGTGAAAAAGAAGGCAGAATCCAGCACACAAACACCTTCATGTAAGTCCACTCAACAAACCAGTTTCGTTAATATATTGAGAACTTCATTTTTACATTTACTTTTAAATTTATTTGTAACCTTGCTTTATATACTGTACTAAGAACTTAAATTGCACTATAAAGTAGACCAAAACTTTTGATTCAGCTATACACATAATACAGGGTTGACATAATTTTATTTGTTTTGATAATCCCATTCTATGCCAGAGTACACTGTCATGCTCCAGTGTACCATAGGGTGTTTTATATTGACTGTGGCCATTCACCCTATAAAATTTCTGGTAGGATAACTGGAGTTTTTGGCAGGTGGTAAAGTGTGGGAGGCAGTTTGGAGCTGTATGTTAAGTGCATTAGCTGAATGTTTGTGCTAGAGGATCAGCAAAAAAATCACTGACATAAATAAAGGAAATGTCATATTTTAAGTTTCAGGGATACATATCCAAGAGATGAACCCCTCCACAAACTTTTCTTTCAGCCTCTGAAAACACAGAGATCACTGCATTAGTGACATTTAAGTCATGTTTTCATAGTTCCATTGCAAAACAGAAGATCAGAAACATAATTTTTTAAAGCATTCTGGAACCTAACATGTCCATATATTCCACTACAGCACTATCACAAATTACCATGAGTCACAGGTAGTATGGGTTTACAAGACTATGCTCTACCTGCCAATAGGTCTGCATAAATGAAAAACTGATTGGGTCCTCATTTGCTGAGAACTTATCAGCAGATAAACCTGTTTGAATTAATTAGCCACTAGGGAAAGACGAAGATTTGATTCTGTAACTCTCAGTGATTTTCTATCGGATACTTTCACCTCTACTGCTTGACTTCATTATGCAGCTGATTCACAAGTCTCAGCTATGTCTTTCTGCACTAAGAGCTTTTCTGCAAGACCGAAGAAAAACGTAAAGAATGTCCTGGCCCTTTATTACAGGCCAAGCTTAAACAAGAGAGCATCTTGAGCCAAGTCTAAAGCAAAAAGGAACCACTTGAGCCAAGGTGGTTTTTTTTTCCTCCCCAGCCATATTTTAAGGGGGTCTTCCAACTCTATGAAACTCAGCTGATGCTCCCTTCTGTTTAGTCTTTTTAATCCCAGGGGGGTATAAATTCCCTGCACAGCTGAACCCAGACTGTTACCTAGGAACCACTGCATGTAGAGGAGGCAGCTGTGTTTCTTCTTGCTGATAAGTTTTTTCCCTGCCAGTTCTTGAAAAAAGATGAAAGCATCTCAGCATACCCACCCCCACTCTCACGGTCTTTGGCACTGTCACTCACCTGTGGAGTATGTCCCTGGCTCACAGAGTGCAGCATTGTGAAGGTTGTTCTGGAATCCATCCAGTTGCTTTTCAGTGGAGGTCAACCTAAGAGGTAAAACCATAAAATTAGATAGAGGTAAGTGATATAGCAAGGAAGAATAAAAGTCTCAAACAAAAAATTGAGAATTCCTCTAGTTTACATAATCCCACTGGGACTGTAACCATGAAGCTGTGCCTGAACGTGGTATGAGAAAGGCAGCAACAGCAACTGACTCCAAAAAGCAGAGCAAGACAAATGAACAGTCAAGCCACCAGGGAAACTTCAATGTGACTAAAACACTTAATTGTCTCATACGCCCTGGAAGCTGATTCTGGATTATAAAGAAGATAGTGAATTGTATTAGACCACCAACATACATTGCAACTAGTAATGCTGTGGTCATCTTAGTCCAATAATTTGAATTAAAATGATTAAGCAACTGTTGCACAGAAACGCACATGCTGTCAAAACATACTACATTCAGGAGTTAAGTCTTTGCATATTGCCTTAGCAGAGAGAGCTCATTTAGCTAAGATTTCTCACTTATCTTGCAAACTGAGACACATGGGATGCATCTAATTTTCAATAATGCAGTGCCATTCCTCAAGCAGATATCTTATGCAAATCCTGCATTGATCTCAGCACTTGAGTTACAGCAAAATTATACTCTGTACACTACAACTGCACTTGGACTCAGAAAGATTCATTACCAAACTGAGACCATGTTCTCCTACAGAAAAATTTGGTCTACTCACAAGAGAAGGGCAAGCTATACAGCTGCAAGCATCTATTCTGTCCTTAAAAAGCTATACAATTATCCTTCTCTTCCTGGCTTGTCCTCTCCTCCCTTATTCTTCCTTGCTCTTCCTCCTTCTGGCCCAACTCATTTCCGATCACTGCAGACTTCTGCATGCACGCTCATCTCTGCCAGAGTCCTTCTTCACTCTTTCAGCTCTGCAGTGTTACAGTTGCTGTCAGCTCTTCTCCTGCAGAGCACTATGATCTCCAATCCCCATGGGATGCCCTGACAACTAATTGAGAGTTATTCACTGTTTAAATTGTAATTCACTGTTTAAACATGTGCAGTTTCTATGGTTTTATCTGAAACCTTTTGCTTCCAGATTTCAAGGTCAGCAAGTTGCCAATAACCCAGGTGTTTCTGACAGCTAAAAGGTTTGTGAGGGACTCATGCATTTTGTTTCAGCTGGATTTCAGTGAAATGGAATCCATACATGAAAGGAGAGGGATGCAGATACATTTGCATACCACAACCCCTTACTTCAGTCAGTTATAACTGGAAATGCTATTGTCAAATGAGGTGCCTGTTTCTGTGTTTACTGTCTCTTGGAAAGAATTTTGGATCTGTACATATGGGGGCTTTTGTGCTGATATTGCACGGTCCTGGGAGCTGAGAATCCAGATGGATCTTTATGCTTCTTATATAGAGGCTCCATGCTCATAATTAGCTTGCCCACTTTGTTAACACAGCACAACTGACAGCCAAATTCAGCTCACCCTTCCGTAAGGAGAATGCAAGACTAGTAGTTGAAAAAGTAATCAAGAATGCCAGCAAATACAACAACAATAAAAAAGCAAACCAGGAAACAGTCACTCTTCTACCTTATTGTTCAGAGAATTTCTTTATCTCTACAGACTTGCCCTTCTTCTCTGCCTACCCACAACACTGGGTACCTCAATTCTTGCAGTTTCAACAGTCACCTCATTCTCAGCTCTGCTCCTGGGATCTCCCACCATGCTAAGATCCCTTCCTCATACTCTGTGCTGTCCTGATGAAAGCTTCAGTGCCAGAACATATTCACTGTTCAAACTGAGGTAATCCCTTTCCACTTTCTTCCTCCTTGGGTTGGCTGAAATCCTACTGCTTTTTCTCAGTTTTCTACTGTCAATGTCTCTGTTGTTTTTGCTTCCCCTTCTCCAGCGCAATCCATTGTTATGTTCTCCATTTCTTATTTAATACTAACAAATCAGTCTCAACTGTCCCCTCCATTTAAATATCTGTCATTGCTCTTTTCTATCTCCTACATGGCTAACTCCTCCTCCTCCTCCTCAAAACTGATACTGGCTTCCTTAATTTAGGTATTAGACTAGCATTCAGCTGCCCAGCCTTGGACTGCAATTCTGTTGCACAGAATTGGAAAGGTAAAAGATACATACTTTTTTTTGACTGAATTTTGAACACCTTTGTTTTAACAACCTATTTCTGGGATACTACAGATGCATCTAAAGGTTCAGTGGAACCAGAGAGATCTGACACTAACATAGTCACATCACATATTCACATCAGGTTTGACAAGAGGACAGCAACAGATGTAAAGACCCAGAGCCAGGGAAGCTTGTTCTTCTTTGTTGTTCTTGGATGGGGTATCCCTGCATGCATATCTGTGTGTATGATCTGAGGCTAGCCAAGGGCTACAAGGTACAGCTCTAGTGAGCCCAGCTGTGTCAGGGTGTTAAATCAAGGCATGTCTCTCAGATGCACTGCTTTTACTGCCAAAAATGTCTGAGGGTCAGGCAGCCTGATTAACCCAGATATTCAGGAGCTGAAAAAACATGCATGCTGCAGTACAGCAGTAGCAAAACAGTCAAAGGGGTTCCAGTAACTGTTAGATGTGTGTTCTGCTGCCTGTCCTCTTATCAGTGGGCACTCAGTTTCTGTGTGTGATGTACCCAGCTCACTAAAGACACTTCACACATGGGCAAGACAGGATACATAACAGAGCCATTGTGTTTTACAGGGCTTGCTCTGTGATCATCATCTGCTTTAGGCACTTTTGCTAGGCTTGGCCAGTGGATCCTAGAAAAGCTGGCTACTTCTGTGTCCAACTGCAGTCAGAACTCCTCCCCACTCTGGGTCAGATTTCCTGCACCCTAGAGAAATGGATTCCCTCTACCCTATTTGTGTACTAGTTACAATAGAGAAGAACTCTGGCTCTTCTACTGCTGGCACCATGTAAAACAAAAGAGAACATAGTAGAAACGTTTTTGTTCTGTGGTGGTGGGACTTGAATATTTATTTCGAAAGGTTTCCTGAATAGAGTTGTTAGGACATTTACACAGAGATGTTCAGTACAAGAAATTATGCCATGCTGATCAATACCCCCAACAGTTTCTAATGTTCCAGTCTGCTGTTGGTAAACTTGGTGATCTTCTTGGTCTCGCTCTGATAACATCTTGAACAATATGCTCCTTCTCCCTACCTAGCATTTCCTGTCCTTATATAGAGTGGTCTAATATTGACAGATCAATTTTTCTGAGATGTTTTCTTTGACTGATGGTTCTCTTCACAGGTTGTTGAAAGCCTTACTCTTCTTGACACTGTCACAGAGAGAAGGTTTCTGAGAAGTTACTATGTGAATGATAGCACAGAAATGTGTATTTATTACAACTTAGGCATTCCTAAAAGCAGAAAGATTTTTCATCTACCACCAGTTCAGTCTTGTGAACAGTTGAGCTAACGTATTTTTCTACTTTGCATGCTGTCATCTGTAATGTGAAGACTCTATACACCAAATACTGCTTCCAGGGAACATCTGTTTCGTTCCATTGCTTAGAAATACTGTATCTGTGATCTCTGTCTCAAAATATCAGCAGGTCTCTTCATGGTTCACAGACCTGTCAATAGTAGTGGCAACATGAGCAGCATGGGAAAGACCCAGTCTGACTCTGGGAAAGAAAAAAGAGCTTGTTGTGTTAGCTGTTCAAAAAGTATCTATTAGTGATACAAGCACATTTGATCAAAACTATGGAGCCCTGTAAGACCATTTCATGGCACTATATTTCAGCACAGGGCTGCATACTAAACCATTTCTCCCAGTTAGTCTTTTTCCACACCTTAATATGGGCCCCAGTTTTCCACTCTGTTAGTTTAAGCAAGGAGTCCACAATCCATTATAAAGTCAACCTACCACCTTTTACAAAAACAAGAGAAGCCAGGAACTGAAAAGACAAGAATGAATTGTGTGGCTGCTCCATTACTTTTTTCCTTTATGTTTCAACCAGGAAAGTGTCCAAGTTACTAGACAGTTTTTGAATTAGTCAGTAATGTTCATCTTCAGCATCTCATTCTGTTTGTAGCTGAGTTTTCTACTCGCTTCTTCCTTTTCTGGAAGCCACGTGTGCTGGCTAGGAGAGAATTGATAAGGCATGCAAGAAGGAGACAGGTCAAAGAGACAAAACTGATTTTAGTTTTGTCATCACAGTCCTGTCTCTGGAGAAATTCTAGAAACAACTTTAAAAAGATGATCTTTATTAAGATGTGAGGCCAGGCAGTGCAAGAGCAAACAGAAATAAGGTCTGGCTTACTGAAATATATGGGGGGAGAAAGAGATATGAGAGCTTTAACAACAGAATGGGATTACTTCCAGCGAGTCTCGTGTAAATAATACATAGCCCTGAGATCCCCTTTGAGGACAGATATAAGAAAAGCAGTCAAAAAGTATTAGGGAGTGAGAGAAGGCAGCAAATCAAAAGTGACCTGACAGACAAATGAAGCAGCCAAAAAGATGTTATGGAGAGGGATATTTGCAATGTCATAACCTAAGGACATGGCAGTCTCACTGGAAAAGTGTAACTTTGGGTGCCACAGTCCAAGCACTCTGACAAACTGAAAAAAATACAGCAAATTCAAGACAATTAAGGACTTGGCAGGTAGAACTACTATGTGAGGTTAACAAAACCTCAGCAAGTCTAAGCAAAATTAGGTTACTCCAAGAAGTAAAAGAATATTCAAAAGATGGAAAGTATTTACATGAAAAAGTGCTTGGGGTTCAGGAAGGAGGAACAAGGTATAACAGGCTGAAACAAAGGAAAAATTCAGAAAAGAATTCAAAAGAAAAAGTCAGCACATCAGGAGAAACTACCTGATTAAAAGATTGTCTAGCTTCTTAAATAGGTTTTTATAGCACACAGTAGAGTTTCTACCAGTGGACTTTTTTGACGCAATGTGTCCGAAAATACTCTGTACAAATTATCAGGGACTGTAGGAAACAGGCTGGAGCATGCAAGACATCTTTTTCTCCTCTAGTCTATGTTCCTTTGACACAGAGGCTTTTCTCCATTCACTCTCCTCTGTAGATGTGTATCTGGTCTTTTCCTGACAACAATGAATGGATTAAATTAGCCTGAGACATAGCAGTTTTTAAACGACCAACTCTCAGTGTGCTGGAAATACTGCTAGGCACTGTTGTTTTCCATGTAAGTGAAAAAATGTTACTGCAGGATCCCATGAATGGCAAGAATGGGTTTGGAGCCTTGTGTTGGAGACTGAAAGGCAACTTGGAAAATATTTCCGGAGCGGCTCCTTGCAGCCTTCAATACTTGGATTAGTTTTCTGAAATTCTGAAGGAATCTTTTGCTTTTTTTCCCCCTTCCGTGCATTTTTGGTGCTGAACTTTTTCCGGTTTTCCCACACTCCTGCCTGTCACAGAGCAGAAACCACAAAAATGCAGCAAAGTAAAGTCTGTCCAAGGAGCTGCAATTCCATCTCACAAGGATAAACATTTCCTTTGCCAAGAAGTGAGCACAGCACACCGGCATCTTCAAATCCACATCCCTGCTGCCCAGCAGAGAAACCCAATGACACAGCCTGTCACCTGTGCTAACAAGAGCCACCCATCATGAAAGAAATCAGACAGCAAAGCCACCAGAGCATACCTGACAGACCTGATGCTCACACCTGCATTTGCTGAGCTGACAAAATTTGCTAACATCTTGTTTTCTTTTTAAATAGTTTTTGGGGATTAACTCTGTGTGCTATCTCTTCAGATAGCAAGAGTACAGGCAGCAAATACACAAACTTCCCCAAAGCAGTTCTGTCCAAGTTCCTTAAATACGCCTTGCAGTTCCAGATTTGATTCACACACAGTGACTGCATCTTCATGAGGTGCCTTTCATCAGTAATCTAAAACTAAAACTTCTCTCTTTAAACAGGAAGTGAAAACAGAATCAGGAAACCTCATAGGAGCTTGCTCTGAAAGCTTTACAACTCTTCTGGCTGTAGAGTAAGTACAAGGAAGGAAGTTATGAAATCAATTTTTCAGGATTAAACAAGTCTGAGGATATATGAGGAAAAACCTGATGAAGGATTTAGACTAAAGCAGCTATGCCATTTAAGAGGAGATAAACAGAAAGTTGAGGAAGCTGAAAGCCCAGAAGTCTTGCTCACATTTTCTCATAATTCTTGGTATGTCTTCTCATAAAAGAGAAAACATACCAAGAAATGGAAAGGAATGAAACTTATCATCAGTAAACAAAATTTCATGGTGAATATTTTTGTTTGTTTCTAAAGATAGCATTTGTTTTTAAAGATAACTGTCAAATCCCTCCACTTACCTTAGAATAGCAGCATTATTTAACTAAAAGCTTACTAAAAGTTAAAAGAAGGATTTCTACATTTAACGAGAAAAGCCATCATTACATCAGGCACAATATAAGCATTTCAAATGAAATAAACATTTGTGCTTGAAGGCCTAAATCCAAAGTGGAGTGTTAAATTTATGGGAAAACTTGGCTCAGAGGCAGATTATCTTGTTAAAAGTATTGAACTGCTTTGTTGCTCTTTTTTTCTTTTGTTTGTTTTGGGTTTGGTTTGGTTTTTTTTTGACACCCTCTTCTAGATTCCAGCCCCCATCAAAGATTAGACAGAGGGAGTGGCTTAAGTGCCTAAACATAGATGTACCTTAATTGATGCTCTCAAGTTATTTGAGACATCTGCATGGGACTGACAGATACAACACAAGAACTACAGAAGACCTGCACTCATCTGGAAGAGCCGATGGAAGTCAGGTGGAATAGCCCTGGGCATCCAAAATGCCACTAGCAGCCTGTATTTACATTACTGAATCCCACTCTGGGATCAACTTGACAGTAACTATGTCCTTACCTTTGTATGCTGTTACAGTTACCTTCCACACCCTTATGAAACACACAACTGCAACACAGTGCAAAGCTTATTTCAGTATGTACACCTCAGGTTATTCTGAGATTTATCCTGAACAGCACAGCCAAAAAGATCTGTCAGAGACAGATGTAGACAGTTTCTTCTCCAATATTCATTTTCAGGGGAAGCTGTGCCAATTCCCTATTGTGGATGGAAGAGATAAAACTTACTTGGGTATCCTCTGGGCTGCAGCCTTTCTGATCAATGCCTGTCTGTGGTTTGTTGGAGGCTTTGGAACCAGCTGAGGAGCTGTACTCTGGGATGGCATCACTTTGTGCAAACTGGCTGCCTTCTGGATACTAGAAGTGGCATTTGATGTCTTGCGGGCATCAGAGCCAGCTGGCATAGATAAATGTTTGGTGCTGGACTGTGAGTAGTTGGCAAAAACAGCCTGGGTGAAAAAAGAAAAAAATCCCATAGTAATTGGTGATTACCTCTGTGAACATTGCTGAGAATGCTGATGGAGGTGGGTGACATTTTTGTGAGGGATAATATCTGCCTGGTGAAGGTAATCCCAGGGCTCAAGGGAAAGTCCCACACATAAAGAGTTAAGTTGTTAAGTCAGTGAATTTTATTTAGTCCTTGGAAACCAGAACTAGCTTCTAGGAAGGCAGACAATCTCACTACTGCAACAGAATTCTACTATTTCAGATTAAAAAACAAGAGGCCCAATCCTCAATCTAATCTTGCAGTGGGCTTGCATCCACAAAGAAGTAAAGATTTCATTACATTGACTTTCTGCATTATCTTGCTAAATTATTCTTCATGTGGGAGGCAGGATTGAGACACAGTTCTAGGAAAGAGAAAGGTTATGGGGAAGATGATACAATGCTACTTATTTGGTCTAACTATGTAGGTGCTTGGAATAACAGAAAAGCTCTAGGGTACCTTCTTCTGAAAAAGGAACTTTAACTCTATCACTGACAAAAAGGAAATCCCCAGTAATATCAGGGAACAGAAAATATTTCTATTCCTATAGCATGTGGGAGAGTAAGCATGTTGGAGATGTGACACGGAACAAAAGGATCTGCATATTATGAGACACTGGAGAAATGAGCAATGGCCTGGCAAAGCAGGGAGTGAAGCATATTTCCTCTATGGGAGCTCTGCAGACTGCTAAACTCTCTTCAGAAAGGAGCAACCTGCTGGGAGTTCTGCTTTGTCTTTCCTCGAAGACAGTCAGATTCCCAGCACTGAGGCAATATCATAACCTTGTAATTTGGCATCTAGAGGTCAGTGATAGGAGATAAGAGGAAGAGCTGAGCCCTCCGTGTGACCCTGGGAGCAGTGCCCTTCACCGAGTTTGTCCTCAGTTTCTCCTCGGGTGGAAAATATACAAAGCCACAGCAAATGGGCTCCAGGCTCCAGAGAAAACCACAGTCTGAGAGCTGGCTGAGTCTCAGCACACAGACAGGAAAAGCCCCTCTCCCCCGCAATTCTCTGGCAAATGGCAGAGCAGGGCTGTGTGGGAAGGCGTTTCTGACAGGCAGAGCTCTAGGGAGAGAAGGAAGTGCAGGAGCCAAAACAGGCCTGGTTCCTAACTAGAGCTCACTGACAAGATGCCCTTGGGCTCCCAATCCTTCTTAACCTCTCCCTTCCCTGAAGCTCTACCTTGACTGCAGCTTCCAGATTCTCAATGAGGAAGCTAGTACAAGTGCAGAAGTCTGGAAAATAGCAGCCACACCCCACCTCTCCCCAGAAAAACAAAGTAAAATGGAACTTGAAATTTAGTCTCTTGCATCTCAGAGCCGGACGCATCGTAGAGTTGGGATGGAGACCCTCAAATTGGTACACCCACTTCTTAATCAGCAGTGACATTTCACTGTGAAATTATATTATCCATCTTTCCTGTAAGTTCTTTTGATATTATGCATTTTTTCTGGAAGTTCTTTTTCTTGTACCAAAATCACTAAGACCCTGGAGTTCACAATGCATACAGTCATAACCCTTTGCCTGTGTTAATACACACCAGCAAAGAGATCCATGACTCTGAAGAAACAGCAAGCACGGATGCTCTAACAAAGTCTGATCAGCAAAAACTGTGTTGAAACCTGCCTAAAGAAAGGTCATGGATGTTTTTCTTGGGGGTTACAGACTTCTGAAAATGCCTTTGTCTCCACACTGTGCTGAGATTCTGGCTGTCTTCCAGGCAAGGATGGGAAGACTGGAAGCTGACAAGGACCACAGCTTCTGGATTCAGCTACAAAGTATACTGCCCTGCTGTGAACTCCATGGGGACAGCACAGGAAACCAGGAGAAGCTTCTGTGCAGATAAAGAGGACAGCTGGGGAGAGCAGAGCCTGACCACACAGGGCTGGGAAGCTTTCAGCACATCCAAAACATAGGAGACAGACCTTATCACTCATGAATCTGAAGACTAAGGGTCTAGGGAGAGCAGAAGCCTAGACAAACCCTGAAAGATGCAGCCCTGAAGCAGGTAGCATCCTACAACTATTGCTGCTTCAAGTGAAAAACTTTCAATTACAGTTCCCAGACTGGCAGATTTAATCTGATGTTGAGGAGATATTTGCTACCCTAATAAGTCTCTAGGGCTACAAATCTGAAAAATACTAAAAAAGCTACAAGATGTTTTCACTAAAATTGCTGTAAATTATTAGTGAGTTAATTCTTGCGCACAATTTTCTGGGGAGGAGGAACATCATTAACCCTATTTTGCCCATGAAGAAAACACTGAAAGAAAGTATTTTTCCCTACATCACAGACTGAACGATTGTCTCCTTGTTTCAACATCTACAATACCATACACAAAGTATTCCTTGTCCAAAAAAAAAAAAAAATTAGAAAATCTCAATGTGTACACCTTTTCAGTAAGGATAATGAACATCTAAGAGTATTAGTCAGTAGCAGCTAAGTTTGGGCTGTTAGTGAGTAAAAGCAGAGGTAGTGTAGTACTTTAAAGAAAAGCAGATATATTAATGATCTTCAAAAACAGAAAGAATGTTCCTGGCACTTACCATCCCTGTATCTAACACCCATCCCTAGCACAGTAAAGGAACAAATTTTGGCAAGCAAAAACATGTTCACTGTGTGACCAGAGGAGGTAATGAAGCTCATTTCCTGTGAATCTGTCTTACAGTATCTAATATAAAGCATACCCCAAATTATGCCTCCCTTCATGGGTCTGGGCATTTTTGTGTTGGATTTTGTGCTAATTAGGAGTAGTCTCCTACTGAAACCATTGCCTTAATGGGAACAGTAGTTGAAACCCCTTCCCAGATATATGGCTCTTGATTTTAATGCAATTTGTATGAAACATAGCTATGAGATTTCTATCCCACAATCATTCACATTCAATTGGATCAGCAAATCTGAAAAAGATGAGAGACTCAGCAGTGTATGAGAGCTGACAGACAGTTGCACACGCACATGCATTGCATAAAGATCCGTGCAGCTAGTTCCAAATCCCTGACACTGCAAACTGAGATGTTTATAAGCAATAAACAATAAAGAGGTTTTAAGTTAAAAAAAAGAAAAAAAGAAAAAAGCAAACCCAACAAAACACAACCCACCACTTTTAGAAAAGCAGTTGTGTTTCAGATAACATTGCAAAAATACAGACAATCAACAGCCTTGGAAGACCTTTCCAGCAATATAAATTGTTTAGTGGAAATTATTCTGAACACATACTAATGCATTCAGGTAAATCAGTTTGGATACAACGATCGGTTGAATTGAAAATTCATAAAGTGGCAATAAAGATCAGGCTCAAAATGTGCTATTAACTACCACAGTGTTAAATTGCACTGAGAAGAGTATCTTGGGGTCTTAAAGAAGAACAAGCTCATGGTATGCACAGACTGTCCTGAACCATGTCCTCTTTGGTAAATTCTTCAGAGCAAGAAAAAAATATACTTTATTCAGTTGACTTGGTGCCTTATGTTTTATTTCTTTTGGTACTGCTAGCTCTCTGGGGCAAGGATTGGGCTGTATCATTGTATTGGAAAGATAGTTAATACATCTGGGCGTTACCAGAATTCTAATAATAGTGACAGGATCAGAAATAAGGGGAAAAAATTTCAGCTGGTATAAATCAGCTCAGACTACTGCTTTCAGCATGGTTGTTCTGTTTTACTTACACCGAGACTTTGACTCATCAGTATCACAAGACTCAAATAGGAAAAATGGCAGTTAGCACATTTAGTGGGAAAACAATCTGAGGGAGAAAGCTGCAAAACAAGAACGAACAAGAAACTGAAGGAAAAGAGATACTGCAAATCTGACAGCAGTTCAATATGTAACAGTTTAGAAAACAGTTTAATGATGTTCAAGGCTGCATTCAAAGGTGCCCTGTAACCTCAGGCAGCAATAATATAGTTCTAGGAACACTAGAAATATTATTCACAGTACTCAGCATTTCCAGTCAGATCTAAATAAATGGTAAGCATATCAGAAAGAAATCACAAATATTAAAAAGACAAAAATTTGCTGAACATCATAAAATGAGGAATATTTCAGAGGACATACAATTTTTAAATGACTGAGAGAATTATTTAATATGAACTTAGTCTAATATTCTACAGCATAAAATCTACTTAAACTTGTGATTGAAACTGTGCTCGCATAACTGCCCACACAACTCATTAACATGATTAATGTCTTATTTAACATGAGCCTTTTTGATGTAAGCAGGACTGACGGGGATCATTCCAGCATACAATTGTACTTCCCTTCTTTTAATTTAGCTTTTTTCCCATGTGAAATGTTTGGCATAAAATTTTAAACCCAGTAGATGCTAGGCCAAGCAGACAGAACATAGCCACACAAAGAAGGAACCTCCCTAATAGTTAATGGAATCTTTCCAGTACAGGAAACAATTAGAGAATAAACAATGATGGTATATTAACTGTCTTGCCAACTGCAGCAGTGATAATAACATCTAGGTCATAACATGTCACATGAAGTCTCCTTTAAACATTAAAATACTGCTATAAGCCTGTTTTTCTTGTCTTTTGGTTTGATTTTGTAATTCTTGCTCCTTGATTTTACTGAAATCAGATTTAAGCTTCTTGTCTCTACTTTCAAACTCTTCCCCTTCCTATTTTTGTTCACTTTTCTCAAAGTCTGTACTGTGTCTGTTCCTGGTCCGTATCACTCCACCTATTTGTTCGATTCTCATCCAGCCAGTTTGGTGTTTTTCCTTTTGTCCAGGTAATCAAGTACCTATTCTGCAGTCAAAGGTCTATTCCTACCATATTACACTGTGTGAACTAGCTTCTGCATACAATGAGTGAAAACTGTTTGTTATAATTCCTCTTCCTCCACCCACACAGTATTTGATATTCCATAGATTGTTAAATGCCTGGAGAAATCACCATCATTCTTACGTGTCTGGAAAGTGTTCAATTAAGAGTGGGTGCTGCAACAAAGCACACAACAAGCCTTCATGTTAACACACATGATTAGATTTACTGCGTGGTAAAGGGAGGGATTCTTATGACACAAATACTTGATTAAAAGATCCCATGCTTTCCAGTGCATCCATCTCATCTCCAACATACCGAGCTGGTTAATGTACAGGAGAAGCATTTGCTGTGATATTAATCATGATGCTTCTGTTATTTGGTCACATATATATAGTCACACATGTAACTAGTCCCTATTCCAGAGACAGAAGGAAGGACTGGCACCTAGTCATGTTGCATGGTCACACCAGACTCAAGATATATTCATTAATAGATATACTTCAGCTACTGACAAATGGCTAGTCTGCCTTCTAACCATAACAAGAACTTGAACAATCAGATGAAACAGTCTCAGGGATACCCTGCATGCATTCCCCAAAGTAGAGAGATGATGACACTCTCTCAAGTGATAGGCCTTCAGTGTTGGGGGATATATTTCTTCTGCTGAGGGGAGACTGACAAATTTGAATGTAGCAGGCAAGACAACAAAGGATGGAGTAGATCTCAATACATGAGAAGGAAGAGAAACAAAACAGCAGGCAATGGGAGATAGGTAGCACAGGTGACACTGACAAGGAAATGTGGTGAAGCCATGCAGGCTAGGATAAGCTACATGAGCTCTGGCTAAAAGGTGAGGACAAATGAGGGTCAGCATGAAAGGGCGGTGCAGAAGTCAAAGCAGAGTGAGTGGGAAGATGTAGGTCAGAGAATGCATACGCAGAAGAAAAGAGAAAGCAGTTCTTATAAAGGCCAAGCTGAAGGACTAAAGTCTGAGAAGCTAGCTAGCAGAACGAAGAGCTCAGTGACAGAAAGCTAGAGAGGGTGCAGGGGAAGGCAAGGGTAGTGTCATGAATGGCAGGGTGGGCATCAGAGGATTGATGCAACTGTTACTGGAAGAGGAGGGATGGCTGGTTCCATACAATGTCTTGGACAGGAAGTGTCCAAGAGACAATAATTTTATTAAGGTGACATTTTATTCATGACAGAAAGTCTGAAGGGCCCCATGTTCAGTAAGTATTTTTCTTCAATAATGTCAAATTCAGTGCAGCCTGAGTCCTGCAGCATGGCAATAGCCTCAACACAGCAACTCCAAAATGCTTGGCTCAGAAGGAGAAGGGAGGGAGAGAAAGGAGGGGGGGGACCTTGTGGGGGTGAGAGGAGGTTTAACAAAGAATCATTTTAACAGAAACTCCTGAGTAATGGCTCTGCCCCAGGCCAAAAATAACATCAGCTCAATGTCAGCAGTTAGAAGAGGGCTCAGCCAGGCCCCATGGCCAGCTCCAGCCTCCTCACAGGCACAAGCCAGTTTATGGCCCTTTCCTGAGCTTGTGAGGAAAGCATTTCCACGTCTGCCCACCCAGAGCCCAGTGGACAGAGATAAAAGGAAGACCTCCTGCATGGAGTGAGAGCTGGAAGACTGTAGGTGAGAGAAGTTGAGGATGGAAACTATATGGCTGAGTAAGGGCCTTAAAAGAAGGAGAGCAAGGAGCAAAAAGCAGAAGGGCTTCCTCTTCTTCAGATACTCCCAGAAAAGGATGAGGGCAATTTGCCTATAACCTACTCTCAAGGACTCTGACTAATGACTCATCTGCTTCACAGGAGGGAGAGTGGGTGTCCAGACCTCCAAGTGTTAGGTCTGTTCATGGGCGTCGAGTCATGCCAGACTGCTAACAAACAGCTCCTTGCTACTGGAGACCAAGTTGTTTAAAATGAAGGTTTGATCCCCCAAAGGCTTCCTTCCTTTTAGCAGGGAAGCATTTTGGACATCACTCAGAATACATCTCTCTCTCTCCATAATAACAAAGTAAGGAAATAAGTACATCAATTAAGTCATTATAACCTTGAAAGCTCTTCCCAGCAGAATGAAAATGCTGTTCCATACACAGTGTCCACCTTTGGCATCTAGGAGTCATTCAGAACATCAATAATACCAGCCCTTTTTCATATTTCCTCCAGCTCTTAAGATGTCAACATAATGGAAGAAGCTATTGGGAACCACAGTATCAAAATGCTATCAAAATCACTGCAGGTATTGCTGGTTTTGTTGCAACCCACTTTAAGAGCTACTTCCTTGACAAAATCTCTGCCATCCATCCTGTCTCTGGGTTTGTTCCACACACCTAAGGCTCTGTCAGCGCTGCTACATCCCAGGCAGGATTTTTTCTAAGTTACCTGTTGCCGTGCTTGGTTTTGCTCCAACAGCTGTCTTGACTGAAGCTTCTGCTGCTGAAGTTGCTGCGCAGCAAACTGAAGCTGATAGCTGGGATGTGCCAGAGGACCCCGTGTCACCTTGTAGACACTGTTCTCCATCTCTCCTTCCAAGGCAAGATGATGACTCTCTGGAACCCTGAGGAAAGAAGAGCCATCATACTCTGCATATAAGGACTCCTGCCGATAACACACTGCTGCTTAAAAAAAACCTCTTACTATTTAGCCAGCTATGAATTTGTACTGTGGCTTTAGCAAGCACAACACCTGCTAGAGGTGTCATGTGCCAAATGGTTCCTGCTAAGCACTTTCTTGAATGTAGGCTGGGACTGTATTACTAGACATTCTCTTGAGGAGAAAAAAGGAAAGGAGACTAAAAACTCTAAACTGGAACATCTCTGTGGCTCTGATTAGCATTGAAGACAGGCAGAATGACAGCAAGAAAAAAAGCTGATTCCCATCACTAATGAGATTAGATTTGTAGAGGCTTTAATACAGTAACACAAGGCTTACACTAAGCACATACATGCTGCTGTAACAATGGAATAGAAACAGACATGCAGTACAACATCCAGAGAGGATAAAGGACTGGTTGGGTGAGGTTGGAACTAAGATACATACTGACTCCCAAGAGTTACAATCCAAAAGGCTTGGGAGGAGTGAGATAGGCTCATTTCTTTCATCCTCAAAGAAATGCAGGCTTTTCTTTGAGGACAAAAGGCCTCCTGCAAAGAGACAGGAGCTGTTACAGCCCAGGCCTACATGGTAGGAGTTCAGCTGTGGCCTGCAACATGATAAGTACCAACAGAAGCTCACTAGCTTGCTTTGAAGTGTGTAAGCCTTGGCGAGAAGGCAGCACCAACACACTTCTACACAAGGCTGAGGGGCTTTGCAGAGAGCAGGTGGCAGACTGACAGGACCACGAGGTGTCCTGAAGAGGCTACAACTGCCCAGCAATTCACACATTCTGTGCTCACGACAGATGTTGTATGACCCACTGAATCCTGACACTCTGGCTAATATAACCTTCAAGCCCCAATGCCTGAGCTTCCCAAGTGTCTGCTGATCTCTGACATGTTTCCCTCAGCCACTCCTTCCAAATATTTCCTTTGGATTCCCAGGGCAGACTTCCCTTGTATTTCCTATCTACACCATACATAATACGTAACTGGGACGTAAAAGATAATTGGTGTCTTTCACACCGTGATTTGGAGCGTAGGTCATGGTTTTGGCAAGGGAGTTAACTGCAATCTCTTTGCTTCAGGAACCTATCACAACTTACAACCTGGATTTTTTAGACATATCTCAGCTTGCCTTGAATGTGTTGCTCCTTCCCCCAAAAGCTTTGTCATTGCAAACCCTTAAAACTTTCAGAAATAAGAGAATTCACTCAAGCACTCTTTAAGCTATTAATTCTAGACTCCCATATCTACCTCCAGTTCAGAACCTGCAATACATAAATTCATCCTTTGATCCAAAATAATGCCTATGAAGCTCAGGATTGAGTGATTATTTCTGAAATGTAACAGTGAAGACAAAATGGAGGAGACAAAACTGGTATAAACGACAACTCCACTAAAACTGGACCTGCCAATAGCCAGATTTTGTGCCACAGAAATGATGTGCAATGACTGCAGTCTGCAGTACTGTGTGGGCCACTATCTAAATGGCAACATTTTAGTAGCATTTCTCTGGTTCTTATTTCTTTTGTTTTGAGATACCTAGCAAAGGATTAACTGTTATGGAATTACAAATACTTAAGTCTGACTTTTCAAAACTGCACCAAGATTGCTGCCTTTCTCCAAACTTTGTCCAGTTCAATGAACTGTCAAATTCTTTCATTTGGTTTCTAACTTGCTTTAATTCACTTTTTCAGTTTCAACTGAAATATACTGGACATTGCCCAGCTAAACCTAGCTTACATTACCCAGGAAAGCACTGTTGAAACTACATTATTAAACCTTTAGGAAGAACTAAATTTAAAAAACACCAAACAAAACCACGTAACTCTGGCTAAGATTTTCTTGTGGCACAATCTTGTACACAACTCCCTGTAGTTCCAATACCTTCTCTCCACATGACAAAACAAAACAACACTTACTTTTTTTCTAGACACTATATTGAAAACACTGTTGCTTGCCTAAGCAGATTTTATCCTCTTGGCCTGCAGAATCCTTCTGGATTGAATATGCCTCTGTTGGCTTCTATGGGTTTTCCTTATTTACAGATGGAAATCAAAGTAAATGCATTATTCTGCATTTACACATTATGTTGCAAAACATAACTTCAATCTTCTCTAATATAAACATACAATACTTGACAACAACAAGCCAGTGTATTTGCCAGTCTTGGGGTCACTTTCATAAAGAGGTATTTCATCTGCAGTTTTGCAAAGTCCCCACATAACACGTTATCAAGTGCTGATATTACATCTAAGGCAATGTTTGCCCTGGTACAGAACAGGCTTAGGATTTGAGACTCAATACACTGCTGCCAGAGATGTGCTCCAGCTCTCAGTCTATCTGCCATTCTCACAGGAATGCACCATGGAGCATCTCCCATTCTCAGTCTCTGCTGTTGGATGATTTATTAAAGCATGACAACACTTCTGCACCCTGAAGCAGAGATTAGTTCTGCTTAAGGAAATTACAACCAGTTCAGTACCATAATGAAGGCTGCAAAACAGCTGTAGAGAACCTCATACCTTAATGGATATTAAAGAGTTCACTTGTTAGGAAGATTGTATTAATACCCCAAAATGAATTAAAAGCTTTCTCAAAACTTACGCTGTTTTAGGAAAAGCTAAAAATAACCAGAAAAAACCTCCACACCCCTAATGGAAATGAGGATTGTGGAGTCAAGTACTCACAGACCTGCTTGTTTCACTTCAGGATTATTGCTTGAACACTAATGATTGAATATTCATTTCTTCTCATGTACAGACAACAGATTTAGGCACAGATGCACATACATGCAAATGGGAAATAGAAACTCCTGCCTGTGCCACCAGAAAAGATTTGGTTTCATTCTGTCAGCCAGGCTGGTTGTGAGCAATCTTCTCACAGCTTGCTCAGAATTATTTATGAGTTGCTTAGTTTAGAGACCTGGCCAGGATTCAGGCCTTCACTATGCACAGGAAATCTCAGCCTTTGGCATTATGGCCCATCCTTTGTAAGCAAGATTTTGTCCTTCCAGCGGCTCTTCAGGCTACTCAGTGTTTTTGGCAAGAAACCCACTGTGTTCCTTTCTTTCAACTGTAGTTTTCATAAGGGCTGGGCCAGAATTAGCTCTTCCAAATCACTCTCAGCATAAAACCTCTCTGCTGCAGTTTTTTGTACCACAAAGATACAGGTTTACTTGTGAGACCATTTTCAACAAATCACTATGCGATTATGATTGGGATCCAGTTCAAAAGGGCTAGAACATCATACATTCATCTCCAGGTTTTCTGGTTTCAAACTACCTTCTTGCTCTAGTTCCCTTTTCCAATCCATTAGCTCTTTTCTGATGTAAGCAACCTTTATGTGATCAACTACTTACACCTGTACTAGAAACTAATGTCAGTGTACTAAAATACTAAATACTAATAAAATGTTAATGCATTTTTTCATTGATTACAGGAAAAAAAAAACTTCATGAAATCCAGTCTCCATACAGAAGGGATGTGATTATCAGCTCTTAAAAGATAGGGGAGAGCTGGCTACTGTCTCCATTTCAAAAGCATTTGAAGGGAATTCCAAGGACTGAAGTTGTAGACAAGATCAGACCCCAGAGCACCAGTCACTGGATCTCACAGTTACAAAGAACTATAGGACAAACAGCAAGTCTGCACTAAAAGAATGACACATCAGGCTTGCATTTATATTTCAACTGAAGCCTTCTTCCAATGGCACAGCTGGGCACTTGCTTGATACCAATTCCTGTGTGGCAGGCAACAATACCAATTCATGAAGTACACTGGTGTTCTCCATATATCACTCACTAAGCAGGCACTTCTAAAACACTTTAGAAGTGTCTACATCCCATTGAAAGGCAGTGCAAACTAGGCTCAAATTATTTTGTAAATGAAGCTTCAGCATTCATGAAGAATATTAACCCTGTTTAGTTTGTGAGAACTGATAGGATCACAGCAGAAATCAGTATGTCTGGAGGTCTAGTAAACTGAGAAAAAAATTACTTTCCTACTAAACAAGGAAACAAGCTGACAATGAAATTACTTTGCATCCTTTCCTGTAAAGACTGGAGCTAAGGAGGAACAAGAGCCATTGCCAGCAATAAGGGAACCCAGTGCACTTATAAATCAGTGTTCCCACCTTGCCATAGAATGCAAGACAACCTTGGGCAGCAGTTTCCTTCCCACAGGCCATTCAGATTGTATGACAAGTCCAGGAAGTTTTCAGTACAAATCCTTGGTGAGCACCAGCTGCTAGAAAGTAGTTGGCATAGTAACTAATGATTTTGTCTAGTGTGGCAGCTCCCAGCATCCTGCTGACTTATGTTCAGGCACTCAGAAAAACACAGAACATTTTCTTTGGCACACTATGTGCTTCTTCCATCCCTAACAATAGGTCCTAGATTGGGGCTGGCTACAGAGCAATGATAAACAGAGTGGGATGAAGCCCAGGACGCTGGGGTCCTGGCTGGGATGCAGGAGTTTTGGGCCTCTCACTTGCCTCAAGGCCTTTCTTTGTCTTTCTTCCTCTTTCCCTCCCCTCAGCTTCAAAAGCAATAAATTAAAAACTGAAAAACTGAGCAACAAGTCTTTGAGAATGGTTCACTTCTGGCCTCTGCTGTTATCAGGAGTGGCTATGAAAGAGTGACTTTGGTGCAGTTTAGTCAGCAGGAGCCTACATTTTAGCAAGGACTGTAGCCCTGTTTGCTGGAACTTGCAAGCCTGTAAAAACCTCCTTCTTTGTAACATAGCATGAGCTGTGTTACAAAGGTAAAGAAAAACAGTTTCACAAAACACCAGGGGCGAACAAAGCATTTTTAATATTTCTGTAAGAGCTAAGCCTGGGATTTTGGAGATCTGAGGCACTGGGAGCTGTCCAGAACTCCCCATGGTACAGGTACTTGGAGCAAGGGAAGAGGCAGGAAGCAGCTGGCCTGTATAAAATGAGGATGCCATCACCTGACCTGCAACCTACTTTTGTACTCTTCAAGAGAAGCTAAGGAAAAGCTTTTAAAGTTAATGAGAGGCTTGTTAAGGCTGCATTGACACAAGAAACTTGCAGAACTGCATTTTGGGTTCAAATCCAGTTCAAAGTGAAAAGTACAGTCTCCCATGGTAGATGTGGTGCAGTGTTGGGGGTTGGATCTGTTTCTTTTGTGTTTGTGGAATTTTTTCCTGATGGTTTGCTAGGTAACTGATTGCTGGGTACTTTATGGATACTTGACTTAAACAAAGGAGGCAGCAGGTTTCTCCGGGGGAACAGCAGTGAGCAGCAGTTTGGTCCGAGGACACCGCTCCGAAAGGACTGGAGTACCAGGGGACCCTGCTCGTTTTCTCTCTCTCTACTGGATTTCTCTCCAGAGGAAGACTGAACACATATTTCTTCACCATTGGACTCTCATACAGGACTATCTCATTTCATAGAACTGCATTTACTGCTCGAGGAGGATTTCATCTGGACTGCTTTCACTGCCCTGATACCCAGGGTGTCAGGTCACATCCCTGACTCTGTCAGGGCATTTTCTGAGATTTTGTTGTTTCTTTGTTTTTTGCTTGTCTCTTAGTGCTATTACATTTGTATTTGTCTTTGCTTTGTCTAATATTCCTAGTAAAGAACTGTTATTCCCACTCCCAAATCTTTGCCTGAGAGCCTTCAATTGCAAAATTACAATAATCTGAGGGAGGGGGTTTACATTCTCTATTCAAAGGGAGATTCCAGCTTTTGCTGGCAGGTACCTGTCTTTCAAACCAAGACATGCAGAGATTCAGGAGAGTTTCTGTCACAGACCATCAATCGAGCTTTTCTCTGTTATTGACGAGGCATCATGAAATAGTTCCAGCCTTAGTTCTTCAGCTCCCCCTTTTCCCAGCAGCTCAAGCTACTTTTACTTACAGAAAGTGTATTTGTGTCATAAGAAAACAGAAGATGTATAATATCCATGTGCAAAGCCTTAGGACTGGGTTGGTTTAGGCAAAAAACATGAAAAGTTTTGTGCATTTAACTACAATTTCCAAATCCATTCACAGGTTAACTGTAAGAGCTAGCAGAGGCACAATTCAAGCATTTCAGAACATTTTAATATGCACAATATCCAGCAAATGGCAGGAGTCCCCCCTGCTATTCTTGAAATTCCCCCTTTCAGCTGAGAGAACTGATATTGTTATAAGAATTTTACTCAGAAACAAATACATGAGCAAAGGCATCCAGCTCATCTCCTTGTGGTGCAGGATCAACATGTGTCAGTGGCTGTAGGAGTCCATGTGTCACACTCAGCTGCACAGCTCCACAAGCAGGTATGCATTCAGCATCAAGAATTTCCCCCAACATTCCAAATCAAACTAAAATTTTCACTGTTTTATTATATGACACTCCTCTTATTTCAGGACTAAGCCTTCACTACTAGAACTATGCCTCCTTTGAGCTCAGCCAGTCTTGGCACACTTAGCTCTCTTCTTTTTCCTCAGCTCAGTTCCTTCTGGCCTTGATTGCACATTGCTTTTCCGTGAACTTTTTCCACTTGATTATTCCAGATGTGCATGCACCATAGCTATACATGGAAAACCCACTGCCTTCTTGCTCCTTCACTTTTTTCTACAACTACTATCAAATTCCACAGGCTTCCTTCTTTTCTAGTATATGTTGCTGGATAATTTATTTCCTGCTCCCTAGATTCTGAAAATTATTCTTGCTGTTTCCTCACCATTGATAAACCTGGGGTTTGGAACATCAGTATTTTCTTATAACAAAGGCAATGGAGATCAGGAATTAAGTGCCTTTTACATCCTAGGCCTCCATATACAGAAAAGATCATGAATGTTAAGTGTCTAACCTGCTCAGTTAGAAATGAGGTGCATCAAAACAGCCTTCTGATAGTCTAGGAGGGGAAGGGCAGAATGAGATTATGGAGCACTGGAAAACCTCTTCAGGAAAGGCCTCACCTATCTCAGCTAGTCCTGGATTTAGCTGACATTATCAATCAGAAGAGCTAAACATGCCAGTCTCAGCATATTAAATCAAATCTTTAACCCTTCAGTGGAGACAATTTTTGTTGGGCCCCAGTAGCATCCTTGGCTTTGTGCCTGTTATGAAATACTGTCAGTCTCTCTGATCTGGGGAATACTTGGCAGGTAAACAACGTTTTTGTTTTTCCTTCCTTTACACATGGCAGCTCTGAAATTCACTAGCAGAAAGGCTGAATCAGCTGACTGCAAAGTTCAGTATTGTCATCCTATTGTGGCTCATCAGGTCACTGGAAAGGTAATGAAGGTAACTGAGCATATCTCCTCCAAGTGATACAGACTAAAGAATCACACAGCCTTTCTACCCTCAATTAGTGCAAACACAGGGTTGAACTTTACTGAGTGAAAGGCTCTTCTGGCTCCATGTTTCTTGCACACATTTCCACACCTGCAAACACAGAGCCTGCAGAAATATTTTAACAGCAAGGCATATATAGAGTAAGACTAAAACAGAAACCTGGTATCATCTTGCTGTCATATGGAAGTTTTGGGGAGGATTACCACTTTAACTCTGACATGCAACTGCCTGAACAGTGTTGTGTGGTCCCACACACCATATTCCCAATTTTGAAGTATTAATTAATTAAGGAAGTTCAGACAGAGTAAGGTGGACCCAGTTAATTTACCTCACTGTACTGTCTGGATCTGCTTTTTTTAAGGTAAGTCATTCAGACTAAAAACACATGTTAAGTGCCATCTTAAATTTGATAACTTATCCTAGTCCAGGCAGAGTTTCTGGTGTGAATATACACACTTCACAGAATCCAAAGTACCAGAAAATTAGATGTAGCATTGCTCCACTTATAGATGGGAAATGTACTCCTCACTGAGGAGGTTCCATTGGAAAAGCCTAGCGTGAATCAAGTGGACCAACTTGACAAAGATGAGTTGTAACAGCATTCTTTTATTTTTTCTCTTTCACTGTAGACAAGTTTATTGAAAACCAAATTTAAAAAGACTTACAGGCTCTATTTATTTCTAGACAGAAAGTCTTTCTTAGTGCTTTATGCAAGCAGATTTTGCATTTTACGGGTGGATAGCAGAAGTAGCATACAAGGATTAAAACAATAAATGGGCACTGTTATCTGTCTAGAATATGCTTTTGACTGTATTAAAGTCACTAATCTCTCCTGAAAACCCATACTCCTTACCTCTCTCTAGAGAGGCAGGGCTTAAGTCAGGACCACTAAATTAGCCCTGCACCCTGTAATGCCTTTGAAAAGCCGCTCATAGAGTTTACAGGGAAAGAGTGAGACTGTAGCTGCTGTCCCAGCCAACATTTGGTTCCTATTACAGTGAATAAATCTCCCCCTCCTCCTTTTCTTTTCTTACCCACTTTTTATATTAAAAGTCCATCAAACATTTTTTTCCCTTTCATATTTTCCATTAAGCTTTCTCCTGCGTAAGCTTTCCCGGAGTGTGGTGCTCTTTGCTATATGTGCTCAAGCAGCAGCTGCAAGATCCCAATGAGTAAGAAAAGGGGGAATGAAGAAAGCAGCTCAGGCTCCTCTTTAAATCCCAAGAGGCAAGTGAAAAGTTACAATTGGGCTAAACTGGTGAAATCTAGAGCACTTGAGAAGAATAAACAAACAAACAAAAAACAGGCTGTTGAGTTTTGCAGGGTTAGGATTCATGAGATGGGGGAGAGTATTCAAAGCCCTGCCCCTGCCCAGAGCTAAATACCCCTGCCACCATCAGTATCCCAAAAGACATAGTACAGGATGGTGTTACACTAAAGGGCCTTAAGGATTCCTTAGGGTTGTGCTGTCCAGATCTCAATCCACTTGAGGCCCAAACAAAATTTTAGTGCCATATGATGAAGTAGCAGAGACATCTCATGCACTTTACTTTGGCTATTTTGTTGTCTAAATATTAAATATCTAGTATACTGAAACCTCTAAAGAGCACATCAAGCCTCTAGATCTCACAAAACTTGCACTGAAATTAATTAAAGCAACCAACCTGGCTTGACATCCAGTACAACTACCACCTTGTTATGTGGTAGATGAAGACTCTCTTCTGAGTGTCTCAGAGAAGATTTGATAAATCTGGCAGCTTAGATGGTCTGTCTATGGGGACAACACAGCTGAAGTATACAGCTGTCTGACATCATGACTGTACATTTCAAGAACTATAGCCAGATAACAGAACTTCACAAAAAAAGCAATACCTCTACATTTATAATCTATATACCTAAAAGGGAAGGCTACATCTGTTCTGCACTTCCTGAGTAAACATCTACAAATCCATCTAATCAGGGATTGTGGAAAGTGTCACCTGAAAAGCCAGCTGGCCACAGTTATATTAAAATAAATGTTCCAGGTAAAAGAGGTAGAGAAACAGCATGGCACCAGTAAGATGCATCTGCTGTGCTACCACTCAGTAACACAACTGAAGCTGTGTAATATCTAGCTGCTGAAATAAAGTAAAAGATGACAAAAAATACAAAGCGAGAACTGAAGGTCACTTCTCTGGGTCCTTGCTGTGAGGCTGGAGGCTTGTGGTTAATAGTCTCTTATTTCTGAATAATTCCCTGAGCACCAATACAAGGGCAAAGTAAAGGCCCTTAAGAGAGTTCTACCCTTAAACAAATTAATTTTATCAACCTACATCCAATGTAATGAAGCTGAGTTAGTTTCCCAATTAAGAAATAGACTCGCACAGTTCCCTGAGCTTGGCAATACTCACATGCTGGCCAAAGTGGTGCCTCTGGCATTCTTATCTGCCCAGTGTTAGAAACTCAATGCCATATGTATACATAGTTTCTGCCTTCCTTATCCCTCAAGTGGATTTCTATAAGGTAACAAGGTATAACACAAAACAGACTGTATCTGAGAGTTATCCCACCTGTTAAATTGAATTTTTTCCTCCTCAGGTTCCTTTTGCAATTCATTTATGCTGGAGCTAAAGGAGAATTCTTTTACTTCACCTCCTGTACAAAGACTGACTCACCTGCCCCAGCTCCCTAAACATTTATCAATGGACTAGAGGAAGAAATGACTATGTCTGTGACAGCACACACTTCCTAAAGTCTGTAATAAAGTTACATAAAATACCATCAGGGGATGTTGGTGGAATATGCTCAGATAATCAGAGAGAATCTAGCATGGGTTATCTATTGAGGAAGCTGGCCCAGTGACTGTATATGCTGCAGAGGGAGACCATCCTATCCCATACATTGAAGGAAATTAAAAAATATAAGGAAAAAGGCTACTTATACAGAGACCACAGATGGATACTATCATGATATAGACATTCAGCCATCCTAAGAGCAGCATGGCACACTGACACCAAAGCAACACCAGGGGTATGGTGCTAGCTGTTTCACAGCTTTTTTTTAATCACTGCAATCCTCATTGATGGCCACAAAGCACTGTATTTGTATTGTAAAAAGTAAGTGCTATTTTTCCCCTCACTCCACCCAACTTCCTTAGAGGTAATGGAAGATACTTTATAAAAGTGCTTATTATTTCAACCAAGGTAGCACAAATTCCTAGCAATAATTCTCTCAGGCTAAAATTGACAGAAGTTTTCCAGGTCTGTAGTGTTCCTTCTAAGAATCCTCAAGAGACACCCTACTTGGAGGAAACTACTTTTCAGAAAAGAGCAAATATGTTGTGTTTTTATAGCTAAAATGCAGCCTAAGAAAAAACTTCAGAACAGAATGGCAGGTTCAATTTTCCTTTAGGTGCTACTGATTTTTAATATGGGCAGAGAAAAACTTTAGAAATTCTAAAGCCAGCACTAGAACAAAGATGAAAAACCAATAGTGACATTTCCTTCCCAAAAATTTCTATACATCTGTCCCCCTTTTATGCCTGAGTGATGACATACCAGAATTATATTATAAAAAACTGCAAGAAAAGACTGGAAAGGCTTGTACGTATTTATACAGCCTTACGTGGAAAAACTAGTAGTGCAGAGTAAGAATCTCCTCATTTTTTTGGGCTTTGTCCTCCTGAGATAAATACCACAGAAGTGTATTGCCTTGCCAAAACACACCATTCCAGTTTACCACAATTTCGGCCTCTTTGTTTTAAACCACACAGAATACAGTCCCCCTTCCACTCCTACTATTGCAATCTATCTGCCTCTTCACCTGAAAACAGAGCTCAGCCTCCAGCATTTCCAGTAAACCAATATTTCAACAAGCAAAATCAGAGAGGAGTTCACATTACCACAAAGAATCAATATTAATAGAATAAATTGAGTTACAGCATCTTATTTCTGGCAGCGAGAGTTAAGTGAGTAAAGGGGAAATTCCCAGCGAACTGCCTTCAGCAGATAAAGCAGGAACAGACAAAACTCTGCAGTAACAGAGGTTTTATATGAAGCCTTGGTTTAGCCACCACATTTCTGTCTCCCTCAATCCTTACTGGAAAGATGATCCAGTCCCTCTAGACTAAGCAAGGAATTCTGGTGCACAATACATCTAAATCTCCACCTATTTTATGTGGTCATTACAGAACAAAAGACTAAAATTACTACCATTGTTTTGAAAGCAGACATAAAACAGAAGAGGTGAGGAAGAAGCAATTAGAACGGCAAAGAAAGCTGAGGTGAAATAAATTTCTTACTCCAACAGAACCAATTAAGTCCAAGGTACTTCACTGGCATGAGACACAATGCGCTATAACTCATAGGGTAAAATATAACACAGCAACACTGTTGGTAATGCCCATACTCTTGGTTTATTTTATTTTCCTCTCTCCATTCTGGCAGTGTAAAGAAGAATACAATGCCTGAAGGCTGGGGCCACAAGCGCTGCACAGGGCTGAGGCACTCTATCTAGCAGCTGCTAAAACAGAACATCAAAGACTCAGCTCCCTTTGAAAATCCATCAGGCAAGAACCACTCCTCCCCTTCAGCTTCTTTAGGAGCTGGTACCAGGTAACCACTTCAGCGTGTTTGGCAATTCTACAGCCATTTCCAAAACAGGTGGCGCAGTGGAAAACCACGGGAGAGCACCAAATCATTCGGTTATCTCCTTTTCCCCAGCAGGCAGCAGCACACATGCTGACCAAGAAGGCCAGCTGACAGAAAACAATTAAGCATTGAGAACAGGAAATTTGTAATTAAATCTCTGAAACTACAGAAAAGGCTCAGGCTTATCTTGGTAAATTGGTCAACAAAAGCTTTCTCCAGGAAACTGATACATCTGATGACAGACAAAGTCTGTCATTAGAGGAAGATGAGTAAAAGGATGTTAAGATCATTATACTGTATAGTACCACGAGATGAGACAGCACATTTTAAAATGCAATTCCCAGACTTGTCCAGTATTCATTGAAAGATCCCTCTCTGTCAGATCCTGTCTGCAGAAGATGTTCAAGTTGCACAAAACTTGATCACCCACTACCTGAAGTATTTTTCATGAGATTTCTGTCTCTACCTACAACTGTAAGATAGGAGGTAGAGACTGTAAGCACTAGTTTTGTTTGCAACACTTAGGAAAAAAGCTTTTAAATTATCTCCATTTGGCCAGGCACCTGTGTTTGTGATATTCTGTCCTCCAGCATGGACAAAAAAGTCTATGATGCAGTTGTGCCAGCTCTGCTGGTCATCCCAACTGCATACTATATCCATCTTTCCCACTTGGGGTTTGAGAATAGGCATCTAGGAATGGTGCTGTTTCCTTTGAGATGCAATTTTGCTGGATTCATTAATGACAGATTTTGGGTAAGCCTTTCAACTGATAGGTCTTTTTGGATAGGGGTTGAATATTTCTACTGACTCTGAGAACAAAAAGCCAAGAGTAGGTATCTTCAGAGGAAGTGCAATAGCTTTCATTTGTGGAACTTGTGGTTAAACATGAAAAAAGTTATGCAATCCCATATTCCATCCCAACCCAATCCATTTTTCTAGAGCCAAAATTAAATTATTTCCTACAAGTACAGAGAAAACTGTACAATTAGTCAGAAGCTCCCAGACTCAGGAACACAGATGGGAACCATGGAATCTACCCCAGGAATTCCACCAAATGACTGCATGTAATTCTGAGCATGAAGACATCAAAGATGCAGATGCTAATCCTTAGAAGGGCAGGCTAAAATAGCCCAGCCACTCGTGGAACAACATCCTTTCAAGACTTCCCTCCTATCATAGATAAGACACTTCAAGCAAGGAAAATAACAGTGTCCATCAAGAAATCTCCATTATATGCTGCTTCTTTATACTTGATGCCTTTCTTGATGTTTCAGCAAATGTTCTAAATAGAGCAGACTCAAAGGCCACAACTGGTACATGTCAGAGAACATTCATCTGCAGTACAGGCAGATAAGAGTCCAAACATGGCCTCCAGAAGGCTTGAGGTGAACACAAACATTTGCAAAGAGGTTAACCTTCATGTTGTGTACTGTGTTTGAGGCTCTAGAGACCAGCTGGAGTATAAGACAGAAAGCAAGGCCTCACCTAAAGGTAACAAGTATTAGAAAAAACCTGAAAGTAAATAACAGGAGTAGTTGGTACCTGGTTTTGCTACCAAACAATATACACCATAAACACCAGAGTGATATTTTGACAAACAATACACGAACTATGCCTTGAGTAGCAACAAGCATAACAATTCACAATTCACAGTGCTACATGATACCAGGAGTTTAGGTAATTTCAGAGTGAAACATGCAAACAGCAGAATACGCAGCACCACAGTTCTTTTCCTTTTGCAGAAATGCTTCTCAGTAATATCTATATTCATATTCAAGATTTGCAATGCTTTAGAGAACACAGAACATTAACATGCTTTTTCTATTTAGAAAATACCAATAGAAAAAACCTCTGCACTACATGAACCATAGTCTGTCCTCTACACCTCAAAAAAACCTAGAAATCAATGTATACATTTTGTTCACTTTATAGTAGACAATACTTTCGTATTTAAATCATTCACTTCATTATCAGCAGCAGGAAAGTGGGATTTCAGAAACAAATGAAATCATGACTCTGACATTAGAAAAGAGCAAAATCAGTTATGTAAACAATGTCCTGAACAGAAAAACAAAATATTTAAATGACTAAAGATGGATTAGATTCAAGTTTCTTTAAATATAAAAGAATAATCCAACTATTAAAACTGTGTTTTCAAAATTATTTTACCAGTATTTATTATTTATTTAATACTTTTAAATGTATTATATGTGCTTACTTATAGAAACTAAAATAAAAAATTAAGATATTTGTGAACTTTGGTAAGAGGGAAGTTATTTCCATTGATTTTTTAGCAAAACTAATTCCAAATTAAAACACAGCTCTTCCTTGAGGTTTTTCAGCTTTGAAGAAAGATAAGCAAATTGTCAATATGCAAAACCAAACTCTATGAAAGACAGCTGTTCCAAAAAATCTTAATTGGCAGCCTTCTTTGGAATTGTTCCTAAGGGATAAGTCTAAACTTCCTTGATTTTCTGGTAAGGAATTTTGAAAACAGAAGGCTAAGGGGATCACTGACAGTAGAAACCTAAATCTCACTCTCCTGGAGAATATCCTGGAGATATTATACACAGTTCTTTACTGAATCCTAAACACAGCAAAGTTGATGAAGAATCACTTTTGGGGCTGAGTTTTTGTGCCTGTGCTTAAATCTCTCACATTAACACTGCTCAATTTGCCGATTTCTTTACAGAAGTTGAGATTCTGTTCTCTTTGTCATGTTGACTGCCTGGATCAGAAAGCCTTTAATTGTTGCTCAAATTATAATCCATCCAAAGATATTTACAGAGAAGCCAGAATCTTTAGAATCATGAGACTGTCAAAGAATCACATCCAAGTGTCTAGTGGAGCTGAGATCAGAAATTTATTGAACAGAACATTCTTTCTAACAAGTTATTTCGCGCTGTCTCTAACACCACAGCTTGAGAAGTTTTAGGAACCTGCAATGGGAAGCATAAGTCACTGCACTAAGGAGTACATTGTCTTCAATAAGTAACAAAAAATTCTCATTTGAAATTCAGAATCTGACTATAAAAAGTTTTTCTGAACTAACTACCAGTACCAAGAAACAAAATTCCTAAACTTGCTCAATTTCAAGTCTTTGTATCTTCAACTTATTAAAATGCTAAATGAAGGTAAGCTGACACCTCTTTACCCACCAGCATCTTTATCCCAATATCAAAAAAGAAACAGATGGTCCAGACTTGAGATTTCCTCCTCCTTTTTAGATAGTCTACCAAACATGAACATTTTCTCAGCTGAATTTTGAGAAAACTCAAATTTCCAGCACTGAAGACATTCATGGCCCAACTTGGCTACATTCTTCATAGACAAGATTCTAATTCTTTTACCAGCAGCAAGCAAATAAAGAAATCTTTATGCATACAAAAGGTTTGGACCAAGAAAGTCACAGCCCTTTTGCTTTAAAGGATGACTCTTGCACAGGCAAAGTATCCCTGACAGACAGCTGCCAACAGCATGTGCAGCACTGCCAGATCTGCTTTGACTAACTTTTCAGTTAAGTCCCATGTGCCAGAGAGCAGAAAGATAAAAAGGGGAGTGGAAGACGTGTACTGAGCCAGATGCAATCTGAAATTCAAGCAAAGAAGCCAAGCAACACAGAATCTTAGAATGTCCTGAGTTGGAAGGGACCCACAAGGATCACTGACATCCAACTCCTGGCTGTGCACAGGACACCCCAAGAGTAACACTGTGTGCCCAAGAGTATTGTTCAAACACTCTGGCAGGCTCCCCACTTCCCTGGGGAGCCTGTTCACATGCCCAACCATCCAGCAGAGATCTCTTAGTTTTAAATTCCTTTTACTAAAGGTTGTTGTCTCAGTGCCAGTTTTAAATAGATTTGAATCAGCCAGGCTGGCCTGACATCTCCCCACCTGGTTTGCTGTGAACAGTTCTTGGATAAGAAATATTCATAAAAATGCCATGTGTGCAAAAGGAGGTGTCTGGAAACTGGTATCTTTTAGCACTACCTAGCTTTTTTTGCCCACTTTCCCCTTCCTTTCTTTTTATTTAAGAACATATCTTTCAACTACTGTTACAGAATGAAATCCTAAAAATAACTGCTTTAAATAAAGGATTCTTGGCATTTCCATCCTGACACTGCACAGTCCAGCCCTAACAGAGCATTTAAAAATTCTTGTAACTGGCACTGGTTCTGGACAATCCAGTAACAATCTTTTCTCAGTGAGCTTTCTTGCCCATTACCAACCAAAGTTCTCTTACCCAGAGCATTTTGGTCAAACTACTCAATGGCTGACAGTATCCAGTGTTGGGTAGACACTAAAAAAGTACTAGTAACCAAAAATGTTACTCATTATTATAAGCCACACTACTCCCTACACAAAAAGTCAGTGCTGAACAGTGGAGTTCTGGTTGCTGCATCTTCAGATTATAAAACATACCTACCCCTAGGACCTACTGAACAGGATCACCAAGCAAAGCTGTCACCACATACATAAAGGAACTGAAATAATCCTGACTTTTTTACATTTTTCCCTTCTCCTTTTTCAAAAGACATTCTTGTTAAATACTGGATCCCTGCATGGTTCACAAACAGCTGCTGCTTGATACCTGCAGCTCAGAGAAAACCTAGAGAATAACAGATTGACACAGAGTCAACAGCATGTAATTCTCAAACTCTGGTGTCAGCCACAACACTTCACCAGTCACAAAGCTAGGGTAAATTAGGTGAAAGCAGAATCTTCATAGGAAAGGCCAACTAACTTTTTCAGGGACAGGAAAGGGGTTTCTTCATGCTTTTGCAGGGATTTCCCATTTATATCACAGTACAAAACACCAAAAAGAAGACTGTTCATCCTGAGGAAGCCAAGCTAAAGCATGACCTTGGTCTGGATGGAAAATATGAATGTGCATTGCTGGTGGAAAGTTCACTGTACAATGGAAGATAGCTCCAAAACAAAGCCTAGGAGGAAGGAAAACCCTTTGGCCCCTTTTGCTACCTCCTGCTCTGGCATTTGTACTTGGTCACTGAAACCCTTAACTCAACTGAGCTTCATTCCAGGCCCTTTGGCTGCTGACTTTGTAGGGCTGTCCAGGGACTGGCCCACAGGAGGGCTGCCTTCTGGAAGTCTTTCTACATGGAACTCAGATCACACCTTACTCCCAGCATTGGACAGGCCTACTGAGATAGCAATATAATCCTAATTCAATTTCTCTTCCTCAGCTGTACAACACCAATGTCTTCAACACAACTGTTCAAGACATTTGCTCTCACGAGTAACCAAGCTAACCAAACTTCCCAGCTCACACTACCCACTACACCCCCATTTACTTGAAGTGAAAAGGTACAGGGCAGACTTGGGAATCCCCAAAATATTCACAATGAGTTCAACTTCAGGGCAGTCCTGGACAGCATGAGGTAAATGAAGGAAAAGTCACTAATCCTATCTTGTCTTTCATAAGCTGGCTTATAAAGGGGATTTCCATTTCTACAAAGCAGCATTCTGTATGTCTGACAGGGAGGATACAGAACATGCAGCCCCAAGATTTCAGAGTGCATCACTGTAACACAGGAATAGCACAGTTCAAAGATGGGACCATTCAATCCCTCTGTTCTTAGGCCAGATGGACCTGCCCTAAGATCAATGCCAAAAAGGACATTCTTCTGGGAAACTTCCCAATGCCCTTCTCAGCTGCACAACTGTGAACCAATTCCAACAGCTATGGCATGGTAGCACAGCTTTCATTTATACTTCATGACATGCAAGGCAAATCAATGGATAAAATTTGATATCCTTGTGTGAGGAAGAGCCACAGATGGATAAAAATATTGTTAAAAGAATTAGGAAAGGAGGAAAAACCAGACATTCGTGGGATTCCCTGACAGCTCTGTGCAGAAGGAAGGGCTGGGCTGGAAAAAACAGGGCCTCAGGTTCCTGCCAAGCTGTCTGAGGCCAGTCCTTTCCAAATAGCTCAAAGAAACAGCCAAGGCTCCCTTGTAACCCTTTCAGAACTCCTTTAGAGAGGAAGGCTGCTGCAGCCAGAGCCACCCCTACAGAGCACCAGAATATAGGGTCCCCTCATTCCTACAAGAATGTAAGGAGCAGAGGAGGTCTCCCCCATGAGAACTACAGGCACATTAACCCTCTGAAAACCACTCTGGAAAACAACTATCTTAATGGTGAATAGGAGGTTTAAGTAAATGCAGAGGAAAGGAAGATGTGCTGGTCACTTTGCAACATGAAATACCTAGAACTGATACAGAGTATTTCAAAGACCTCAGGGATCTGGGATAACTGGGGGAACATTTTGACTCAAGTAGTGCAAGATTAGAAGATTTCAACTTGTTCCATATTGAATAAGGTGTTTAATACAACATAAAAGATCCAGCAACTTCCATCACAGCCAACAAAATCCACCGGTGCAGGAAAAGAACAGTTGCCTAGCAAGGAATGGGGGAAAAAAAATCCCTGAAAAAATTAATTACTTAAGTGCATATTAATAAAAAACTCAGTGTTTAGCATAGTCAGAAACCAACAAGATACTCCTATATCTAAGTTGAGATAGCAATTAAAGATACACTAGTGTTATTTATGTGAAACTGATGTTTTATCCCTTCTTGATGTACTGTTTTCATTTCTTGTCAACTCTGTAAAGATAGCCAGACAATTAATAGAGGGCCAGGAAGATTTCCATTTAGAATTTGAAAAGAATGGAACTGTTTAATTTAGGAGAGACAAACAAGAACAGAGATGATAAAAAGAGAGAGAATAAATAGTGCAGAAAACAAATCAAGCATTTCTGTTTGCCTTCATGTGATCTTGTTACAGGTACAGGGACTTTCGGCAAAACTTGGGAAAAAAAATTAAAAAAGAAATTTGCATAATATGCACCACCTGTGGAACTCATTGCTACAATTCAATGGGACTACATTTTTTGCAGAAGGTAAAATATATGATTAATGTCAATATCCACACTAGACTAGGCAGAACAAAGTACTGCAAGAACTACATGCCAGCTGTCAGCAGTTAGAGGGTGAAATCTATCTTCCCCTCAAAAAGGGAATCTCCCTGCTGCCCATCAGAACATTTTTTTGTACTGATGACAGTGGAGATAGCTGCTCTGAAGCAGAGAATGGGAGAATTGAAGAGATAAGCAGCCCGGTCCAGGATAGCAATTCCTGCATTTACATTAGAGTAAGGTCAGTTTGTGGAGGCAGCTGAAAAGAGGAAACCCAAAATCATTATGTAGTATTGGTTTGAAAGAAGGTAGGAGACCCCTGTCACTCCCCTCCACCTATCAACATGGGCTGCTTGCTCTCCATAGTATGCTGTAGGGAATAGTAGGAAAGATCCTCTTATCTCCTCTGGAAGTCACTCAGTCAAAAAGAAGCTTGTTCCCCCCTCAAATTTTGAGCGTTATTTGCAGAAAATGTAATTGTCCAAGACGAGCAGACAAAGGTAATGCAGTGGCTGTGCCCTCTGTGCTCAGCCAGGCCCATCCAGGAGAGGCACCAGGCTGCAGCTCCAGCAATGCTTCCCAGAAGCAGCTGAGGGCAGAGGCCACACTTGCACAACTTCACCGGTGCCCTGCTCTGCCCTGCTGCGAGGCCTCAGTTTTCGCCTCCAGCTCACAGCCCTGGCTCCTATGGTCTCCCTGCACGCAGCACAAACCTCCCTTGCCTCTGGAAAGGGTCCCGTGATTAATCTCACTTATTACCTCGGCAAAGGAACGGCGCGGGGGCTGCCAGCCAAGGCCGACTCAACAGCGTCTGGGGAGCCGGGGCTGCAGGGCCAGGCCTCAGACTGTCTGGGCAAGTCACGAGCTTTCCGCCTTTCCTCTCCTGCAGCCTCCAGACACACAGAGCCAGGGCCTAGCTGTGGGAAGCAGGGATCCTTGAGAACTGTGCCAATCCATGGTGCCGAGGCCCAGAGCGATTTCCAAGCAGGATGGAGAGCGATTGGCCCTGACAATACAAGTTTCCTTAGTGTGACCAATATATATATAGAAAAAAAAAATACAAGGTGAGCCATGTATTCCTGAAGTTTTAAGTCAGCCAATTCACTTCCACACTTAACAAGTTGTCACTAGTGACCCTGGGAGACAATGCATAGAATAAAAAAAAACAACTAAAGGTAAAAGGTTGTTAAGGCAACAATTACAGGCACAAATATGCATGAATGCACAGGGAGAAGAATGTGCACAAACTGGAAACAAGGTGACTTGTAAAAATGTACAGCTACCCAGGCAGTAGTTGTAATTTTTACCTGCCCTCCTCAAACCTCCTCTGAGCAGGAAGTAATAAACCCCAAATTTGGGGCTCCCAGAAATGCTGCCTCTCGAGGACCACAGGTAGAATCAATATGACAGAGCTGCTGAGGCAATGCAGACAGAGGTCACAGAAAAATCACTGAACCCACCCTCAATTACTTCTCCACCTCAAATAAAGAAATGGAATTAATTCAGGCATTAAGGTAAAGAGAAAAGAGAAGAGAACAAGCATTGTGGGGAACAAGGAATAGACACGTGGCTATGCTAGCAGAGAGTTGGACTCAGTGCTGTTGGGCTGCTGCTGCTCTGGCACTTCTGTAGTGCTTAACCAGGGAGGTGCTAAGGTCACTGCAGCTTGCTCAAACTGAACTGAGGACCTACTGTGCAACCCTCAGTGCTTGCTGCTTTCTCCCTTCATTTCCTCCAGAGGCATCAGCGTAGCAGAGCCTCCAAATCACCTTACACCTAGATGCTGTGCAAACAAACGGGCTCTGAACACTTGGCAAATGCAGCACTGGAGAGCAGTCAGGTAACCTCTACTTTGCAAAAAACTTCAGGAGCTTAAAAAAACTATTTGGAAGAGAATAAAGTTACCATCAGCCCAGAACTACAAAGCAACACATATGTAACATAGAGAAGAGATTTATTCTTATAAAAACTTGGCATCAACTGCCAACATCCCAGGGAATACTCTTGTCCTTACTTCTAGATGAAAGCCCATACAAAGTTAACTCTCTCCCACAGCCCCAGCTGCAACACCCATGCTGCTTCTGCCATGCTAAGCCCATCCTAGTCTAGCTCAAGAGTCTTGCACAAAAGCAAGATTGTCCCATCAAATGCTCATCCTTCTATCCTTGTGAGAATCACCCTGCACATCTTTTGTCTGTTTCAGTCCCCCTCTTCTCATTGCTTTTCAGAGCCTGTCTAGTCAGGGTACCATACAATGGGACTACATTTTTGCAGAAGGTAAAATAGCCTGAATCCTGCAGCTTTGCGAGCATCAAACCAAAACTTTCTAACCAACCTCAGCAGCTCAGAGCCATACAAAAACTGAGTGAGGACTGCACCTCAGAGACAGATGCTTGAGCTGGAGCTAAGCGCAAGCCAGATAAGAGACGCATTCACAGAACATTTCCATCCTTGCTGAATTCTGCAACTGACAGACAAGAATCTCAATCTCAAAACAGGAAGCTTTTCTTCAGTCATCCAGCACTGAGCAGGGGCTGACATCCATCAGATGACCCTCTATGAATTGCTTGCTCCAATGTAACGAATCAAGTAGCAAAAAAGGCATTTGCAATACAAGATAGCCATTCCCATATACCACGACCTTGATGTTCCTTTTGAAATTCATTAAACAGAAGTTCACAGACCAAGTAATCCAGCACTGCCTCAAGAATTTTTTTTCATTTCCAGATTTACACAAAACTCTTAACTTCCAGTATTTTGGCCATTCAATAAAAGCAGCCATGAAGATAAAATAATTCAATAGGGAGTCTTAAGGCATCTTTCTGACTCTTGTTCTGAGAATAAAAACAGAGCAACTGAAGTAATGAAAAGCTAAATGACTTGTAAAAGGTTTGAAGATGGAATCTTCTATCAGTTGTGACTGGAAAATTCTGAAGTAGTTTCAGATTGCTGTACAAAATAAAACACATTTAACTAAAGGCATTAAACTATGCACACAATGCTAGATGAGGCACTGCCCTGGAAGTCATTCAGAGTGGAGTTCTGGTCATTAGTGGTGGGGTTTGCAGCTCTGTGAGCCCATGCAAAGGTGCAAACAGAGTTGAGAAGGGAATGGAAGCTGTAGGACAGCCTGCATGCTGCTGCTCTCCCAAGCCACGTAGGAGGGGAAGGCAATTTACACCTGTTGGATAGGTTCTTTATTTGGACTAGGTAGTAGCTTGCCTGGATGGGGTCCAAGAGCAGAATCACCACCACTTCTCTCAATAACTTTAAACCCCTGAGGCAAACATTGTGCTGGAACAGAAACTGGCCAGGAATTCATTTCTCACATTCCTCTTCTTGAGGCAGGATGAAAAGTAGCGACTGATGAAATAAGAACAATTTTACTTGAGCTTTCCAAACCCCATTACAATCTCTTTATTGAAGGACCCATTTGGGAAAGGATCACCACTCAGATCACACACCTTCTGCACTGTGTTTCTCCCTCTCTCACTTCTCTCCATCCTCCAGTAGCATTCAGGCACCAGTGATAAAAACCAGTATTATCATGTACATAGTGCTGTCCAGACCTAAACTCATGTCTTGGAGAAGCTCTCCTTTATTATTCTGTTTTAGAAGACAAAAGTGAACACTTAGGCAAAAGACTCAATATTATTTACTGGAGTGGCAAAGGAAGAACTCAAATCTCCAGCAGTCTTGGGCCTGTATTCCAGCCTGGTTAGTGCAGCAAGTTTGTCTTATTCCTAGCTTCCAAGATTCAGACTCTTGCAAGTAAATCTTGCTGCTCTTTGAATCACAGGAAGAATGGTTTTACTGTAGAATCAATCCTCTGCCCTGTTTCCCAGGAGTGTATAAGCCATAAGTATAAATTCCAATGCCCAAAATTAATATAGAGTATAAAGAAGACATCTGGAAAAGAAACTCTGATAAACACTGCTCTATCTTTGAATAGGTATCAACCTGCACTTGATATTCAAGGAAAAAGCATTTTTGCAGCATCAGGTCTAAGTTTGCATTCTGCATATACGTCTCAACACCAGCAAACCTAAACTTACAGATGCAGGGATGGGAAATGATCAAGGAAAAACAGACATTTCCCTCTCATCCACCATGTTAATCTATGCCCTTATTTCTCAATGAACTTGACAGCTCCGGGAACATAGCTATTTTCATAGAGCTAGTTTCTAGACCTGAGAATTGTTTATGCTGGAAAAGATCCTCCTTTTAAGATTCTCAAGTCCAGCTGTTAACCTTAACACTACCAAGTCTACCATTAAAACATGTCCCTAAGTACCACGTCTACACATGTATTAAAAACCCTCAGGTGACTCCACCACCTCTCTAGGTGGCTTGTTCCAATACTTAGCAACCCTTTTGGTAAATAATTTTTTCCTAATATCTAATCTAAACTTCCCCAATGAACTTGGTCATGTCCTCATGTCCTATAGTCTGTTATTTAGGAGAAGTGACCAACACACACCTTGCTACAACTTCCTTGGAAGGAGTTGTACAGAGCAATATTGTGTTCCCCACTCCCCAAGACGCCTTTTCTCCAGGATAAACAACCTCAGCTCCCTTAGCTGCTTCACATAAGACTTGTGCTCCAGACCCTTCACCAGTTCTGTTGCCCTTCTCTGGACATGCTCCTGCATCTGAGCAAGAGGCCAAATACAAATTACAAATGAGCAATGAATGCATTGCACTCTTCTTCAAAAAGCTAGAGCAGCAATTTAACTTACCTGACTGCTGAAGAGATAGATCTTTTGTCATCTCTATGAGTATCTGACTGAACAGGCCACAATGACCCTCTTCTGTTGAGTGGTGACCAGTAGCTCTGTGGGGCAGCTGCATTCCCCTTGCTTACAGCTCCACTTCCTAAGTCCAGGTTTGTTAACTAAAGAGGCAAAAAAAAAACAAAACAAAAAAAACCAACAAAACAAAAACAAACCCAAACAAGCTATCAGAGACAATTAAAAGCTAAGAAAAGAGAAAAAGCTATCAGTAAGTAAATGGGATAGAGTATGTACTAAGAGAAGTGAAACTGCTAGAATATGGAAATGTACAAATGCAAAAACCCTGTGCTAGTTGCATAAAGCAGTGAGCGATTACACCAACATCCACCATGCCTGAGATGAATTCAGGGGCCAGCATGAAAACTATAAATAACTCTTCCATTCACAGAAGAACAGAAGAGGAAAAGGACAAAGATGGGGCAAAAATCCCAAAATAGAGAAGTTCCTGCCATGTGAAAAATAAACTCCACGTGCAACGATCAAAAGCTAGAAGCTTATATTACACTGAGCAAAGACCAGAGTATCTCTCCAATCATGGTGAGCTGTGCCAGTAAGCCAACCATAGACACCTGTCCTGTCTCTACCCCTCTTTATACAAACATACAGGCACAACCCAAAACCATAAGTACCTTGGATATAAAATTCAAACCAAAACTCAACCAAACATTAAAGAAACTGCTCGCACATCCACTTACAAATACTGTGTTCACACAGGCAAATATACAAAGATTATTAGGTTAGGTGCACATTTGCAATATCAAGCTCTAAAACTTATAAGTTTTTAAGCATATAACATGTATTCCATTGTTTCTTTCTGTGTTGCTTATATTCTTGAAAGATCAAACTCTGCATGCAGACACTCTCTGTTGATGTATTGAAGAAATACATAACGCAGTGGATCTACTAGAGCAGTATAACAGTTTACATTTTGAAAAAAAAAAGTAATAAAACAATAGAGAAGTTGAATAGCCAACTCTGCAAAGGCCTCCCAGTCAGGCCCTGACATACAACTGCCTTAAATTACATGATCACATGCTACTTTTTAGGAACAGCAGAAACATCAGGGTCTACACAACGCTTAGGATCATATGGTAAACCTGACTTACCTGTACTGGCCCTCTTCACTTCTGTAGCAAATGGAAGGCATATGTCCAATGAAACATAGGACACAGACAGAAAGAACAGTCTAACAACTAAGCCTGCATCTGCTCCCAAGCGGATCAGATCTCAAAGGGGATGCTTATTAAGACACTTAAAGTGTGACTTAAGCATAGCTTAACAATGCTCTTTTAACAGAATTTGTGTGCAATTGCTCAAACAAGTACATACTACTTTCATTGCAATACACTACACTCAACACTCAAAATGGGCTTGCTCAGGACTAGAGACAGTCCTCTCCCTGAACTCTGGACCATAAACATTGCCCATTGACAACACAGTAGGTTGTCCCTCCTGTGTTTTAGTAATACAAGGCACCTAAGCATTTTGTAGGTTCAGAACTCCAAGTTCTGGACAGGATTAAATTCTAGTGGTTACACCCTATGCTTCTGCCCACTTCTCCAAAAGCAGCCACTTTTATCTCATCCCTTTTCAGGTCTATCCTTTACCATTCTTGCTCATCTGTGTGCCATTCTCACACAGTCTCAGCTTCTGCATTTCAGGTGTCATTCTCCTTGCTTTCCTCAGCACAGTTTCATTCTTACAGACTTCCAGCACTAGCTTCCCACTACATCTGGACCCTGACCCACATTATTTCAGGTCTGGAACTTTCCACAGGAGTAGTTCCTTGATCTGCCTTTCCACACTTCCATTCTTGGGTTCTCACATGTCCTATATCCTAGTAGTTCTAGTTTTATTCCCCTCCTCAGTCCACTGCTTTTGCCAGCCTCTTTGTTCATCCAGTCCTTGAATGTGGGCTGCTCACTGGACCATGTTTACCACACTACCACTCCATCCATTTCTGTTCTTCTGTCTGAATGGTTCTCAGTGTCCAGATACAAATTTCACAGCCACCATATCCTAGCTGTTCTCACACCCTGGCAGAACTCCTACTAATTCTGCAGTTAAGTCAGACAGGTCCCCAACCCAACATGGACCAGGTTACTGAAAACACAGGAGAACAGAAGCTCAAGCCAAAGTACATTAGAGTTGCAAATACAGACAAATTCAGTTTAGCATCCCCAGTGTGGAGGGGACCTTCAGGAAGCTGAGATGGTCTAGCAGGTCTTGCTGAGTATATTACACCTGAAGCTTTTTAAACAGTTACTCTGCAATCAAGCTTCAACAAAATTCTGAATTCCAAATTGCTATTTCAAAGCATGGGAGATGAACAGATTTAAAATAAAAGTTCTATTGATATTAAAATGAACAAAATATTTTTTTAATCCAGCCTTGGTTTTGGCTGGAATACTTCACCTTGCCTGAAGTGTTCTGAAAACTGAACAATAAGCACAGAAAACATTAATTCAAATGAATAAAGTTGCAGAACTTTATAAGCAATTTAAGACAAGATCTTACAGTGGGACATTATCAGGCAAGTTTAGTAATGGGTAGTGTTATCCACCTTATACAGAAAACAGCATTAAGTGACATTTTGGTGCCTCTACCTCACCCTTAATGTTGCTGTGTTCCACAGAATTTGATTAAAATTTAAAGCATCTTCATTGCAGTAACAGAAAGCTTCAAATTAGATTTAGTTCTGATTGTGCCAGGCACTATACAAATACCTAACAATGACAGTTGCTGGTCACAAAGAATTTATTGTCTGAAAAGAAGGAAGAATGGTAAATGATGCAAACACAGAAGGCAACATGGTAAATAAAATAGGTTATATACAATTCTTAGCTTGTCAGCAACAGTGACCACAACTTTGCTAACACATCCAATGTGTGAAATGAAGATGACTTCATCCAATTTTCTCTCCACATTATCTTGATGCCAAGAACCATTTAGTGCAACAAATGGCCACCTCAAACCTACCCTATTACTGTGACATGCTTTCCTCTTTAATTATCATGGTATCAATCTATCATTGCTTACTTGAAAGCTGTCTTTTTAAGCAGGTGAGCAAATAGCTCAGCATGGGTAATAGCAACATTTCACACATTCCAGATAGACAGGTGTTTAAACTACAGCAGGATTAAAAACAGGCAAAGGATTCAGAGAGAGAGAACACCAGCAGGAATAGAAGGTTTAGCTGCAGCCAGCCCACCCAGACAGGTGTTACTGCTTGTTACTGTGCCATGCTTTGAGACATCTCAGCTGCTATAATTAGCTGGCCAGGATGTTTGGGAGGATTACTGAGGCACCCCCAACACATCCTGTGCTCAGCAGTGGCTTCATTTTCTAGTCTTCCTGTGCACCTGATGGAACTCCATTCTTCCCTTTTCAGAAGCAAACAATTAGCAGCAAATCAGTTGGTACTTTGGTGTAGAAGGTAATGTAGAGCACCTGGACCAAAACATCCATATAGAACAGCTTGTAGCTTCAGAAATAGTACTAATGGAGCAAAACCAAACAAATAAAATCTCTCCTAAACCAAGAAAGGCGAGTGGGGCTCAACAGACAAGGTGGTTATTGGTGGGATCTATAAGAACTAAGTTCATTTTCAATCTGAGTTGCAACAAGAGGGATTAAAGCTCTCCTGCTTGGTAAGATTCCTGTTTTTCATTAGCAGTGATGGACTTGAGAATATTTTTCCTGACACTGACAGTATGACAGGAGACCTGTGTGGCCTGCACTGCACACTTCAAACATCCTAATTTTCAAACATCTCTTGTCACATCTACACATTCTTTGTGGACCTTGTAAAAGGCAAGACAATACACAGCTAATATCTCTCATGATAGAAGGATTCATAAAGTTTCGCTACAATTTTTTAACTGATTGGGACAGCAAAGATGCCAGAAATTGAATGGAACGTGCTGACTGAAGAACACCATGATATAGTAAATCCCCAAAAGCTCTCAAAGAAGGGAAAGAGCCCACTTGATATACTTCTGTTTATGATAGAACATGAAAAAATGGGGGGAGGGGAGAAAAACATGTGGGTTGTCACAGCCATATCAATAAAGACCTGTGTTAGAAACAGTACTTATATGTACTGTTAAATTTACTGCAATATAATGCTAGTAAGCCAAAAGACAAATTATTGCATAATGCTGAAATACTTTTCTATGTTTATTTTTAAATGTTATAAGGAGCTTTATGACTGCAATACACTTGCCTTGCCAGCAGAGACACATAAGCTTAAAAGAACTGATTTCTATGGTCATATCTTATTCAGAGAAATTTATTTCTGAAAAAAACCTTAAGACTGAAAGCAAGGCCACAACACAGAATGATACCCCAAAGTGCTGAATATAGGAGTTGAGGGGTTTGTTTTTGTTAATCTGCTTTAAAAATTCAATATGAAATATGAACTCTCCAAGTACAGATAGGAATAAAAACTTCAGCATAGAATTTGCTTCCAATTAATAGCAGCCTACAAAGACCCATTGTCTAGTACTTCTAAGAAATCACAAGCAAGAGTCAGAAAAAGAGCTTAATATATCTTTCACTTTTCTGATCCACATTATACTAGTCCCTCAAAAGTTTCCCATTATCATATTCAATAATCTTTTTTCTACATTAAAGTTAGTATTTTCTTTTTGATCTTCTCTAATGGCTGAAACAAGCTAAACCCATCAATTTTAACAATCAGAAAAAGAAAATAATGACTGTTGCAAATCAGCCTCCATGGATTCAGAAAAGCCTCCTGAAAGCCTGAATGCTTCTCTTGCATTTGTAGGAGTCAACCAGGGTGAACAGGGACACATCACCACTAGAAGTTGTTACTCTGCCCCTCTTGGCAGGCAGTGCAAAAGTGACTTAAATTTTCATTACCAACATCCTGAACAGAAGATCCAAAGTTTCACTGGTCAGCGTGTTACAACAAGCAATACATCATAAATGGCCTACTTGATCCTCTCCACTTGGCAGTTTTAGCACTTTTCTGGTAGAAGCCAGCCATATCTTGTTGCCTAAAAAGTGGTGGAGCTTGGAGATCTACAAAGTCTAAAGATCATTTCTCTTACTTGGAGCCACACTGCATCCTCCGCAGTTCACGCATCTCACATTTCCATTTGGATCTTTCTGACTGGTGAGGAGGGAAAGGGGTCCAGATCTCAAGCTATATTTCACATCTCAAGCCTAAAAGAGTGCAGTAACCATAGGCCTACTTTGTCTTCCAAAAAAATCCTTCAAAATGATAAAATTTTCACAGTCTGAAACTGGAAGAGAGTTTTCAGCACAACATACCCCATCAACAAAGGCATACATGAATAAACTGTTTACTGAGAAACCTTTTTTGTTTAAAGAAGGATTGGACAAGGATCATAATAAAATCCACATTATTATGTAAGATCACATATCCACATTACACGAAAGATCACGACTCTTCTGCCTTAGGATCAGACCAGAATCCTTAAATTTTGATGAGTAAGACGGGACAAGATGACACAGTATCATGAGCTCAAAGAGGGAACCATTCTACTTGAAAACTGAAAATGTGCAAAATGTTTCATTATTTGTAGTGTGTTCTCCTTTGCCTTTCAATCTATTTTTACCCATATGCTCTGTAAGCATATGTATCCATAAGTTTATCCAGTTTGACTCCTTCAAGACCCTTCAGTCAGTCCCTAATTCTCCATTTTATTACTTATTGTTCATCCAGCAATGCCAATGTTATCCAACAGCTTGCAAATGAAATGTGATTTTTCTTTCATTACCTGGCTTTCACACTCACAAGTATTTTCACTTGCCAAGCCTTCCTCAAACACAGATACCCCTAAGGCTTTCAAGATCCATGAAATCTTTAACAGAAGGGAAAACCTAAGAACTTGCCATGTGGAGGAAAAAAAAAAAAGAAATAAATTTTGCTGTATTCTTACAGTTATTTTTCTTCCTTCAGCCTTCAGAGATGACTGACTAGATGCTACAACAATATAAACACTCACTGTTAACCTGTAATTTCCCTAGTGTGTGTTGCATTTTCCTAGCTTTAACACAGAGCTCCCAGGTACATCTGTGATCCAGGACAGGCTGCCATGACTTGGTCTAACACAGCTTGCAGGTCTGCCAGTACTACTGGAAGTAGTCCAGCTGCCTTGCCTTCCTGAAGGCATCAAGGTACTGGAATCCAACAGGCCATCCCTGTATGATGGTATGAGGGGGGCAGGGGGGAAAAATCATACAATCATAACCTGCCTCTTAAGAGACAAAGGAAGCCCCAAATCACAAATAAGACATACACACACAAACACTGTCTGAACAGTGTAACAAAATGTACCACTCCAAATTCCATGAGGAAATCATGTAATACAGATTTTTCTAAAATCATCTTTCTGTTACCCAGGTCATCTTGCTGACCACACTCCATACTAAAGCACCTTCATTTCACGTACAGATTTGAATTTGCAGTAACAACTGGCCAGGAGAGAAGAACTGGGGCTAACAGGCTGGGAAGTGTGAAACCTGTGTGTGTACCAAGGCTGATCTGGCCAAAGGCCTGTGACATTCCTTCTCTGCTCTCTGAGCTTACCAGCTTACAGGATATACATATGCATACAGAGCACAAGTGTTCCAGTCTCCAGAAAACGTTCCAGACAAAGACCTGCCAAAGACATTCCTGGGAAACCTGACAAACTTGCAAATTCCTTTGTAGTGTCTCCAGCATATGCATCCATTTAACAATGAAAAAAGAAAACTCAAGTTAGGGCTGCTGCCGTGGATGGTTGAACTCCCCCTCTTCCTTCTGAAAAAGTCAGGCTTTCATTTAGACACTCTCTGCCTCAAAACTTCCAGTGGGAGTGATTTTTACAAGGCACAATCCTGCCAAAAGTTTGATGATCAGGGTGTAATCTTTCCCATAACATGAGACCTGGCTGCTCAGCCTGGCCTGCTTGGTGACTATCTGCAGATGTTGCTGCATCATAACAAAACCTTCTGCTTCTATTCCCTGTGGAGCCTCAGAGCAGAAGGAGTTCAACATGAGCACTGCAGAAACTACAGTGATATTTTCACTTCTTCCAACCTCTGCTGAGACCAACTGGTCACATTACTGGTGCTGCTACAAATCAGTAGTAATAAAAGCAATTCCAGCTCCTGTGTGAACAGCTTGAGTGAGGAGAAGATGGGGCCCTGCAGCAGTGCAGAGGTGTGTGAGAGAGGAAAGAAAAATGCCCCTCAGAGGTGATTGCCTGCTTGATGCTTCTCTTACAACTATAATAAGATGCCTTTTTTCTTTACACTTCCTTTTCTCTCCATCAGTGGGAGTTTAAAAACCAAAGTAATGGTCACATAAGGAAACTAAAACTAAGACTCTCAGAAAGTTGGTTGAGTCAAACCAAGGGATCATCACTGAAAAAACCCCAAAACTCCTCAGGGGGGAAAACAGCCTCACCAAATTTCCATAAGTATTTGCTGCACCCTAAATTTAATGCTCTTGTTGTGCTGTTCAGGTCTAGACAGGAAAGAGCTGATGCCCACTGGGACTTGTACAGTGCATTTTGGCAGACAGGCAGTTTGCTCTGTCAGGGACAAGGCAGGTGAAGGTACCACACTGTGTAACTAAGACAGCTGAATGAGGAGTGGTGTGGCTTCCAATATTGTTGTAGCTGATGTTAAGATGAAGCTCACTGGTTTGGGATTCCCCTAGCCTATACAGGGTTCTTCTGGGACACCATAAAATGCTCCATTCAATTCTTCCTCACTCCCTCTCCCTGGTGCTAAAGTTTAATAAACTCACCCACTTCTTGCTCATTTCCACCTTCTATCTAAATAAAAAACGTAGAGTAAGAGAAGTGCCCCATCCTTCACTGGATGTGTCAGTATGTTTGCAGGAATCCTGGCTGCTGGATTTTGGGCACTGACTGGATGCATAGCACAGAAGGAGGCAGCTCTGTATAGCCCTTGCCTGGGTGGTCTGATGTTATCCCTGTGATTAAACTCCCCGGCTGCAAGAATTGGAGCTATTCCTGATGATAGCCGGGACCTGAAATCTCTCCCTCTCCCACACACACAGAGTCAGAGCTCCCATCAGGTTTCCCCTCCTTCTCTTCCTCCTCCTCTTGGTCAAGCTGGCCAATTCAACACATTCTTCAGCTCCCTAGCATTAATAACTATGAAGTACTACAGCCTGCTAGATATCAACTCCAGATCCCGCCCATCACCAGGCAGTGATAGGGACCTCACACAGATATGGCATTGCAGAAGGATTTTTACTTTACAGCATGCTTCAGAAAGAAGTAGCATGCTATTTACAAAGAAAAACATTCATATGCATCCAGGATCCAGCCACCTGGCTCTGGATGTACACACATGCTGTGTATTTTCATGTCCTCCCTGCAGAAAGTCTTGCAATGCAAACACATGGAAATATTTTATGCTAAACACACAGAAATAAAGACTTCACATTACAGCCTGGTATAAAAGGAAAAGTAGTCTGGATAAGCCTTCATCCATCTGTCCATCAAGAAAGGCCAAAGACCTACACTAGGTACAGGTAAAAAAACCCCCTTAGATCAGCTGTCCAGAAGTCAAAAACTAGTCAGGAACATCTCTACATCACAAATCAAGGCAATAAGGTTCCTCACCAATGAAATGGGCTTGCTGAACTGTGTCTTCAGGCCTCACTCCCCAATTCATCATCAACACACCTGCCTTGTTTCCCCAACAGTACTCATGCTCATGCAAGGCAAAGGGCAAACTGAACAAGATCATTTTGGGAAACTGAAAAATTGTTTTACCATGCACCATTAACCACTACACTACACACATTGACAAAGACATCAACACTTTGTAAAAATAATTAGCAAGCATCCGATTGACATAACTAGGGAAATCACCAATTTCAGATACTGAGTTCCTCACAAGTGTCTCAGAAACCCACTTATCATAACAAAAAGATTGACTACAGTAAAGCAATGTAAAGAAAATCTCAAACATGGAAACAGCAGCACAGCCCATGTTCTTCAGTGTAAAAGGTCAGTTCAGATCAATGGCCCAGCAAACTCACTATCCTGACATATTTCAGAAGATGAAAAAAATTTTGGTTTCCATGCATATAACAAACATCTTTTTGATAAGGCAAATGAATTTTTTATTTCTGTATTATAAAACCTAGGGATCTATCATTTGCAAAATGCTCATTATTCTGTCTGAGGAAACTATGGCCTACTAAGTTTTCCGTCATAATGGTATCCCATTCTGGGGAGTTTCAGAAAGTAAATAAATTCTGTGACAATAACTATTCACTTTTATTATAATTTTTTACTCCAATATCTTCCTGCTAAACTGAATATCCTCTTCTTATAATGAGAAACATGAATAAAATAAATTTTATTTACCTTGTCTTTCATTGCTCTATATAATTCCTTCACACTTATCTCCTCCCTAAAAAAATTTGTTTTCTCCATCTCCTTGAAACTGCATTTGCAGTCAATCATTTTAAACTCAGTTATTTTTTGTAAATTCACTTTGGAAATGTGACCCAGAAGTGAAAATAGTTTTGAGGGAGGTTGTGTAATTGATGCTTACACTAAAACATATATATATACTATCCTGTTCCTTAAACACACTAATCATTTTTCTTTGCTGACTTTACTGCTTAACTCAAAACAGGTATATCTGCACTGAGATTTCAGTGAAATTTTTTTTTCTTCCTTAAAAAAATAAAGATTAATTATTCAAGAGGTTAAAATTATTGCTTATCATATAGTCAGTTATTTGTAAACACTGAACCTCATCTGCCAGTGTCTAGCCCAATTAACACAGCTTAATTCATTCAGCTCAAACAATTTCTACTAGTTTTACTCATAATAATCAAAAAAACAATGCAAACATAGTGACAAATTACCAGGAGGTAGGCTCAAGTTTGAGTTTACAGCACACACCTAGCTTCACTGTAACTGAACATGGGACTCTTGCAGCCCACATTATCCTCAAGGTGACAAGAAATTACCTCATGTAGTAAACATGAGCTGCACAAACATGGATGAACACTACAGAGTAGCTCATCTACTGTAAATTGACACCCTATATTACATGGCAATAACTTGCTTTAAAATTCATTCTTTAACTAATAAAATACCTTATTAATGTGCTTATGAACCTCCTCCTTTCAAACCTTTAATTTTACACTGGATCATGTACATTCTGTATTATGCATCTTCAGTTATCCCCTTGCTATATAGCCAATTGACTAGTTATTTTTGCTTTTTGTCTTTTTTTGATCCGTAATAAAACTTCCTTTATCATCTTACAGACACCTGTTCATCTTAACAGCACTTGCTGAAAGCTTGTCAAAAATCTTTCTGGAAGTTTGAATATGAACAAGTTAACAATAGCAAATGAGTTTTTATCAGTTCAAAGAATTCTAATGGATAGGACATAATAGATTACTCACTTTTTTATGGCCACTGGAGATCAGATCCCTCCTTATTAGCCTACTCAGTCACTGCCTTACCAGGTTAATGCTGGACCCTCAAAGGCACATTTACCATGGAGACCTCTGCTGCTTGCTCCCAGACACATTGGGTAGCTAATGAGAGGCACACCTTTCTATTTTTGGATGCTCTAGAGTACTACAGTTAGATTGCCCATATTGCAAAAATCAGGCAGTAGCTGAAATTTATAGTATGGATAGAGGTACCTACTGGTCCCACTGTTGTCATAATCTCAAATTGCCATGTGGAGGAAGAAGAAAAATACAAATAGTAGAAAAACACAATGAAAGGCAAAATGTTCCTACACACTTTGTGTGATTGTCTGTGAGGACTGAAAACTGAGTACAACAGAACAAAATTGCACATCAGTAAGACTTTACCTTCCTACATCTCCATCACTCATAAGCTAAGAATTGTATATGAGTATCAGTGTGAAGTTCCTATCTGATCTTTCAGAAGTGAATGGAAAGGACTGACAAGACAAAGCTGATGTAAATACAAAAATCTTGTTTTCTTAAGAGAATAGATCTTAAACTGTTTCAAAGTTCATCAGATACTCAAAATTTTCCCTTTGGACATTAGTATTTTAGTAGTAAATAATAAAGTAGTATCAATAATATCAATAAAAATAACTCAGTAATAAACTAATTTAATACAGAGGCTAGAAAACAAGAGTGTAAAAGAGGAAACACAAAACAGATGCTTTGGGCATGGGTAGAAAACAGTGAAGAACAGCAGGAACTGGAGAGGGACAGTGGTGGATTCCCAACACCATTCCAAGCACAGCTGCTGAGGCTACATTCCTAGGAACCCCAGAGACCCACACTACTGTATGGATAGCAGAAGCAATTCTCACAAAAACAGGGATGGAAAATAAGCTTCCCAGCTGCTCCTGGAAGGAGGTATGTATTCAGAGCACCCCAGCCTACAACACAGCTTGGTGCAACACAGGGAACCAATGCATTCAACTCTCACATAGAAGTTCTTGCCCTTGGGGGGAAAAAACCCCAGAACACACAAACCAAAACCCCCCACAAAAATACAGTCCACAGCAACACCAGTATTTTCAAGTCACTCTTTCATACACTCCTTCCAAATCAATGGTCCTAATCTTATCATGAAAGATAATTAAATCCATATATCAAGTCCTTTTCATACCAGCCAGGTACTTTCCAACAAGGTAGACTAACTCCAAGTTTCTGGAATGGCTTTAAACAATTGTACTATTTTTATTATTAGGTAAGTAATGTTCTAATCTTCATGCCAATTTATTTAAGAATGCTTTTTAAAAAATATTATCATATTTCAAGTGATTTAAGCACAGAAGTGAAAAGGGGGAAAATAACAATTCAGAGTTTCCTGTCTAGAAATGTATAGGAAACTAGTGCCCTGTTTAATTAAGTGATCCTGATATGAGCCCTTTCTCTACTCTCAGTTTTCCATCCCCTAATTTTCCTGTCCTAAAGCCATCAGAGCTTCATAACCCAGAACCCTCAAACACTCCCATCTCAAGCCTTTCCCCCTTTCATCTCATACCAATAGTCTTTGACTTCCCAGTTTTCTCAAGGTGTTTACTAAATCCTCTCCCACATATTTCTCTGTCTCATCCATCTCTGCCTTCCCTCTTCCTGGTTCAGGCCAAATCCTGGTCTGCCCAAATGTAAAACCATGCAGCACTCCCCGGTAGCTTCAAAAGTACCTATTCTTCTGCAAATCACTTTCCAAACTGCCAGCCTACTGTGCAATTCCTGCACTTCTATTTATTCAATGCCCCTGCTTCAAATCCACATCCATGCCTAATTCAAAGTCAGATATCCTGGTTCCAGGTCCCCCAACAATAAGCCCAAGCCTTGCTGCCCTACTATTATGTTTTATTGTATGCTGATACCTCTAACTGTCCTTGTTATCACAGCAGCCCTGTCTTCTCACAAAATCCCTGGCCCTTCTTGCAAGACAGGCTTTAAAATCCAGGCTACATCAAAAAATAATCAGAATGACTCTTTAATGACTGACAGAAGAGTAGAATGTGTCCATGTGAAAGAAAAAAATAACATAAGCAGTAACTGCATGCTTTAGTGATGATGCATTGGGCTTCACAGCTACATCTGAACCTTCCAAAACATCGTTTCAAGTGTGCTTAAAATAATGGTCTCAGCTTAGAAATTGCTATGTGCCATAAACTCAGTGCTGAAGAAACAGATTGCCTTAAAAACTGTTCTCAACTAAATCCAAATTTTCATACTAAGCAAACTTCAGATTCAGATTTCATCTCTCCAAAGGCATTATTTAAAGAACATGGCCAGAAAAATGACAGTAGAGAGCAGATGTCTAGAACTGAATGGACACAGGCTCAGGAAGGAAACTCATTGTCAAATAGAACTCCAGCTCTAAACTTCTCACTGACTTGTGAATTCCTTTCTGCATGGATCTTTTTCATGACGACAGAAGATGACAAAGACATAACCCAACACATGTTTCTATATTTCACTACTGAAACAAAGCCTGTGCAAACACTGAATAGTTGAATACAAAATATAGCAGGGTCAGAAAATCAGCAGTGTCTGTTAGGAGCTGAGTGTCTTTTGTTTGCTTGTTGCAAAGCATATTAGCACCATCATTTTCCTACTGTCCAATTCCCACCTCTTCTGTGGGAAAGTGTCTTGGAAGAACCCAGAAGCAAAAGCAATACAGACACATTTACTGCAGCCAATACATTTCCAAGGTACCCATGCCCTTCACAGCCATTTTCACTCTTGAGTATACCTACATTGACTGCTGGCTAATCAGGTTTCAGCTGCCACCAGAGCATGCTCCTTTACCACCCAACACAGCTGTGCTCAGGAAACTGCACTGCCCTTCCCATGCAGATCTTTCTGAATTCCTCTCTTATTTCCCTCTTCTATACTTATTAATTTATCTAGGAGTAACTAGCCATGGTAGGAATACAGGAGTTTAAAAATCATTTAATAGCTACACAAGTAGCTGCAAGAAGACACTTGAGTTCTCTAGATAGACCTAACAAACCACAGCAGTTGAAGCAGAATGGGTAATGAATGATTTTAGAGAAAAAAGTCTATGAACTTATTTTTCAAAGTTCTTTTCTGGAAAGACTGAAATGAAATAAATGCATTTCAATTTTTCCCCAAGTATTTGTTTAGACAGTAACTTTTATCCAAGGGGGCAGTTTACATCATATATTTAGCTTTCAACAAATCAGCATTTCCCGAGTGAAAATGTTTCACTATCAAAGTTTTTGAACAGTTTTACTGACAACATTTCACTTAAAACCAGCTGAGAACTGGACTGATAGCTCTGAGTATGACTACACAAGCAAAAAAGAACGAATTGTCTAAACAGGATCTGGCCTTATGCAAGACCAGGCCTCAGCATCACTACTATAGCCAGTGCTCACATTCCTGCCCAAGTCCATCAACAAGAAGGGACTTTATTTTTTTGACATATCCTTTAAGAATTGAAGGCCTATCTGCAAAGAAAAATCTATTCAGCTTCCTGAAGCTATAAATGTACCCCACATTTCAAAATATATTGCCAATACCATAAGCAGTTATTTAAAATCCAAACATATTAAAAAAAATGAAAGAAGCAAAGAGCAGCAAATACCAGCATCTGCTGTTGCAAGTATCAAACATGCCTCAGAAAACTTAGCAAAACATAACTGTTAAAACAGCAATTCTAAAATACAAGAATCAAACTAAGACACTCAAATCATTTGCCTCCACCAAGTAAAGAGAGAAGAAATTACTGTGCAAGGCAAAGTGCATATGCTAGAAAATCTGCAGTTGGCAGCTTAATTAACTGAGAAGTGCTCAACTTGAACACCTTTGGTGAGTGCAACTACAGCATATTGTTTGTGCGTAGCCATTTAGGACATAATTCAACATGAAATGTGAAACTAAGTGGAATTCTACCAGAACTCAATCATGTATCACCATGTTTGACAAAAGGATTATCATTCCCCATGCTAGTAAGTACTTCATTCTGTCTTTACAGTGCTATTGGAATATAGAATTGACATCAGAACCCATTCTGCAGACTTTCACTGCCAGCACTGTGATGACACATTGTAGGCATGAGGAATCAAATTGCATGGAAGCATAAATCTGAGAAGACTTTGGTTTATTGTCTAATAAGACAAAGCATGAATTCCATTTTTCATAACATATTTTCTAATCCTCTGCCTTTTCTTCTATAAAATGACTTCAAGACATTCTTGTCAACTCAGAAAATCAAAATTTTGGTGACTATGAACACTTGGAAACAAAATGACAGAGATGAATTTTCATGATATTTACTACTTGCAGCATCTCTCAGCCCAGCCCAGTGCTCACACAGAAGCCTGTAACAAACTTCTCCCTTGCACAGGGACTCTACTTCAGTGCTTACATACCTGCTGTGTAACGAGGCTGACGTGGCTTGGTGGGGAATGCAAGGCTGCTTGCTTTTCTGCCAACTGCTGCAGTTCTGCTGCTGCCACAGTGGGCCCATGACGCTTGCCCTGGGAAGTCTGTTCTGCATCTTTGTGCATCCTGGCTGGGCCCACACACTGCCCGCTTGAGCTGCGCTGGAGACCTACCAAACAAACATTTCAGTGTGCTTCATGAGCAGTAGGTCAGACTCTCAGCCTGCTGATCACAGACACACAAAAGCAGATAAGACACCAACAAGAATACAGAATACACCTATTCCGCATGGGTATTGCCCAAAGGAACAATCAGCAATTCCAAATCTGCATTCTCTTTATTACAATGTATCTAATGTCACCCAATTCCAGAGACACTGGCAGCTGTTACCCAAGTTAAATCTATAAAGTTATTCCTTAAAAACAGATGGATCTCTAAGTAAGCTACTCAGTTGGAAAGCAAGACGTATCTTAATGCTTGAGGGGTTGTCAATATATAAACAGCAACCCTAGTAAACACACGCTGACCCTGACACACAACCTAGAACAAATAATTACCATCAAAATAAAAAAAAAAAATAGTATTATCAGGATCACAGCTGTTAGCCTGTATGTGGTTCCCAAAAGCTTCCAAATAGATTACAGTCTGCATGCCAATTCCTACAGTTTCTGCTACACTTCAGGCTCTTTACACTCTAAAGCTGCATTGCTTAACTGAGCTCTACCACAGCATGATAGATGAGAGGTCTCTAAATCTTGTTTTTGGGATACCCATGGATATGGCAGTGCTGAAACACCCTAGAGAGTGAGATATTGTAATGATTCATTCAGATCCTTCTTTTCTGGAGCTCTTGACACACCTTTAAGTATTCAACACTTAAGAGGTTTCATTACAAGATTTCTACACTTGATAGACAACCGGAGAACTAAGAACAGCACACGGACTGAGACAGGACTTCTGCTAACAAAAACAACATTAAACTCACTCAAGATAGATTAGGTCAGTAACATAAAGAAAATATACAATACTTCATTTCACAGGTCTTTTTGAACAAGTTCAAAGGCTGAGTTCAAAGCATAAGGCTGAGGGGAGACCTTATCACTACAACTACCAGAAAAGAGGTTCTTGTGAGGGAGGGGTCAGCCTCCTCTCTCAAATAACAGGACAAGAGGAAATGGCCTCAAGGTGTACCAGGAAAGATTTAGACTGAATATTAGGAAAAAGTTCTCCACCAAAAGGGTTGTCAAGCACTGGAACGGGCTGCTAGGAAGTGGCTGAGTCACAAACCATGAAGATATTTAAAAGACATGTAAATGCAGCTCTTAGGGACCTGGCTAATGCTGGACTTGGTAGTATTTATTGCTGGACTTGGTGATCTGAAAGATCTTTTTCAACCCAAATGATTCCACGATTGCCTGTTCATTTAGTTAATAAAAGGGCATCTGCCTAACAAGGGATGCATCCTGTATTCCTGCTTTCTACAAGAAACTTCGCACCATCCAACAAGACTCAATTCTGGAAATGTAATTTTCTACCTACTCCACAACAGAAATTACAGTCTCTGTACTGAACTAGCAGGTTATTATGAATCCCAGAACACTCACCTACTTTTCCAGAGGGCATTCGGGACAATCTTTGGGTGTAGATCTGAACAGCTCTCTGAAAAGATGAGAATGGGCCAATGGCGCAGTTACCAGAACGACGATGCAAGCCTGCAAGGCTACAAGTCTCACTGGACACTGAGTTTGTGAGGACAGAAGAGCTGTCAGGAGCTGTGCTCTGCAAGGAGTGTAGTGGGGGTGAGGACTGAATCAGTCTGGGACCAGCTGGAGGAGCCAGCAATGAAGGCTGACCAGACACCTTTGGATTTTCAGAGGCTGCAGGGTGAGATGGCATCCAAGAACCAGTACTCCTCTGGAATGTGGCACCAGGAACAGAAGAAGAAGCACCAGGAGGGTTGCACTGAGGTAATTTCACTTCGTCATTTAAGGAGAAGGTGAGTCCTTCTGGAACTATACAAAGATAATGAACATACTATAAGAGGAAAAATCTGCTTTTTAGGACCTTTGATAATATCAACACACCAAATGCCTGTATTCAGACATATTGAAGCCAAAATGACCTCATCTACCAGCAGAGACAAGAAGAGGCTCTACATGATATATACCTTCTTTCAAAGCCTGCCATATCTAGATCATCCCCCCCAGGGAGGGGCAGCTAACTCTTCCCCACTGCCTACTCTACAGTATCTTCTCCTGTGCTTAAAAGTAAAAATTGGGCATTTGGATCTCTAAACTCAAAGGTTCCAACCTTTGTTTAAAACAGTATATGCAGTCTCTTTTTTTTTTATTTTATTAATTCAGTTCACTTACAGCTTGATTTAGCTTCTTTGGGTTTACAGCCTTTTAGTGCTCCTTCTGCAGACAAATCTGCAACTGAACTTTTGGAGTAATCACCTTTTATTTTTTTCACCATCTCAGGATGCTCTATAACAAAATCAAGGAGTTAGGAAGCAGAACATTGCAAATCACTAGAACAATGCTGCAGAATTTACCCTTGTTGTAATTGACTTTATTGCTAATACTTCCTGTAGACCACACCACTTCACTGATGACAATTATGCTGCCATGTACAGTAGCATGGACCACTAGATACATATGGCTGGCACACTCATCCTTCCATGGAATGCATAATTAGGCTCAAATATACAGTCTCTGCCCTCCAATGGATAGACTCACTGCAGGCAGCAAAATGCAAGAGCTTGATTTCATTCATCCCTTGCTTTGCTTACAGGATTCTCTGTTCATTTCAATTCTTACTGCCTTCAGTTTGCACATTCTCATTTCAGTCATGAACTACCATATCTAGTTCCTCATAAATACCAGACTAAGTTCAACCCGTTTCACTTCAGGCAAACAAAGCAGTAGTGAAGTTACTCTAGTCTTCACATAAGACTGAGTTAAAAAAAAAAAAAAAACAACAAAAAGAAATGCAACCTCAGAAAACCTGAGTAACATTGTGGAGAGGTTGCTCTCTTTTCATAGATTTAAGTTAAACTAGATTTGTCTGGGCAACATCATCTCAGAGCTGCCTGCAAAACTTACCACCTTGGGGCTGTTTCTCTGACTGGTGACTGCTATTGCTGTGCTTTGTGTTTGTGGATTTTGTTCCTAGGAAGACACTTGCTGATTTGTTTTTGTGTGTGTAAAATGTCAGTACTTCTTCCAGGTCACTTTCACTGCAATAAGAAGAGAAGAATGGAGGTGGAGTGAGGACACTAAGCTTTTCTGCATTAATGTAACAATCAAAGACAATAAATGATAAGGAAACTGAAGAGTGGAGTGGGGGAAAAAAGTGACTAGACAAGCTAATGATTTGCTTAGTTTACAGGGTAAGTGCAGAAGGAAGGCAACATGCCCTGGTTAAACCTGAGATTCCCTCTAAAATACCATCTTCTTATGCAGTAGAAAATTCAAGGCATTCAGGAGCCTTCCCAGGATAAATAAAGAGCAAGTGAATACTTTGAACACATCTGGGGAGATTAGCTCAACATGAGAGATTCCATTCACAGTTAAATTTGTGAATCTTCTGCAGGTGCTCTTTAGAATAACTATTTGCTCATGAGAGAACTCAGCTCAGCCTCTGTTTTATAGTCACCATTAGTAGTTTCTGTTCAGCAGTAGAGGGAGAAGAGGAAAGAAGGTAAAAGCTTGTGAATTAGCCAAAACTGCAGGACAACCAGAACAGTCAATATTTTTTGTGAAACTCACAAAACTTGCATTTGTTTCTCATTTTCCTTACAAGAACAAAGTGGGACAGTCCAAATATCTTAAACATCTATTGGTCCCACTATCAGTTACTTGGCCATTCTTATTAGAGCTTGTGCAAGCTGTAGTTCTGGTTGTTTAGTATCTAACATGTTTTCCTTTTGCTTTATAGCATTGCCACTCAGCATCAAGGGGCTGTATGGCATGGCAAACACCAAAGCAAGTAGTATAGTGCCAGCAACACTACAAGAAAATGTAACACAGGAATATAAATTAGCAGAGCAGCAGTTAGAATCTTTCAAAATATCCTCTGAATATCACAATTGTAACTAGTATTAGCTAGCCTAAGCTTTGGCAAAAGACATGTCTAAAGGTGAGACACTGAAGTTTGCAGCATGCCCTGAAGATCCAAACTTCACTTCTCCCAGAACAGAAGTGAAGAGGAAATACAACAATGAGAAGTTCTGTCTGGAAAGGTGCTTTAAGCTTTTAAATGAATTTACCAGTATGTATGTGCTTTTACAATGCACTGAGGACATTTAGAATCAATGGTCATAGCATATATACAACTAAGCACAATGACATCCATGTGATATCAAAGTTAGAGTCAATGAGACCATCTCAATTAAGAAGCAGCATTTATTACCCATTTTCTCCACTGCTGCATTCACTGTACTGCAGAATGAACACTCAAAGTTGAAATCTATACCTTTTGCTTGGCTCCAAATTACTTGCTCACTGATTTAAGTTCGAAGCACCATGCCAAGTAGTGTCAGATATCAGAGTTTTCAAACACACCTCATACTTCATAAGAAGCAGAAAGATCACAGCTAGAAATTGTCTGATCATTCTATATCACTCAGTCAGACAGCCCAGCAAAATCTCCAGCCCCAGCCTAGACTGTGCATCAGGCCATGATGGCATGGTAGTCAATAACACAAAACCAGAAGAATTTGCATCTGTTCCATGCAGCTATCCCTTAACATTTCTGGCAAAAAGGAAAATTACCTGCCTAGGACACAACAGACATTTCAGTGGCCAGAATAGTCAGAGAACCAAAAGCATGCTATGGGCCCACATAATACACATTTCTAGCAAGAGCAGTAGATCCTATTGTGTATGGTAGTCAGGCATCTTTATCTGAAGATTTTTCTGCAATCCTGTAAATCTGTTGGAGTAATGACTCCATCAATTATATTAGCAAAAGGTAAATACTTGTTTGCATAAGAATGTGTCAAGACAGACTGTGAAACCACCTGAACTTACTTAGGATGCCTCAGCTACCACTCACTTCTAATTATTCACTATTAGTGCTCTAGCCAAAGAGAAAAAGAAAGAACACTAAGCAGTCATGGAAAAGAAGAAGAAACCATCAATCTTCACAGAAAAAAGAAGATGGGCACTGAAAAGGAGGCAAACTCTGTCCAGATATTGACAGGGGTTCTTGTCTGTATAGGCATGTCATATATTGACCAAATAATGGAGTCAAGAGGAATTGCTTTTTGTCCTCAAGAATCAGAGACTTTGAAAACATGATTGTGGTTCACTGAATAATTTCAGACCTCTCCATAGTCAGATAGTTATAATACCATTGTTCTTCATACAATGCTACAGGCCCTAAGGAATACTTAACTGTTTTCAAAATATGTTTCTTACCAGACTTTTTTAAGTTTAAAGCAGATAAAGTGCAGTGATAGACAATGCTGCTTTTCCATTGTGAAAGTAACTGCTTGCACTGAACTGCCTTAGAAGGCCAAATAAGAGGCCTAACTCCCTTCCTTGTTCATCTCAGAAAATCCAGACCTGAAAAATTCCTGAAGAGAGGCAGCAAGCATGCAATTTGTTTCTGAGAGCAGAAACTTGAGTCAGAGCTGTAACAACTGTTCAACCACAGCAGCTCAAGATCATCTGACCAGCAGTTCTAGTTTCAATCTCCTTCTGAAGTACTGCCTTATTTGGGCCAGCATCACAGGAGGGGAAACCATTAACTCCCCAGCAGTAGTTTGAAATTTACACAGGCCAGGGCAAACACTGCTGTCCTTTGGGAAGTTACTTAATGGTCAAAGCATCTATTATATGTTCCTCTCTATGCATCAGATGCTGATGTTACAAGTGTTTGGTTGCTGGAAGAAAGACAAGAGAAGACAAGCTCTCTGTCCCTCAGCAGGAACAGGTCCTACAGTTAATAAAGGTATGTAGAGGCTTTAGATCAACCAAATCATCTTTAGAACAATGCTTCAAGGCTGAGAGATCATTTATCAAGGGGAAAAAAAAAATTATTCCTACCTTGCTCTGGCAATGAAGTTCTGAAAATCTTTAGGATTCACTCCCTCCTCCTCTTCCTGTTTTTTTGATTGTTTCTGAACCATCAGTTCTGTAGTGTGTTAAAAAGCAGTATCAGTATCAGTAAGTGTCTCTATGGTCCATGGCATAGCTACAGCTCCCAGAACACAGAAACACATTCCATAGGATCTAAGAAAAAAAGAACATCACTATGTTCAACAACATAAATAAATATGGAGAGCCTCAGCAACAGCATCCCAAGCATACACTAAAGTCCATTCCTCCACCTGACAACTGATTTGCTGAGAAAAGGTCAAGTCTTCAAAAATGCATGCTGTTCCTTCAACTACACTCTGCTAGAACATAAGGAAGCATGGAAAGGAAAAATATGAAATAATTCTTTATAGATATCTCCACTTCATTGTTTCTGCCACAGAGCTCCTCCAAACAGATTTATTTGCACATTTGTCCTAGAAGTATACAGATAGAAGGAGGGGAAAAGTATAAAATTAATCTTAAAGAAACTGAAGGATGTCTGTAGAAAAATCAAGAGATTTTCTACTATAAACTAGTAGTTCTCTTGAGTTAATTTCCTTTGTTAAACAGCAAATTGCTGAGGGCTTATACACATACCAAAACCCCACTGCTTTAGCAAAAACTAAGAAAGTAAAAGAGTATAGCATATGGTAAAAGTGCTTGTACACTGAAATATACTGGAATAAATGGTAAGCCTTTGTGGGTGAAAATGGGAGCAAGTTTTCAGATACAAACAGTCTATTTTACATCAGTAGAACTGGTTGTCACTAGAGGTTGGATTGATGCAAACATATTTGTTCATTAGAAAAACCTTCAGACCTGTCTGAAACACCAGTACCAGCTTAAAAGCTTTATTTGACCAGACTTGACCTCCACGTCATTTCTTCCTGCTGTTACCCTGAGCATTCCTGGGAAAAAAGGGTCTGATACATCTTTTGAAATATAATTCAAGACAGGGAAGAAAAAGCCAGTTTAGGACATCTTTACCCTTTACTACTTAAGTAAATGTCTGGATAACATGTGATCTGTTTTACTTAATTTAGTGGAGCTGTATTCTTCTGTGTCATTATAGATGATATACAATGGCAAGCAGAAGTACCTATTAAATCTGAAGTTACAAGCCAATGAAAGAAGTCTATAATGTTTGAATCAGAAATCAAAAAACCTCACAGCCTAACAGTTTCTCAAGGGCTTAAACACATACACCCTGAAACCTCAAGTGATATGTTCTCACTTGTTTTAACTGAGAAAATATGTTTATGCACTGATTTATTACCAGTTACACAGCTTTATTTTGTGAATTTACTCAAGAGTTAGCAGAAAATCCTAATGTTTGAATACAAATTGAGTGGAAATAATATCCAAAGCAGCTGCATTCTTCACTCACCACAAAGCCACCCAAGTGTTTTGTGGTTCCTTCTAACAGAGTACTTCAGTGAGTATTAAGCATACAAGGCACTCCCTGGAACAGATTTGGTTCAATACCAACCTTGATTAGACAGATCAAGTTACCAGATGTCAGTTCTGACAAGGCAATGTAAGTGAACATCCTCTCCTAACAAGTAGGAGCTTGGAGGCCTCTGCGCAGCAGCCTCTGAAAGCTGAATTTCAATTACCCTTGCTCTAACACTGAAGAAATGCTAGGGGGCAAAGGAAAGGGGAAGCTGTCCTTGCAGGACAAAGATTAGGCTGAAGGCACTATGCTAAGAACACCACCACCTACATCTAAAGATGGGAAAATCACTTAAATTAGGACCCATAACTCCTTTACACTGAGCACACAGTACCTTACTATAAGTACATAGCAGTCCCTCAGTATACCAAGTAAATAGTAAAATACCTATTTCATGCTGTTCTGTATGAAACAAAATATATTTAAAGAAGTGCCATAAAAATAAGAAGTGGGAAGAAAGAAGCATTACAAAGCATTAGAATCAAAGACAAGGCAAAGAAAAAGCACATTGCCAGTTAAATTCCACTTCATTTCAGCACTTCTTTTCATGCACATAATTACTGGCCTGCACATATTATGTAATAATATTGTTGTCTATCTGACAATTTCAACAAAGTGCCATTGTTGGATGCACAGCTGCAAGCAGATCATGTAAATAACAGAAGATTGCCTTTAAAACAGCCTGCACAAAACACTTTGTAAGAAGAAAAGAGAAACCAAAAAAAAAATTTAAAACCTAGTAAGTCACCTTGTTATAACAGATGATGAAGTCGCCCAGCTGGCGAGCCAGGATTCGGCGCCGATCAGTCAGGCCCACGTGACGGCTGGGGAGCAGCAGCCGCAGAGACGGACGGAGGTTGCTGGCAGCTCGCTTCAGGAAGCGGATGATGAGGTCCTGCAAGCAAGAGATGGAGTTAACATGCTACCTGCAAGGTGTGGGGAGAAGAGAATAGAGATACTACAGCAGCTAAGGACTGGCAGGAACTAAACACGTTGTCCTGAGAAAATGAGCTGAAACTGGCAGGCAAAAGCATTCTGCAACATGCACTTTTAATACAGCCCTATAAATCCATTGTGGGGGAGAAAAACAACGGTGTATCTTGCCTGAAGTGGGTCAGAATTTTGAACACTTGGGAAGTGTTTGTCTCAAAAGCATGGCAGATAAAGGAAAAAAAAAAATCAGCAAAACGCAGTGACACATAATAACCTGTAAAGTCCAGTATCTTAGGAGAATGTTTCCAAAAACCCACCTGCAATGTGTTAAAGATGGCCTGTGGAAAAGTGCACTGACATAAAACTCTCTCAGAAGTCCCACAGGAAAAGGGATCTTGGTCAGATATCTTCACTACAGTGGGTAGCCCCATTTCATGATTTTTCATATATATACTATTGCCACATCCTCTCCACAGCAATAGATGTCTACATCTACAGCCATATAATTCCCATGCCTCACCATGTCTGTTTGACCTCTGGTGGGGTAAACATACGGCACAGCAGATCCTAAGGCAAGATGCATCCTGTGGGTGTTTTGAACCCTTTCTGTCTCGCCTCTGGATTTGCTTTTGCTTAGGAGCTCTGCTAATGCCTAAATGAGGAGCCTCACAGCCAAACTATTGGATTTCACAGCTTGCCTCTCACTGCCATTACTCCAGGCTGGTTTGATCTGTTATTTTAAACATTATTCTTTACAGTACAGCAGACAAAGTGACTCTCAAAAAGCCCGTTTTAATTTCCACTTGGAAAGAGCAGAGGTAACATTTTCCACTGAGTTGAATGATTATTCTTGACACAATTTTACCTCTGAACTACATTGACTGTTTCCCTGCAACATGCACTCAGTGAGAATATATGCAGAAATCTCAAGAACCTACTGTACAAAGCTCTTTTAGGGAAGGTTTGTGAAAGGATCCGAGATTGCTGCGCTTTTTAAAATGCATACATATCAAACACAGGACTTCAAAATACTGCCTAGAAAAGTCCACCACTTTTACTTTCTCTTCTCAGTGGTTTTTACTTTAATTTCCTCTATCTAGAATGCAAGTAAGATTCATAAACACAGATGTCTGGATATATTACAGCAGTACATAAGAGAAAAAGCTTAACTGGGTACCTGTTCTATTTGAGTAGATGAATGCTTTGCTTAATGCACCACAAACCAGATCCTGACAAGTACTCTTAAAGAATTTTCTAGAGAAGAATTCAAGAGCAGGTAAGCTCAGAAATCAGTGAAGGAAAACCAACATGAGATCTGAGCAGCTTGAATGTCAACAGAGTCCAGTCATTAAGAGCTGTCCATCATTGCTCTGAGGTCAGTTCGCAGTCCTACCTCATCAGTATATTAAAATACAGCACTGGCAGCTAGACAAAGATGAACAACCATCATCTCAGCTGGACTTCTGTACTTGCAAGGATGGGAACTGACCTCAAAACTCTCAAGGTAGATTCCAACTTGGCTTCTCAGTCTGGCCAACACAAAGCTTCTTACCATTTGCTCATCCTCTTTGGCAGCCCAGGCAGGATTCTGGATCTGTTCTCCAGCCTCCTTCATCAGTCGGAGTTGAACATGCCGTAGATAGGCAGAGAAAGCTGTACGAGCTTGTACTTTGCTGTGCACAAAAAGAATCAATCAGTTATCTTCAGAATAGGAATGGGAAGAGTTACAGCAGCCAGGCACAGCTTATGAACCGAAGTACAGTCAGCAAGGACCTCCTAAGTGCACTAATGCTGAAGCTCAAAGAAAGGAGGACCCCTTCACCCCATCAGCATTTTAAAGCAGACCTTCATTTCACCAAGATGGGGTGGTAGGAATTGCAGGAGGTACAAAAGACAGTAGACGCTAAGATAAATTCTAAAAATAGAATGTTCTTCCTGCCTTTTACAGCCTTGGTTACTCTCCTCTAAAAGCCAGTAACATGGACATCAGCAAAACTGTATTTTTAAAACAAATTCAAGGCTCTACTGGGCCTCTGTTTTCACAAACATTTTGAACACCACAACAACAGACCATAAAATAAACAAAGGGCCTGGTACTGGTGCCAGAGTTATAACAAAGGCCCTGTAATTCCCATTGGAAACGAAAGAATTAAATCTGTGAAAGTGAGCTCTTCCCCTGCTAGCTCAGGGATACAAGCCAAATTTCATTGAGCAAGGCACCACTGAGGAATGAAGGAACATCAGCAAAATCTGCTGTGCAGCTGGCTGAACATGTTGGGAAGCTGTAAGCATGAACTGAGGAGAGGACTGGGAGGGACACATAGCTTCTCATTCCCTCACAATAGTAGCCACTTTAGTATATGCATCTGTTGTGAGAGAAATTGCTGAAAGCTCTACCTAATTCTTTTCATTGTCCTCTTGGTCTAAACATTATCCTCAAATATTCTGCTCTCCCAGCCTCTGCTCTTCCTCATAGTTTTCCCCACAGTTGCTAGAAGCTTTTCATAAGGATATAGCAGCAGATTGGCTTTAGTGTCAGCAGCAGATTTCCCTTTCTATCACAGGAAGTGTCCTAATATGTTCTGTAGAATTTTAACTTTTCATCTTAAACAAACTATAGAGTTTTGAACCCATTACTTTCCTGAAATATTATTCCAGAACTGTTCTAATAAATAGGAACCTCCTCTTAGTACCAAGCCCAGCTTCACTTACAAGCAGCTTATAATTGCTTTTTCTTTCTCCAACATTGTCCTGTATCTTAAATATAATCCCTGATGGGTGTCCCACCTTGAATCTCTTTGTTAACAGAGTTACATCCTTTCACAGTTTTCATTTTAGTAGTGTGAACTATCCACATCTGCCAGTGTCTTCTAACAAAGCACCCACAATGGTGACATTAGACCAGCAGCTCACCTCCACCTGTGTTCCACTCACAATTTGCCTTCCATGAATATGGACGATACAATATTCCACATGAAGTCTCAGAAGTATGTCAAGTGATAAACCCTGGAACACATTTGGTGTTTTCATGCATGCATGAGCTAGGACTTCACAAACTTCCTCTGATCAACCAGCATGCAAGATATTTTTCCTTATAATTAATTTCTAGTTGATGAACACCCAGCTGACAGAACTTCTGCTGTAAATTATTAGTTTTTATAAGCATCCTGTTGCACTTCGTGCTACTGAATTTCATCCTAGTTATATTATTTATATCCTCAAGGTCATCCAGCTTCTCACATGTAGTCCACTACTTTTTTCTTACGGTAATAACTCCCAAATATTTTCCATCAGCAAATTTCATTAGCATATTCGTACATTTTGTGTCATTCTTGAATTGATTATATAATCAGCCTCAGACAAATTCCTGAGGAACCTCACCATATTCTTTTTACTTGCATTCTGCTTCTTACAAATATTCTCAGGTACTTATATGGTCCTTATGACTCCAGGTACATGAGTCCCTGAAATGCTATTAAAAACTCTGCGCAGCAATTAAGTCTTTCTGGTTTATAGGTCTGAAAATTTCAGGAACATTATGTTACAGTGTTACACAGAAATCATACCATAGCAACATTTACAGAGATCAATGCATCCATTTAGGTAAGAATTGAAGTTAAAATAAAATACTTTGGAAATATCCATGTATTGGCTTAATCACCAACTTTCGATGTTTCTGGAAGGTCACACAGGGCCAAAGAGGGGCTAGGCCAATGACAAGTGCACAAGAGTCTCAAGCTAACATCCTCTGTTAATAGCTACACTGCAGCAACTAAAACATGATGAAAATATCTGGTTACAATTTCTGTCTTCCAGGAACTTCAGCAAATTCCAGAACACACAGTAGGCCTTGTAACATCTCTGAGCTCTGTATGTTACTAGTCACTACCTCTACCTTTTCTTTCTACATATGTGGACCACTGGGAGAACTCTGAATCCATGCTGAGAACTGATACTCTCTACATCAGGCCACCATGTATCAGAAAAGGCTCTCACCTCAGCTCTCTAGAGCTGTCAGGTTTGGTGTGGGCACAACTCAAACATCTCAGGACCAGTTCAAGATCTGTGCTTGATAAGGGAGCCCCCATTATCAACATCAGCACAATAATACAGGTCTTGGCCTGCACCTGATATGTCTATAACTAAAAACTAGAGAAGGTTTTTGTTTAACACTGCCTTCTCCTTTGGTGTGGGGGATACTGAAACCTGAGGCCTTAAATGCAGGAAAAAGTAACTTCCCTTTCCTTTTACTTCCTTGGGAATGGCCCAGTTGGGGGAACAAGCTTCCTTTGACTGTAATTTCTTTACCTGTAACACCCAATGTGTGGAAGGCAGGTATTTCCTCATCAAGCTGACTAAAGGAGAGAAAAAACCTACCACTTAAACTGACTAGAATGGGCCTGGTTTCTCTTGGATGAAAATCTTATTACTTCAGCTCCTCTGCCTGTTGAGCCCATAAGCAAAGCTTACATCAAGGACAGATCAGATGGGGCCAAGCCCAGTACAATCTCAGAACAAGAGGTCATCACAAGCCTTATACTCTTCTGTGGGGAATCCCAACAGTGCTGGGTGCTGAGCAAGATTCTGCCAGGAACATCAGACAGAGCTTATGTTCTTGGCAGGAGTCAGTTCTATATATACATCGATATAGACACAGCATTGCTATGTTTATCCTCAAAAGAGGTTTCAGAATCTTCTCTGTCACAGCAGCAAATGTCCTTGCCACAATTAGACATCAGAACAATCCCCAAAGCCATTGAATAATCCATAGTTTCTCCCAGAAACTAAACTAAGAAAGCAACAAGAAGAAACATTTTCTCTACCTTTGGACACTTTTCACAGAAAACATAATGCTGCTTCTTGTCTAGAAGATGTAAAGTCTTCCTATACAGATATATATGCTCATCCTTTCTTTTCTGTACTTTCCGTCCATTTGCAATTAGACAGTTTTGCTACCCACATTCAAGGGAAGGATCATATTTCTAAACATCTGGTTAAGACCTTGCTTGGTGTTTTTCTGTCGAATCTCCTTCAGCACATCTCTTTATTCCAAAAAAGAGTCATGCATCAGAACATACTCTATTCCACACTGTCCTACTCAACATGCAATGAGATGTTTCAGTAATTTGTCACTCTCAAATTACTTCCTAATCTTGCTCTCAGAAGGCAATTACCTTGAGCAAAGATTACTACCACAGGTAAAAATTCTACCATCAAAAATAAAAGTACAAAATGAGAAAACTAATTTTATGGAGAGACAGCACGAAGATATTCCTATCCAACCCTTCCTGGATAATTTAACATATGTTTATAACCACTTCTTCGCAAATGCAAAGAATGAGAAGTAAAAAATTTAGAATTCAGTAGCAGGCATCGCACATTAAAGCAAAGAGGCATTTTAAAAGCCTGAGCTGACAAAGAACAGCTTACATCATCAAATTAAAGAACAGCAATGGAAACTATAGGGTCATGCTTCACACTGGTCCAACACGTCAGGCATTCAGGTAAACTGTCCGATTTTGCAACGGTCTCCCTTCTCTGCCAACAAGATGTTAAGGCAGCCCACAGCTAGACAAAAATCCAGGCCCCTTTTCTAGGGTCTGCTTATCCCTTCACATTCATAACGTGCATCCTCCATATTTTAACTCTTATTAGCTTCAAGTCAAAACTAGAGGCAATATGCAGCAAACTCTCACCTCAAGTTTCCTTGATTTTGAAGAATCTGAAGCAAGTTAAACTGAGATTCTGAGTCTCGTTTTTGCAGAAACAGCTTTTCTCCATCTCCGGTTTTCTTGTTATGGTTTTTTGGTAATCTCTCCTTACAAGTAGTTTTCACTGAGTCAGAGAGCTTTGGCTTGTTTTTCACTTGGGTGTCCATAAGAGAACAAACACTTCTATCTACATCTTCATCCATCTCCTCTTCTTCCTCACCTTCCGTGTCTGACTTGAGGGACAGCTTTGTTGGTTCTGACGTGCCTGTAGTAGAGGAGAAATCACTTATGCTGGTTAAGAAAAAAAAAAAAAAAGTGGAGAGGACTGTTCTCCTACTTATACCCTTTGATTTACCCCTAAACTCTTTTCTGCTAGAAGGACAGAACACTGCCATTTCAGAATACCATCTTAAGTATAACTGTTCTATATTATTGTCTTTCTGCTTGTGCATCAAACAGTTGAGAAGCTCATTTTCCCAATATTACAGAATACAGAAGAATACCAAGATTCTTATTTTAACCTTACAAATGAAAAAAGAATCCTTTTTTTTTTTTGTGTCCACACAAAATCAAAGAGGCAAAGACATCTTCCTATATTTTTATCCTGATTCTTACATATATGCTGACTTATCTACACCCATACTTGATATATACATAGACAAATTTTTGCATGTTGTGTGTCAAATAAAAAAAAAAGCTGCAAAATCTAAACTTCCACATGTGCCAATTAAGATTACATACCTTAACACAGCAGCAAAAACATCTTATAACATCCAATCTCTCCTACTGCAGTCAGTACCACACAGCTATTAGAAAGAGTTTAGATAAAGGCAGGAACAGTCACTTGTGGGGATCATTCACCTCTGTACCCCTTTAAGCCTTTCCAACACCAGCTTGGATAAAGATTTCTCTTCCTAACAGCTTAAGAATCACAGCTGTCTAGGAGAACCAATCTGAAAGGTCCCATCTCTCTCTGAAAAGCTGAAGAATTACAGAGGCACACATACTGTTGAATTCTTTACCCAAAACACAACAACAATCCCATCTCCAAGTAAGCACTGATTACCTTTAATCATATACATGGGGGTGTGGGAAGGTGGGAATGAAATTCAAGGCGCTAAACAAACAAAAAGCTCAGAACTAGAATTAAGTGAAAACCATTAACATTTGAAACTGAACAGCCCCATTCACACACATTTCAAATGAAAGAGTCCTTTGCCTGCTTGTTTTTGACTAGCTGCTCATTTAAAACTCTAGCCACGCATACCTGATTCTCTTGTCTGTGCTGCTCCAACCTTGCCATGGTATTGCCGACTCCTCCGTAACTCCAGTGAAACAAGCTTTCTCTCATAAAAGAGAGCATGAGAGCCCACAGTTTCCATCCTCATATCCAGCCTTCCATGGAGACCTGCTCTGGGAAGCAGAGCACAGAGATATCCCTCAGTCTCCCCTTGTCTTTCTCTCCTTGATTACACAAGAGATCTAGCAGATCAAACTTCTTCAAGAAACATTCTTGCTGATACACAGAAGAAGTATTTACCATCAGTCTAACACTGCTCTACTTAAGCCTGTAAATGTTTGAAGAGAGTCTTGTATGTACTTCACAGAACACCATCTCTCAAAGCCCTAAGACACACTCACCTAGTGTCACACTTTCATGACTGAGCATCTGCCCATCACGCAACAGCTCAAGGCACAATTAGCAGAGGACATTGCAAGAGTACAAAACAATGAAGGGGAATGGAAAGAGAGCACATTGACAAGAATCCAGTTGTCTGAACCATTTATGTAGACAGCTTGTTCTTCACTGATCAGATATAAGAATTTTAACATAATAAAAGTGGAAAATGCCAAATTTTCTACAAGTTCTACTTAAGTCAAGGGACAAGCAGCCCTGCCAGATTCCAGAAGGGAAACATACAAAAGTAACAATTTTCTGCCAGGGCAAAAAGATCCAGAAAAGTGCTCCCTATGACATAAGTGGAAACAAGCACAGAAAAGGCTTATTGTTTCATTTACGTTTTTAGCTCTAACAAAGTGAATGTATGAGTATATGAAGTCCAAAACCCTTGTGCATTACAAGATCTTTTGAAAGAGCTCAATGATGAGGCTTATCAATATGGTAGGAATACCAAAGTGAGAAGTGTATGAGGAGAAATTAAGATCCAATGAAAACATGAGCTCTCCACATGTGGGTATATTCTTTTCTCACTGTATTTATGTTTCTAAAATTATTTTAAAGGATTTCAGGTAGAAAAGGCACTGACTCACGACTTGGAAGATGAAGCTAAGGAAATCTAAATTTAGAATAAACCATACAGAGCACAAATTATTTAATTAAGAAGCTATTTACCGGGATTTCCCAGTGATGAACTCTCTTTTTATCTTGCTCCTACAAAGAGAAAAAGGTCAAAAATTACTCTCCATACTGGATCAGCCTTGATTAAAAAGCCTCCCTAGTCTTTCACAAGTACAATGCAAAGACCACATTTACAGAATTACTTGTGAGTTCTACCTTAAAGAAGAAAAAAAAAAGGGGTCCAAAAGAGGTGGCCTGATCAGCTGTACTACAATTGATGTTTGCATTTGTCTGGCTTAAGGCTAGAGAAGGCATCATTTAGAACTACTCTTTAGACACATCCCTGAACATGCACAGCGGAAAAAAAATGTACAGCACTGATGCAGGAAGAGCATCTGCAAATATTGTCTGCTTTCTCAGTCACCTTGTCTTTACTTGGCAGTTACTTCATAGTGGAACTCAAATTTGAACAAGAAGAATTGTTGAGAAGGAAGGGCATCAAACACACAGTGAAAGATACAACTCTCCGTGGAAGTTCAGCTAGTGGCATGAACTGTCATTTCCACCCAACCACAACCCAGAAAAAAATCATCAAATCATAATTGCACAGGTCCAAGACATAGGGATACTTAAGCACTGGATAAGTCAATTTCAGGGCTTACTGTACATGAAGACAATGTACAGTATGTACAGTATTTAACACAATTTGAAATTTGAAACAAAAGGTAAGCCAGGACCACCTATAATCCCTTCATAGAGAAGCCTAAGTGCTTGAAGTTTTTTCATTTCTATAGTAATATTAGTACTCCAATGATTCCCATGCCTTTTGAGTATTGTCCTTTTCGCCCTTGGTTTCAGAAGAGTAACACAAATATATGACCAACAGTCATTGGCACACTAGAGAAGAGATGCACAATTATAAACTTGTGTTTATAACATTGGATATTGAGGAATCAATCCTTTTTGCACTGTTTGTGCCCTTTACCTCTCTCCCAAACAAAGAAGCTTTCTACCTGTCCTTAAACAGACGTGTAGCCAGCATGTAGTTCATTGATGTCTTGTGCTCTAGAAAAGATCTAGGAAAAAAAAAAAGAGGATTATCAAGACAGAGCTCAACTCAATGAAAGGCAGCATAATGCAGAAATAAAGGACCTCTAAAAAACATCCCAGAAGTGGATTCAGACAACATGCTGCACCACAACAGAAAAGACAAAAGGAGGAGAGCTATCACTTCTCAGCTGAAGTTCCTGGTGACGCGAGAGACAGAAAACACTACAGACTGGAAAAATGAACTTAGAAAACTGTAATATAGTATAACTTGCAGAATGAGTGAGTCCTATATGGTGTTTATGGCCTAATGACAAGAGTACACAGTATGCAGCTTGAGGATGTAAAAGTAGATAGCAAAAATCTGAAAGGAAGATACTTTTATTCTAATAGAAAAGCAATACCAGAAATAAGGTCCAACAGCTTTCCATGGGGTGCAGTTACACAAAGCAGCAGCTGACAAAAACAAGGGATCAGAAAAAAATATTCAACGCTAAAATAAACTTTGCCAAAACTTTCAATACATCTTTTTAAATGCCAAGATAGCTGATGCACACATATCTAACACAAAATATCCCTCAACACAGAGCATCAGTGCCACCCTATCAGATTTTTACTCTTACCCATAAAGATCCCAAGTTAATGGGGTAGGGAATATCCGGATGAAGCCTCCTCTCCGTTCATTTTCCTCTTTCACTCGCCGAAGAACTTTGATCTGATTAAAAAGAAAAATAGAGAATAGCCAGCAAAATAGATAACAATGAAAAATAAGCCTTCCAAAAATGTCTGAATTTCAGAAAACAAGACCATTCAGTCCTGCAAATGGACTGGGGTAGATAATGATATCCTTAAGGAATTTTGTCTTGCATTTAAATTCTGAAGCAGTCTATCACTGCTTCAAGCACACCTCTGCTTGGCGTGATTGAAGGCAAGGGCAATACCAGCAGTAAAACTCAAATTCTGTTTCAAAAATTATACTTCTGTCGTATTTTTCTTCTACACGCACTTGCTACTTGTTGAGCAAATAACCCCACATACTGCATGAAAGCCAAGGTAAATTAAAGCCATTTAACAGCCTCCTTACCTCCTCCATGGAGAGGCCTAGCACAGAGCTGCCGTGCCTTCCTGCTGCCTTTTCCCTGCCTAAGGGCATCGAGCTTTTAACTTCAGCATCGCTGGCAGACAGAGGACGGGTACGCTGTAGAAACAGTGTGAATCCAGGTTTTTCTTTCCTCTCTCAATTTTCATATTAAAAAAATTACATTCAAATTCCAGGACCCCATTCCCAGCAGGATCTACACTACCAGAGCACTACAGCCAGAAGTCACAATTCCACACCCCAGCTGTTGAAAAGTCCACAGCCCAGATGTCACTAAGTGCAAGTAATCGGTTTCTTAGATTTTAGTACAGGAGGCACAATTCAGGCATCACTGCCAGTATTTACACCCTTGGCCCCTTCTGGAAAAACAGGAGACATACCAAAAGCATAAAAGTCACAATGTCATACAGAAAAATCTTCACCCAAGGGGCAATGGAGTCAGCATTCACAAGACCCAAATACATTTGGATTCACACATCAATGATACCAGAACCATGATTCTCTGTTCTAGCTTTGTTACTACACTAGAACAACAGAACTGTAATTCCTTGGTGAGATAAAAGTTGCAGGGAAAAATTCACCACCAGTTATTCTTTTGTTGCTATACTGCTGAACATAAACTTGCTACTTCTCACACTTAACAGACACATCCTGCAGATGCACACAGATACATCATGCAAATTTGCATAAATATGTACATTTTTTTAAATAAGCAGTAATTTGCAGACAGTGTCACTGAGCTTATTTTTAACCTGATGGGCAGTCCTGGCCAATTCTAACAAAAGGACAGGAATTCAAAATGTCTTCAAATCATCAGGATTATAAAATTTTGAAATCCAAGCAAGACGGAAATCTTTGAAGTTGTTCTCAAGTACATTTAAGATGGTCATAGGCTCAGCTTAGATAAACTACCTCTGCAAAAACAGCACTAAAAGACTCTACTGAGAAAGTCTCAAGCATTTTTACTAAATTCAAAGTTTCTTTTAGCTCTATACTGAGCAAAGAATGCACAGAGAGCCTTAATCTAGAAAGAAGAGAAAAACATGACAGAAACCTTAAGGTGGATAAGTCCAGGGGAATATCCCACACTGCTCAGATACAAAAAAATTCCATGGCAAGATCAGGATGCATCTTTATTTGTAAAGACTATGGGAATTGAATTCCATTCTCTCCGTTTCATTAGAAATGGCAAGCGGCTATTCAGAATCTGTAGATGAAGCAACAGCAAAAGCAACAGGCATTGCACCTAGAATAGGTTATACTGCAGTGATTGGCACATAAAAATCCAAAGATAAAACAGACATATCAGGTACCAGCTGTAACATTTTTTAAGTTAACATTTTGTTAACTAAAACTGATAAAAAAGAGAAGAGAAAACAAGACCATCCGGATGAGAAGGCAGGAGACACAAGCATCTGCAGAAGAAATAAAAATGCCAGCAATAAAACAGGTTTGCTTGATGCTGTGGATGGCACTAAGTTGAAAGACTTTCAGTCCTTCCTTCTAAGCTTTCTTCCATTTCTAATTCACAGCTCAAAAATGTTGCTTAACAACTTTCTCTAAAATCTGATAAGCAGCCTTCTCTTAAAAACCATTTCCTGGCACTACCATGACAATCCATCATCATGTGAGAACTGCTGTAATATAAGAGAAAATTACAGGAAATTCTTCAACCTATTAAATGATCTGCTTTACTAAGGAAACACTTCAATGAAATCATTTCCATTGTTGCAATACAACAGAGATTACCTCATTAAATACAAAGAGTAAATGTATGTCTATGTATTGGCAACTCTGACTCCTCCCTCAGCAAAAAACTACATTGCTGTCAAAATGCTAGAGAAAACTCTCTTTGCTGGACTTCCTGCACAGTTTTTCCCATGTTTCACTACAGAATACCCTCTGGCTGTAGCAGAGAAATGTCTCCAACTTCACAAAGATCTTGTTTCCTCTTTGACCCAACTTATCTGTGAAAGTATAGATAAATCCAAGCACTCTGGTGTATCTCCAAATTCTGCAAGTATCCTTGGTTCCCAAATCATGATTCTAATTTAATAAGCACTGACAGCAGCTGGCACAAAGATCCTTCCTATTCTCTACAAAACCTTGTAATACAGTAATACTCTTTCCTCTGAGCCTCAGCTAAACTTACTCAGAATGACAAACAGCAGCGAATAGACTGAATTAGTTTCTCAAGATGATTCCATCTACCTTCTCTTCCTGACAGGGAAACCTCATATTAAAAAAAAAAAAAAAAAGAGAGAGAGTAATTCCCACTACATTTGTGCAGGAAGCCCAGCAGCAAAATCATGCCTAACATGTCCCCACATGGCCAGGTGCTTAGAATTGCAAACAAATATTGATTTGTCTGTATGGCTTTGCTAGAAGGGTGACAAATACAACATTTAGAAAGGTAGATCAGTCTCATTTAGGCTAACAATAGTCCCATATTTTTCCATTAACTTTAAGAAATCCTTCTTTTCTCGGCATCTATTTTGAACCAGTGACTCTCAAATTTTTGCAGTGTCCTTCAGAGGACTGTCTCACAGAAAATGATTACTTCTCTTGCAGTACCACCTGAATTTTGTCTGCGTAGGTTCCCCTGTGCTTACCTTATCATTCAGACTTTTAGTTTTAAAAACTTAGAGGGATTTGATCCAGCTGACCTTGACTCTCAGCACACTTCACCTACTTTTTTTTTTTAAGTGGCCAGAAGTGATTTTCAACTTTTTTGCTTTTGCCACATGGAAACATGCTGATGCCATCTCCTCATGTTGACTTCCCTCTCACACCCCTGCCCTTGTCCCAGGCTACTCTAACTCTAAAATATATCTGGGGACTAATGATGCCAAAAGCATTGTAACATTTGAAACTGTAGCCCTTATACAGGTGATGGGAGCTGAAGGGTACTTACTGATCTGCTGTTTGCTCTTTGTGACTGTGCAGACACAGGACGCTGCAAGAGACACACAAAGAGAATAATAATCTTGTGTTCTCCAAGACACTATGATCCCTGCCTGAGTTGTTGAGGACTGGCAAGTACCCTTAACAAAACAGTATAAGCAAAGGGTGGTGAAACACTGGAACAAGTTGTGGATGCCCCAACTCTGGAACTGTTCAAAGACAGCTGGATGGGGCTGGGAACAACCTAGTCTAGCAGAAGGTGTCACTGTCCATCGCAGTGGGGTTGGAATTTGATAATCTTTAAGGTACTTTCCAATCCAAACCACTCTATGATTCTATGATAACTGAAGTCCAGAGATAAAGCTAACCACTTATATCTTCCTCATATCCTGCACAAATGCATCCTGTCCCCATTCCAAACACAGCACTCATTCTAACCTCAGATGTGCTCAACTGTGCAAAATGCATCTGGACATATGGTTTTCAAAAGCACACTGAACTCAACTGTGATGAGGAAAATTGGTATTTTTGTAAAATAAGAGTCACCCATATAAAAATATTGAATAGCTATGCATCAAGGAGAAACAGATGCTGTCAAGTTAAATTGTTCATACAACAGGGGGGGGGGAACAAGTAAAAGCCCTGTAATTTTGCAAGTAATTTCATTTAAATATCTCAACAATATTCTAGTTCTTGTGGAGAAAAAATATACTATTTAGCATTCTATCACAGGTGTAGAAACATCAGAATGTCAAGAAGTACCCTGTATTACTTACCTGGTATCAGACCTACAAGTAAAATCAGTTTAAGGATCGGGACAGGTTCAAAAGAAAACAATAATCATCGGAGCTTAGATTTTTCATGCCTTCAGAGGTATTCAGGCTGTCTTCCTCTTCTCCAACACCCAAAAGGAGCAAATAGTGTAAGAAAGGATTCTCAGGAGACCTATCTATAATTTCTAGCTCTACTACTGACAAGTTCCTCTCTACAGTTGGTCTACTCAAAACAGATCAAGGTCCCTCCACTGCTTATGATTAATTGAAAGAGCTCCAACCCAAATCAACAAGAAGTTACACAGGAAGCAGCAAAATTGTTCATTTCCCTAGAGGGAGAAATGCTCAAAGAGTCAAACCAAAGAAATTGCACAATAAATTTGTAGTCCAGTCTGGTGAAACCCAGAAAAGAGAGTAGCCATCTCAAGATGGTTATTCAAGAGAACTCTCAAGAGCACTGGTACCAACAGTTCTTTTACAAGCAGCAACTTTTACAGTGATTAAAAACAGCCTATGTGAATGATCAAAACTTAAGACACCCTTAAACAGAAGGGATTACACATACCCTTTGCAACAGGGAATTGGAACAGGTATCAAAAAGCCAGAAATCTGAGATAAAATGTATTAAGCAAAGAACAAGCTAAAACATTCTGGGACTGTGGAAAGATCTAAACATCTATTTAGCCATGGGATTTCCACTTAGGTACTTAAGAAAAAAATACGTAAAACTTTATCACCGCATTACAAACCTGTTCCTGTTAAACTCAGGTTATTTAAGGGAACCACCCTAACCTCATCTCATAACCAATGCAACTGTCATAACAATCTTTGCACCTTTCAACTGGCCAGCCTTACATCTCGTTGTGGGTATTTGTTAAGCAAAACAAAGTTGAAAGTCTCCTTAAAATTCAATGCTTTACAACAGCATCATTTTCTGAGACTGTCTTGTATAATTTTGTCAAATCATCAGGATCTGATCATGTTACTCTAAGAAAGAAGGGTAATTTTGTTTTAATGGTTCCTAATTTATCTCATGTACCTTTTGTCTGCTACAAAGAGTACCTATACAGTCAAAAGGATCTGTATTTAAAGCACTATTATATTTGTCTTAGAAGTTTCCAACTCAGACATGCATCCTAAAGATACTCAAATCCCATCTTAGCACCTATTCACCTCTCTCACAGTGACTAAAGACTCTTGAGTTTTACAAGAGACAAAATATTGCAATTTCTGTGAGCTTTCCCTACACCAAAATGGACAGCATCTTGGTACACTGTCACTGAACAGAAATGACTTGTCATTTCCTAACTGAACTTGAGCTACACAGCCATGTTGCATGTCCATCACAGCACCATCAGCTGCAGAGATACCAGAGAACATCATCTGCCTGTTTGCCTCAGGAGAAATGAGTTGAAAGTCCAAGTGGCGTAACAGATCTCCCTGCCTTTTCTGAATGCTCCATTTCCACGGATATTTATGGAATCCATTTCATAGACAAACAGAGATAGAGAACAACTGTCCTTCAACATTACAGTGCTGAGAAAGCACTACCTTAACAGAAAAGGCAAGAGGCAGTCACATCAAGACACATGAGGCCGCAGTCCAATGATCCATGGGAAACAAAGTGAGATTCCAAAAGAGAATGGGAAAGAAGCCTTAAACTTCAAGTGCAAGAAGCTTTTCACCGAGGAGGTGGTTTTGGAGACATTCATAAAGCTCTAGGGTTCTGGAAGCCTGTTGTCCACAACAAAATCAAAGTGCCTGAACAGCCCAGAATTCAGGTGTATCCCCTGAGTCTCTGAGAATCATAGAATGGTTTGGGCTGGAAAGACCTTAAAGGTCATCTAAATCCAACTCCCCTGCCATGGGGAAGGAAGTTTCCACTAGACCAAGGTGCTCAAAGCCCCATCCAGCCTGGTCTTGAACACCTCCAGGGATACACCATCCACAAACTCTTTGGGCAACATGTTTCTGTGCCTCACCACCCCTACAATTAAAAATTTCATCTTCCATAGTTATGCTAGAAATCCAGATAATCTCACTCACTGCCTCTCTCATCTGTGAATCAAATTCAGTGAAAATTACTTCCTCCTATGCTCCTGAGCCAGGACTTGTAAAAGTCACTTACCTGCAGCTTCTGGTATGGATTTCTTCTGACAGATTCAGATGAATGATAAATGGCCCGGTTTGACCGCTGGCCTGGATCCTGGCATACAAAGCCTATGGGCACCAAGAACCACATGAGAACTTTAAGACAGACAAACCCTGAATGATAAATCTAGCATTTCTGTTCACAATCTTCATCTATACACGTCTTCTTGTCTCTGCCCAAGGACCAATAAGGATCCTTTTCTTTTTTATACCTTGCTTTGTTTAATCCTAAACTGTAATCACATTACATTTTTTGAACAAAAACTTGCTTCACAACCAAGTACTTAAATCAGTAAATGGGTTACTGAATAGCAGCACAGAGACAGACTTGTATTTTTAAACAGCTGAACAGGGTACCAGATGAAAATTTTACTTTTTTCACTATTGGGGCAAATTGCATCAAGCAACCCAGCGGAGATGCAAGGGACACTATCACTATGCTCTAGACAGTACTCCAATTCTAGTAACCCAACCAAAACCCACACATTCAACCTAAAAAATGCATGAATACTAACTCTAAAAGCTAAAGAGGGAGCAGTGTTTTCAAATACCAAATTAGGGACTCTTAAAACCACCAAAGTATCACAAACAGATGATTATTCTGAAGCTGAAATGTCCATATATCACTTCTCAGTGCTAAATACAGCTGCTCTCCTTAACTAGAGTTCACATCTATTATACTCACTTAATAAAATGCAGCTCAAACTTACCTTCTATTGGTTTTAAATGAGGGAAAGATTGAAGGATTTTTTTTGTTTCACTTACCTACAAGAGTGAACATATCTGAGAGCATGCTAGCTTTGATCTTCAGGTCCAAAGGAGAATCACTGTCCCCACATGCAACAGAGGATAATAGGAATTATTTGTCTGGCATTAAATGAGAGGAATGCATCAGTATTCAGTATAATCTCCCAATATAGTTTCTTTGCCTTCTTAAAACAGGCAAAACCAAGAAGAAAATAAGGTGATTTTCACATATATAGGTAAAGATCGAAGAACAGTAGATTAATCTGTTTATCATTTTTGCCCAGCTTTGAGTGTCCTAATGCAGACACATACAGCTTTGTTTAAACTCTCCTTAGGGCTAGAAACATTTTCTTTGAATGTATGTATATGTTACATTTAATGAAGTAGATAAAAGTTGCTGTTGCAGAATTCTTAAAAACACTTAACTATGTCTCTTCCACATAAAATCATAGCTGAGAGACCTACCAAAATAAATCCTCAATTTCCATTACAGCATGAGGATCAACATAAGGGCCAAGTCAACACTCACTCTTTAGAATTTATCTGATTAGACTACTAGACTGAGCCCAAGAACTCCTTTACATACTCAAGTAAAGTGTAACTGATTGAACTCTGCTTAGACTCCAAAATCTTAAAGCTTCTATCAGCCAAGAAAATTGAAATCCAACACAATAGTCTGACAGAACTCCAAAACTTATCTATGATGAGAGATTATGAAGCATTAACAGTGATGATGGAAGAGAAATAATTAAAAAGTAAATGGAATCCCAACTGGGCTCTTTCAACACCTATTGCTGCAGTAAGTTTGTTTATCCAAAGGAAAAAAGCAAAGGAGTATCCTCTCTGCCAATCAGCTGTGGAACAAAATCTGCAAGCATCATGAAAGCATGCCCTCCTAGGGCCATATGTTTCAAGGACAACCATCTCCAGCAACAGTCTTGCCTCATATTAAACTGGGAATCACTTACCAGGCCAGTGACGGAGACAGGTTCACTTCCAACAGCCAGGGTTTCAAAGTGTCATCAATAAGGACATCAAAACCATACAGCTCTGAAAACACAGCAGACACTAGGTTCACTTTACTGCATCTTTAAGCATTCAGGTAAGGTCCAACATTAGTTTCTACCAGGTCATTTCTATCTAAATTATATATGTCAAATCCAGTAAACTCTCTAGGGATGAACAAATAATAACATTCCTCAAGTGGCAATTTTCACTTCCTCAGAATCAAACTTAAATATATTCTGCCTGTAGAGGAAAGAGGGGAACAAAAATATTAGGAAAGTATCATGTAGAAAAATAAACTCTTTACTGCCCACAAGCTGTAGTTCACACAGAACTCTACTACTTGCTTTCAAATAGAATTGACACAAGCATAGCAGGTTCAATCTACTTCTTCCACTGGATCCTGGAAACAACAAAACTTCATTCTCCTTTCCACTTTTTCCTTTATTCATTGCTCCATTCAGCTAGAGAAAATCTTGCTTCTTTCAAGCATCAGCTCCTTTTCAATTATTCCTGTATATTTTCTGCAATATCGCCATGAGGTTACAGCAGACTTCTCCTCAGCAACTCCATCTACATGGACAACCTCTCATCACTTTTTAGCTCATTGACAGCTTGCCACTTTGCAGCAAACCACAACAGAAATATTTTTTCCTTAGTTTCTAAAACAGTCATAGCATATTACATCTGCTAGATGTGTTCTGCTCTGCACAGGTCAGACTGAAGCCAGCTTCCCATTCCAAATCTGATTTTACTACTTCACTCTCTATACACATTTTCTCTAGTTTGGAATAAGTTGAAAGAAGGATGCTACACAAAAATGAGTGTAAATCAGGAGTTGGCATTAATGCAATTCCTTCTCCCAGCATTAAGAAATAGACTTTGTAATCATCAGGGCAACTTAAGCATTTTTTTTTTAAACACCACAAAACAGGGTATTGGCAGAGAAGGATTTTCATGGAATTAACCAGTTCCCTAGTGCCTGAAATAAAAGCAGGAGAACTTCTTTGCCATGTTTCTTTCCTTGAATTCTGGCCCTGGCCTTGACAAGGTCCTCCTATGCAGACAGCTGTGCAAAAGCTCATGCAGCTTATAACGGGAAGTTAATGAGCTGAGGTCAGGGGGAGGCTTGGAAGGGGGGAAATGGCAGAAAAGTGAGCATTGCCTGCTCACTCTTCTAGAGTCTGTAGCCAGACATTGAATGGGAAACAAAACAGCAGAGTTAAAGAGTTGGTTCACTCCAAAGAAATGAGGCTGAATCTACATTTTGCTCTCTTGCTCACCAGACAGGAATAGCTGCAATAGAGGGAAAAGGAGAAGGTGGGAGTTGTAAGCATAAATATTAGCAAAGCATTTTGACCAGATGAAACTTCTGATTACCTTAATACATTATTTCAAAATACAGTCTCAGGTTTGGTGAAGACCCATGACTATTAACAGCACAGAAAACTCAGCAGCTCATGCCCAAGGCAGAGAAGCAATGAGTGGACCTGCAGCAGCTGCTGGTCTGCAGCCTCCCAGCCCCAGTCAGGAAGAAGCACATTTTGTTTTGACTAGCTCCTGTTTCTTTTGCTGCTGGCCATTCCCTTCCTTGGCCCCTCGGAGGCCCCTTCCGAGTGTTTTGGCTTCTCTGACTTTGTCCTCCTCTCCCACACAATTCTCTTGCAAATTGCTGGCTCTTTAAAGCTCCATCTTTCCCACCCAGTTAGTCATTCTGTCCACTTTTTCAAATACACATGGGAAACCTTTCGACCTCAACTAACTCTAACCATGCTGCTGGAGCTTCACATTCCTTTCCTTTGCGTCTGCCTTATTTATTAGGACAGTAAGTTTTTCAGGGTATCCCTGTTGACTCAATTCCATTGCTAAACACAGATTCTAAGGCCACTTGCAGTGACTTAGGGTGTCCTAGGAAGTCTCCACTGCTGCTCCATAATGCCCCAAGTTTCAGGTATTCTGAGACATATCTACAAGCCCTAGACAGATGTTGCTGTTACCTCAGGGCATCAGGAGCTACATAATATCCACATTCTGGCAACTGAATCAAGCCTCACAGATTCTATGCAGGGCTTAGCACAAAGATCCGCTCAACAGTCAGAAGTTTACCCAGAAATATCTTGCTGGCCCTCTTCCACATCTAGAAAATGTACTTCCTAGATAAAACACAGTAGTCACAGTACCCTTTCCACTGTGAAACTCCATTACCACTTGATAAAATTAATACATAGGCAGGACAAAGATGTGGAGTCACACGAGCACAGGATAATCAGAAGTATTTCTTCTGCAATTACCAACTTCAGCAAGGCTGCCATTTCCCTCTGCAGAGAGAGTAAAGAGAACAACAACCGAAAAAGCAAAATGTGCCTCGCATTGTGGCAATGGTAGGTTCACAACAAGCCACCTAGTGCCACTATTGTTACTAAGGGAAGAACAGAAGAAACTAAGATACCAAGCTTCCATCCTGCCTCCTCTTGCTACTAGACTCCACAAAAGCATGTTTCACCCCCGCAGTTTGCTAAAGACTGGAATTATATCAGGAGGTACCAACTGTTTCGGAGACTCAGCAGGAACAGCCTGCCTCTTCCTCCTCTAATCCCCACAGAGAAGTCACTGCTGACTGAGCTTCCCACCCCCAAAAGAAGGCCTAGCTTCAGAATGCAGTCTAACAGCAACAGTTCAGCCAGATATTTTTTTGCCAATGACATTATCTAAGACTAAGACAAAGGCTAGAGAGATAGTCTCAGGCTTTTGGTTCTGGTAAACTCCCATGTATTCCAAGTTTATCTTGCAATCCTCTTCAAGACTGCACTGGCCCTCTTTTACAAAATATCCCCAAACAATTTGTTATTCTCTGTAAGTATAGAAACTAAGTCACAAGCAATAGCACAGTAGCATAAACAAATTTTTCATGATTTGGCATAGCATGAATAAGCTCAGTTCCTAAAGGGTCACTGTAATTTTAGTCTTTCTTTGCAGCTTGTTCCCTGGAGAAACAAAAAGCTTTACTGAAAAGTACATACTCTACAATTAAATGGAGACAACCTGAAGTTATGAAGGGACACAAACAGTGGGAAGAAAATTGCACAGCACGTAACTCTTTTTTGATATTGCAATAAAAACCCATCTCCTCATTTTATGTAGGAGCATATTTACAGACATTCCTAACACAAGGAAATTTTGCCACTGAAATTCAAGTCTTCCATTTCTCCTTCCTATTCTGTTTTTTATTAAGGTTTAATTCCCTTCTTAAGAGAACTTTATTTTAACAGAGAAAGGTTTAACTCTGTGTTGTTAGAGAAAAGGACCCAATAAGAGGGGACAAGTAGCTTCAAGGCTAACATCAAGGATGGGAGTCTTGGTGCAAATTGAGCTGCCTTTATAAGACTAATCTTACTGAGTAAATAAATTAGCACCCATAAAGTATAAACTTGTTCAACCCAGTGTGTGATACCCAGAGCAAGCAAAGAGGTTAATATCCCTCCTACTGTCCCTCAGTAACCACTTTAGGACATCACTTAACTTCCCTTCCAACACTGAGGAACATAAGAGTAGAGAGGCAGCTACTTGGTCCTCAACAAACTCAAGTGCCCAAATTAACAAAATATAATACTAGGTAGACCAAAATAAAAGCCATCTGACTCTACAGATGGATACATGAAGTGAAGGATAAAGAGAGCATGTTTCCCAACCTCATAAGCCCAAGTTCTTCTGATTTCAAGCTCTTACACTTCAAGAACCTCAGCCCCAAGAAAGCCCCATGAGACAAGAATAACCTGGTGTTCCTCACTTTCATGTCATCTATCTGGTGAAGACTCTAATGCCACCACAGGAACCAGTGGCAGTAGAATACAGAATGAAAAGCCAGAGCTGATTCTTACTTTGGTAACACAAGTCCATTGATGAAAAATTGACAGTGTTGGTCATTTCCTAAGTCTCCCAAAAACAGCCATAAAAGCTTTTTAGGTCTGCTCCAGCCTTCTGAGAAAGAAAATTGGTGCTACCAAGCTGAGAACAACTTCCTAAAGAAACAGAAAGTTTCTGCAGCAACAGAGATCTTGAATCTTTCAACCAAACTCTGGGTACTAAATCATCAATATCAGATGGGCACCATTTAGAGCCATGAAGTGACAAGTAAGAAAAACAGTGCAGGGAGAGACCCCCTGTTCCTATAGAAGCTATGACTAGAAGACCTATCCCTTGAACTCATTTTACCCTTCACACACAGCTGACACTTTTGTCAAATTTGAAGATATAGTTACATTACAAAATCTACTTCACCCATCAGATCACCAAACACCTGTCTTGAAGGGCACAGGCCTCCTGAATCTGCCTGTAGCTAGAAGATTCTATGGACAACCTTTTTCAGACTCCAATGGCATCTTTACACACTGGCTTCAATGCAAAGACTGATGTTAAGGCTATAAAAATAGAATGGATTAAGCTTTGCAAAAAAAAAAAAAAAAAAAAAAAAAAAAAAAAGTAATGGTAGGAAATCCCTGTTCAGCTTTTCTGTGACACATCACTAAGTATGGACTCACCTCACACCAAGTAAGTGTGTACAGAAATTCCTTAAGAATCTCAAGTTTTTAGTGCCCTGGAAAAGTCATAATGGAGCAGGTCAGCACTGTTCAAAACTACAAAAGGCTTCCCCTAAATAGGTCAAACTGCCACTACTAAGAAATTAAATGTTCATGAAGAACAGCAACATAGGCAGTTGAGAAACTGGTGATTTGGCACAAATGAAGACTTTTTAAAGCATTTAGCTCCAGATCAGCACCACTCAAGTCATACAATAGTTTATTGTTTGCTTTTATCTCAATATAGATGTGATTAGAAGCAAAAGCCTGACCAATTCAGCCTTAAGACACAAGCAGCTAAATAAGAAACTCATGGCTTTGGTGTGATCAATATGCCCATTACCCTATCCCGGCCTGCCTTCTGGATTGCAGACAAGCTTAACAGTGTCACTGCTGGGTTTACTAGAATGCAAATGAAACAAGAGGACTTCAATCTGTTGCTTCTTTAGGCTCACATTTCAGTGAGTGCAGAAAATGGTGCTACACTGGCTGCCGGCAAAAATATGTGCTGCACCCAGCCACCTTCATTTCATACCCTACTAAACCATCCCACAGGGAGATTTTTCATTCTGTCTGAAAGCAGGCCTTACTGCCTTTTCTAGCCTACCCAGAAGTGCTTACTTCAGGAGGGAGAAAAATGCAGTCTGTAATCAGCTTGGGCATTATGCAGCCCTGTTGTACCCCCTGTTCCCACAAGGAGATGTCACATCCCTCAAATAAGTGCAATCTATCTTCTATCTATCTTTCTCTTAAAGAAGGCTCCAGAGGTAACCAGCAACTCAGCTGGTGACCAGCTTCAGGACAGTGCAGTGATCTAGAGAGTTTCAGCATGCCCTCCTCTGTAATTACTTATTAGTTAAAACAATTTTTACTAGGAGCTTAATTTCACATGAGGAATTATTAGCTAATTACAAAGAACAAAACAGATTACTGGGATCTCTCATTGTTAATAAAAATGCATGAACAAGGCAACAAAATCATGTAGTACTTGCAGTGCTTCTGTGATGCACTTCAGAAGAACAAAACTGAGTATCCCAAGTCCTTTGAAAACTGATCATTACTAGAATGCAGTAAATAGCTCACATTACATGGCCAAAATGGAACTCACTCACTACACAAACTGTCACCAGCACACTGTTTTGACATTAGATAAAGGACATTTCCAACCTAGCACTCTCTCTTTCTAGGCATGCACTGATAGCAGGAATCAGCCTGTCCCAGAAAACGAAGAAGCCATGAATAAATTCTCTTCCTTCAAATCCAGAAAACAAGAACATTGCATATAAAAACACTTACTTGTGAAAGAACTGAAGGACCACTACAGTACTAAACTATTAGAGAAATAAAGGGGGCAACCTCATCTGGACAAGTAAGTACTTGTGATTTAATTTTTTTTTTAAGAAAATGGCAATTGTACAGGAGTTCTATTTCCTATAACAGCATTACAAGCACTAGAGTAGAATACAACTAAGTTATATTTTTTAGAAGTTTTCCAAACAAGACCCATCTCTCGATCTGAATTTCAGATAAAGGTTTCTGAAGTCTGAGATACTTTTCACATGATCAGCCCTCCTCAGGACACACACTCAGTTTCATTGTTCACAGCTCAGAATGAAAAAAAAAAAAAAAGTCTCTTGTCTGAGACTCAACATGCTGCCTTGAAATCTTTGTTCCCAGTTTTCTCCTTCATGCTAACAACTATGAACTGAACAGTTATGAACACTTCCATATAGAAAAACTGAGTATTTACAAGGTTAAAAGTCATACAACCAAAAAGTGTCAGAACAAGACACACAGATGACAAATGAACCATACAGCATGATGGAAGTTCAAATCCTTGAGACAAGGACCACCACTTAATTGTGGGGGAAGGTGGCAGAAAGTACTGAGCTCTGGAAATGCCTAAGTCTCCCTAGGGAAGCAGTATGGCTCCTACTTAAGCTCTCTTTCCTGGGAAGCTCTTAATTTATGTTTACACTGAAATAAATGGAACAAAACAGTTTATTTGTGGGGGAGCATCTGAGAGGGTGGTTAGTGCAGCCCTGGGGAGGCAGCAGGAAGTGGGATAACCTCAGAGCCAGGCCCAGCAGAAAGTACATGAGGAACACTAGTTTCCATATACACAGCTCTAGAGACAGAACTGAGGAAGGAAAAGAGAAAAGCCAAAAAAGAGACCACTAAACTGGTTTTGATGTGTCTTTTTTTTAACTAGCCAATAAAGTGCCATTTCACTAAGACTATTATCTAACTCATAAATCCCCATGTATGACCAGGTCCTTCAACTTTGAACAAAGGCATCAGAGTCAGTCAGGAGAAACTACAGTGGGAGAGGTAGCTAGTTTTGGGAGGTAACTAAACAACCTATCAGTCATGGCTCCTTGATTCTGACTGTCTTAACACCCTCAAATATCCGAAGATGCGTTTATGCTGGAGCGTTGAAAGCTGTCAGTATTTAAGTGCAACTCAAGGACCACATAAAGGGATTTGACCTGTCACAGCTAGTTTAAATATAAGTTCCAATACCTAAACACAGGAAAGCCTAAGCCAAGCTTGGCCTTTGGCTTAAGCACTGACTGAGACTTCATCTTCCTGCATGCATCCACATGAGCAAAGGACGGCTAGGAGCAGGAGGAGGCCTCTTCAGGGAAGGCTGGGAAGCAGCCACTGGAAAGTGGGAGAAGGCACACTGTGGTACCAGCCGCTGCTTTCTGGAGCTCGTCCCAGCATGTGCCGGCAGCTCCTGCCAGGAGCGGGCTCGGCCGCCCCCGCGCGGCGCGCTCGCTCCAGCGCAGATCATCCGCCGCCACCGGCGCTCCAGGCACTGCCACACACGGCTTCTCCCCATCCTCACACGCACGTAGGAAAATGCAAAACTACACTGCTAGATGGCTCAAGAGAAAATAGCAAACGCTCTTAAAACTCGTCTAATCACCCACAGCCATTCTATGTAAGGGCACTAGTAAAACACCAACTTTGCAGCACTTCCCAAAATTCCCTTTCAAGTCCTTTTTCATCGTCCTATTTTCATTTTCTTTTTGAGACTTTGATCAATGGTGCTGACATAGGGTGAACTGAGATTTGATAGCCCCTGCCCCCACCAAAGCTTATGCTAAAAAAAAAACCCCAAACCAAAACAACCAAAATAGTACCCAGCTTCCTTGCACTAGGGAATGTACATTTCTCTCTAGCATGACAAATCTGGAGGTTCCAAACAGTACTCAACAGGCAATCAACAAAGATGTCCCCAGTGTCTTACCAAAGCAGCTGCCACGATGCGAAAGAAAACTTTTACAAGCTGATGCAATGGACAGCTCAGCAGAAACTAGAGTCTTGATAATCAGGTCCTCCACATTGGCCATCAGTGCTGCAAGGAGGGGAGGGGGGGAGGAGGAAAAGGGAAAAAAAAGTAGATTGTGAAGTAACACATAATATCCAGGAAGGCATGAGAATATGCATATGGAGATACACCTTTGTGAATCAAAGCACATGAGACCCTATGGATGACAAAGCAATGACGCTTGGAAATCCATGCAAGCCTAAGTAAACAGACATGCATAAGTATCCTAGTGCAAAAATACTCACAAATGAGCATGTGAGAATGAGAAATGTCAGTATATGTCCAGTGCAGGTAAACAGAAACATATGGCAAACACACCAGCACAAGTCAGCTGGAGTCTGACCACTGCCCACTCAAGAGTATTAGGAAGGATTAAACTAGAGTTAGACAAGAGTGGGTTAGTGAGATAAGCCATCAAACTACAGAGAATAAGCCATAGCACCAAAATATAAAAAATTTTCTTGTGAACTTTTATGAGGTAACTGTTCTGTGCACCTTCCTCTAAAGCAGCTGTTCCCATACCAAAGTTCATAAATCTTTCCAAAATTTTATGACTGGTGACAGTTCCCAGTCCTGCTGACCTATAGATAACCCACAGTAAAAAAGCACTCTCCAGCTCCTGCATAAGCCTGTGAACAGGAGTCTAAGCAGACAGAGGAAGCAAAAAGCAAGAAAAGATGAACATTAGACATAGACCTGGATTCTACACTGGACTTGGGATGAGTCATGCAATAGAAAGAACACCACACTGGTTTTGTTTTCAAGGACAAGCAATAGAGAAGTGAGAGAAGAGAGAAATGAACAAATACAGACAGGAGTCAGTCCCAGAAGTTAATAAAGCTGAAAGGACAGCCTTCCCCACCCCTCAAAGGGGGCACAAGCAAATCCACACAGACATCTGGCAATCCCTGCTTCAGAGAGTATCTCCTAGAAACCACTTGACAAGAGAGTTTACTTTAGGTCTACAATTTCTGTTTCTCATGCTCAGATGATGACATGCAGGGACCTGAACAATTACAGAAAGAGCATGCAAGCAAATTCAGATGTGAACTTCTGTACCAGAAAACAACTAAGTGAAACTAACACAGCATGGAAACATCTCAGCACACAAACAACCCAGAGCACAAAAACCCTGCCAGCCCAGACAAGGCCAGCACTTTTCAGCCAGCATTCTGCCTCCCTATTGCCAGAACCAGATGCATCAGAGAAAGGTGCAAGTCTTGTAATGGATAGTTAAAGAAATCTGCTTGCATTGCTCAGTAGTTTGCTTAATTATTAAGAGTGTATTTTATACCTGAGGTTGGGGTGAGGCATGGAGATGTATTAATATTAATAACTACACATTCACAGCTGGCTGAACACATATGGTGCAAGGGACTAGACAGCCATGCACACACATGATGGAAAAAAGTCTACTTCCATCTGAAAGCCAGATTCAAACCCCTTTCTCCAACATTTGAGTGTTCCTTGACAACATTTGCAATATGGGCCATAGCTGCTATCAGTAATTTTACTGATGTCTCAGTATCACAGGTAAATTATCCCTTAAAGGATATACCTGGATTCTGCTCTGCATCTGCAGTTACTCCCAGCAGACCTGGCAAAGGTGTGGAAGAGGGAGCTATTTTATATGAAACACAGACTAAATGAAAACACCCAGCAAAAACCTGAGCCATGGAAAGATGACACCACATCCAAGAGTCATTCAAACTGGCACAGTTGTCCAGAGGTTGGTCACTCATCAGACTGAACAGGCCATGGGAGCAGTAGAGGGAGGGAAGCTTTTAGAAGGAATGGAATGACCTTAAGAAACGGGAAATGTAGGTAAAATATTAAGAAACACACCCTGAGAAAGCCTCAGAATACTAGTTGCAAAAAGGAAGGGGTTAGGTCTTATCTCTGGGGATAGGGAATAAAGCTCTCATGAGTAAGGAACAATGCTTCCCTCCACCCTGCTCTGGTGCTAAATGGGACTCACTGAGGCTCTTCCTTGACTTCTTAGAATTCACACTAGTGAGATGATCAAGATCCATCAAAGAAACAACAGAACAAGATTTTTACTGACCTGCAGTGTCTCTCCCCTCTTTTTTTAAGTACCTCAGCATTGCACTCATGCTCCACTTGTTTCCATAATCCTCTACTTCAGGATCATCACAGCTAAAAATAAATAAAAGAAGGAGATTGACATCACTGGCCTACCTCTATGGATCAGCATTAGACCAACTCAGGTAAACTGACCCAACCTCTAAAGAACAGGTTCCATTTTCCAGCCAAGTACCTGACATAATCTCCACTCTTCTTGTTGACACTGTAGTTGGTCAGATGCATGAACTGGTTTTTAATGTTCTTGGATGCCTGGTCATACCTCACTGTTGCAAATCTGTAAAGAGGAATAAGAATTCACAGTATTTCTTGAATGAGTGGCATTCTTGGTAGATACAGCAAGCATGTCACTACAAATCACAGACTACCATACAAGACCACTCAACAGCAACACCCAGGGAGAGAATGCATGTAATGAGACCTCATCAAACACAAAATACAGTTTATCCTCAAAGGACACATCAAGCAAAAAAATAATGTACTAGAATGTGAATGTAATGTAATAGAATAGTTGCAGTTGGTAAGGACCTACAATAGTAACCTACCCCAACTGCAATAATTTTCTTAAACTGCATGTAATCCTGATTCAACACCTATTTTAGGCCTCAGACTTTGGAGAAAAATAGGATTTTAAAAATTGAGGGCAGAATCCAGAGCATCTGGTAGGTAGAATGACCAGTATGAGCCACTGATAACCACCATAGCTCATAACAGCAAGCATGTTCCTGTTCAAAAAGCCCCTGAACAAAAAACTAACAAGAGAAAAAACACCTTCACTCTGACAATCCTCCTGTACCACAAGAGCTAAAGATGCCAATGTCTCAAAAGAGATAAGGGGAGTAAGAAAGGATAAGAGGAGAGTCAAATACATGCTATCCAAAGAAACCCCAGCAAGAGGAAAAGCATGTGCCAAGCACAGCAGGGTTAGCTGCATAAAAAGGGGAGTCAATATGAGGGAAGCTTCAATGCAGGAAAAAGGAGACAGGATTCTGGAAAAATGGAAGAGTGAGAGAAAGTTGGATCATCTGGTTATGCAATGAAATAATGTTCAGAAAAGAATGCATCTCCAAATTTTTTTCATTAATAGTCATCTCTCTTCATCCTCCCCCAATTTTTTCACATAGCTCAGAAGAAGCTGAGCTATACAAAGACAGCTAACAAGTTACAAAAAAACAAACAAACAAACAAAAAACAACCCACAATCCTTCCTTTAGAAAGAACTGCCAAAAAACAAAGACCTTATTCTCAGTTAAAATTATGCCACTACTGCCCTCACTTGGTAGCCATTTTGAGAAATACCTGTTGCCATAAGAACTATACCAGCAAATCCATGAAAATGCCTAAACTTATCCTTAAATACACATGTGGAAGCAGAGGGGGGGGGGGAACAAACCCCCCATGATATAACTAATTTTAAGTGGCAAGGTTAAAAGATTGAAAAATATTTTTGCACTATATTTTTCTCAGCTTTAACTACATATGAAGTCAGAGCAGCTGGCAACAAAAGCATTTGGAAGTTTGGATCCCCTTTCCACATATTTCCACAGCTTAAAGTATTTGAATTTCTTTTCAGTTTAACTGTAAGTTTCCTGGATTAGGCACTTCTGTTTTGAAAACAGTGACAAAAGCCCTGTCATATATTTGGTTCTTATTTATGATTTCATCATCTCCCTCCTAACAATCATTTACTGGCAGCATACTAGAAGTGTTTGTTGAAATATACTTTCAGCCAGATCCTGGAAGATACTGAGCACAATCAGAGAGCCATTTCAAGTCTCCCTTGGTACTTCCAAGCAGAGGGCAATTAGGCCCACCATGCTTTTCAGCTTATGCTTTTCATTTTTCACCCTCAAATAAAAGAATAGGAATCTCTGGCAGACACAGACAATACTATAAACAACAGTATTTCTGTACCTTCAAGTGCTTGCATTAGTTTCCTTCAACAGAGACCATCCTTAATTATTGAGAGGTCTGAGCTCAATGCTCAGAACTTTACATTTCCATGGGGACTGTCTATTCAGAAGATATTTCACTGTGTTACAGAGCTCCCAGTACCTAAACTTTCTCTTTTGCTAGGATGCTATCATCTTGAAGGACATCATGGGCAACTTCAGCAATGCACCAAAAACCTCCAAAACATTACATTTCCAGTAATATCTACTATTTCTAGTAATATCTATCTAAAGAGCCCAAGCTTTAAACAAAATCCAATGCTTAATGCATTCACCCAGAGCTGGCTTGACCAGTCTCATGCTAAGTGCAAGCCTGCAAATGGAAAATCCAAGCTATTTCTAGAGCTTCTATCAATAGCTTCTGGATGTCAGAGCAGTAACAGATCAGAAGTACAGTGCAAGCAAAGGGCCCCCACTCCTAACACTTTTGTGTTTTGCACTTGCTCAAGATGGAAGAGTGTTACTACCTCTGAAATACCAGTCACCATTACCTTCAGTACTCTACAGTTCTACAACTTTTCAGAGTGCATTTTACTGTATCTTTCTGCCCCTGTACTTTGCTGCTCACCCACCACACTTGTTCTCTCCAGGAAGGAGAAGAGACTTGCAGGCTACAGAATGTCTTGCTTCAGCAGAAATGTACTGTTATTTTAGAGAAACCAAGGTCAGAGGAGAAGGCCTTACAGTAACAGTAAAAATAGGAAAACAGTGCTTGTAAAATTTTCTAGGCGTTAACCTGAAATAAGAATAAACTCCTGAAGAATCTTACAATCTTTTAGAAGATGACTTCATTTAAGGGCAACATTCTTTTCCAATTTCATTCTGGGCCACTACTAAGAATAGAATATATGTTACTTAAAAGACAAGGGCCAAGATCCTAAAAGCAATTCAAAAACTATATGCTAAGCAAGGACAGAAAATAAAGGGCAAGCCTCGTGTTCTCCTAGTAACAGAACTTACCACAAGCATATGCTGCAATATTCTGCGTGAACTATTTTTCTAAACACTAAAGGCTTCATGCCCAGGTGTCTCATATTGCTAAAACCCAGCCAAAGAGTGATGAAGGCACAAGTACATGAGTCCAGATCACCATCTGCCAGGACAGGACTGCTTCTGAGCCAAAGCATTACTCCTGGATGCTGCTATGTGGGAGCCTGCAATCAGACAGGAATCCAAGAGTACTCCTAAACCAGAGGCTGGACTGTCCACACGTGGAGGCCCACCTCCAGCCAAAAAAGACTATTTTATCAAGGGAAAGTCATCTAAACACTATCTTCTGCTTAGTAATACCATCTCTTCTTACTCTGCTTCAAGCAACTGTCATTTTCCCCCACTGATCTGTTCCTGTCCAAGTTCTGGACTACTCTAAAGGCCTTGCAATGCAGAGACCCAACACACTTAACAGGCATTGCTGATAAAATGTGTGTGGGCTGATTGGTTCAACAACTAGACTCACACTGCTTTTAATTCTTACATAGAATTTTCCTGTAGGACTTGTCAAGTGAAAAAAAAAAAAAAATCTAGGAAAAGGTAAAATTTTCCACTCTTAGTCAGACAGGACAGTTTTCTGCCACTTCAGTGCATTCTTCTGTCTCCACTTCATCTAAACCAGCAGTTGTTCTCATTGTTAACAATGTGAAATATTATGCAGGTAGCCAAGAAAGGAATGAGTGTCTGCTCTGTATCCACCATCAGAAGAATATCAACTCTGTTTTGGCCTGAATACAGATTTGCTTTCTCTATAATACAAGTTCTAACCACCAGTCTTCAAAGCTGAATTACCAAGCTTTCTTTCGCCCATCAACATACTTGGAGAAGATGCAGGAAAAGAAGATGCAAGAGGAATGGTCCTCTCTGACAGCATTAAGCTGGGTCATCTCTGAGGTATGTATTACACAGAGGTAACAGTTCACAGCAGCAATATAGGAAGCACCATCCAACGTCCTGATGTTATGTATTGCTTGTGTTCCCTGTTGAAAATGAACTGCAAGTGATACTAAAGATACTCACTTTCATTAACTTGTTTACCTGGCCTTACTGCAGTCCCATCCTCCCAAAGATCCTCCCCTTCTAATTAATCTTGTCCTTTTAATGTCTGAGGAAAGGGCTAAGTTAAGAAAATTAAGGACACATTCTAACATGGTCTACAAGAGATTAGATTGCAAAAGCCTCTAAGCAGAAATATTATAGGAGAGTTTCTACCCCAAAACTACAGCTGGAAAGAGGAAAGGTTAAACTGAGGTTGACTGTGCATTGTTCAGTTTCCACACAAACTGCTGCCTGTAATACAGCCTCCCAGGCAGAAGGAGCTGAAATCATATTGGGAACAGCCCTGGCAGACTCCCTCCCTTTCACTGCAGCTTCTCTCTCTCCAGCAGGATAGAGGAGATGCCCTTCATTTCCAAATTCAAAGCTTAGAACAGAGAAATGATACTCATACATTCCACTGTTCTGATACATCTGCTCATGTCTCAGCTGGTCACAGCCAAGTCACACAGGCATAGTGCAGCTTGGATGAAGACAACAACCCATTCTCTATACCAGCAACTACACACTGCTACACAGCTCACCTTCCCCAACAGCATATTTCCCTTTCCTCTGACTGTATTTTGTCTCAGATCAGAGAGGAAGAAAGAACAATCAAAAGCAAGCAGAAGGGTGGCACTGGCAGCAGGTAGCCTGGGCAGCATAAAAAGAAAATTAAGGGAAAAATCCTCACTAGTTCCTTCAGACTCCATAACAACTCTCAACCTCCAGACTAATAGTATTACATCTAGAAACAGCCCAGCTCTCTGCCTCCCTGTCATGTTTCAGGTTCACCTTTGGTATTCAGACACTGACAGATTCCAGCCTTCTTTCCCTTTCTTATAAGAGTTCATTAAAAGCCTAACAAACACACTTAAGCTCTACCTGCAATAGGTCACCCTCTCTGCAAGTGCCATGCAAGCTTTTCCCTGCTCACCTAGCAGTCTACAAAACATGCCAGAGCTCACATTGAAAAGTCCCCAAATCCACCACACCAAACTTTGGTCCCTAACCCACATCCCTACACTGCCTTAACCTAAACAACTACCCTTTTACTATCACAATTTTAGGCAGGACATTACCCCAGGGATTGTACAACGCTCTTTGCCTATCTCCAGCATTACTTCAGGAAACTAATTAACCACAAGGTAAAGTTTGCAAGTCATTTCAGAAACATGTAAACTGGACCATTAAATATTTACAGAAGATGTTACATGGCTTTGCATGAAACTTGACAGCTCTGGAATGCTTATTTGAGGCATCTAGTCAGAGCCCGGGAAAAGAAGAGGAGAAGGGAAAAGACTTGAGTGGGAAGAAGGAAAGAATAGTTAATCCCTCTTCTCTCAAATGAGTTCTACAAAAAAAGCACACATTATGATAGACTTTTCCATGACTGCACACAGAGTTCCTGCATAAACGTCCTGGAAATAATCAGTGTAGTGCTTTTACAAGCATGCTCCTCACGTTTTATGCTTGGAGTCGCTTTCCCAGTCCTTCATTCCCCCCATGCATTAGACTTTAGCCTCCCTGTTAGTCTATTAGCTGCCACTTTGTTTAGGGAACACAGTTCCTTGCAGCCCAGGACAGAAAACAGAAGTCTAAAGAGCATCACAATCCCCCTACCTCCAATATTAATATGTTTCACAGCATCCACCTGATATATCAGGTCGCAAATGAATATGAACAGGAGCTAAAGCTTGTAAGGGTCTATGTTTTACTAAACATAAAAAGGAGTTTTGGTGACACCTCTATGATGGCAGTTTCTCTAATCAAAGCTGAATAAAATTACTCAGTTCTATGTTAAAGAACAAGATCCAGAAACAGTTTTACCAGATGTCTGCAGGCATAGGGGGGAAAAATAAAGACTTTTTAAATCTCTTCATAACAAATTTGCATATTTTCAATTTATGCATTGCCATTATCAGGATTTTGAGCCTTCAGAGCACAAGAAAACACCGTGAGGATAACAAAGCACTGGCACAGGCTTCCCAGGGACGTTGTGGAGTCTCCTTCCTCAGAGATACTCAAAAGCCATCTGGACATGGTCCTGGGCAACCAGACCCTAGATGGCCTCACTTGAGCAGGGGGTAGGACCAGATCCCTTCCAACCTCAGCTACTCTGAGATTTGGTGAACCTCTCACATTCTGTTTCTCACATTCTCTAGTTTCTCATTGTTCACACTGTCAGCAGCTTTAACAACTGAGCTGACCAGCTTTAACACTGCTTAGTAGCCTGTCTGTTAAGCACAAGAGTAGGGTCATGTAGTTAAACTCAGTGATTCAGTAGTTATTCACCTCAGTGATCTGAATCTGGTTATCTCAATTAAAAAGTAAGGAAGCAACATAAAGCTGTCTGGCTTGATGGTCTATCCAGTGGCCTGAAGCCCAGCAGGTACAACTAGTGAATAACACTGCTCCACAGCCTCTGCACAGGGCAATGTCTTCTGAAGTGGCTGTAGCCCAACCTCAGGTGTCCATGCAGAAACAAATGAGCTGCACTCCCTAAGGAGCAGAGGCTGCTGGGCAGGGGTTACTGCAAGAGGGATGGGGCTGCTGCAGCTGGCTCAGCCAGCTCTGGCCTAAGCACAGCCTGTGAGCTAATGTGAATTCCTTGGCTCAAAGCAAATACCTGAATTCTTTGGAAACCACAGGAATCCAGCACAGAAATGGTGAATATCCCAGAGGAGCCAGTGTCAATTAGGAAGCCAGGCTACTGAAGGAAGGCTGTCACAAGGCTGAGTGGTGTGAGTTCAGGTGGCAGCATGGCAGCTAGTGGCAGGTGCTGCAAAACCAGCAGTCTAACCCCAGAGCAAACACTTGTGTCCCACTGGAAAGCCCCTCCGAGCTGCTGCTCCTTGGGCCTTTTGCAAAAAGGTTTGGGTTTCAGATCAGTTTTGCTGCTTCTTTTTCTCTAATCTATTTTTCAAATTCAGTGTAAAACTGAATGACAAGTTCCTGATGGTCTACAACCCTTCCAGCTATTCAAGCTCAGAAATAGGGCTGTCTAAACGTGGTTTAGGAAAAAAAGCAGTCCATTGAAAAGTCTCCCCAAAACAAGGAGCCATTTCACTATGAATTCCCCATAGTATGTGTCAAGCCCTTATCATGCCTGCAGGCACCAAGCAGGAGAGGACCACCAGGCTCCCTTCCGTCACACAGAAGGAGGGGAAGTTAGACAGGAGAGAGAACGAGAAAAAAAAGGGAAGGCTCACAAACAGCACAAGCTATTCCTGGCCCTATGTTCTCTTCAGCTGTACTTCAGGCACAAGTCAGGCTTGTTATTCCCTACTTACATGACTTCCCCTCCAAAAACCAGCATAAGCCACCAATTCAGCAGTGGGCTCTAAGTGAAGCCTTGGGGCATAACTGGGCTTGGTAAGTCACCTTCAAAAGCATGTCAAAGTTTATAATTAAGACTGTAGTTTATTAACAATGTACCTCTTATTCAAACTAAGATCTAAAATATGTCAATAAATATATAACATTGCCTGTTTTGGAAATCTCAGCTAAATAAAACTACCAGTATTTTTAATGTATGATCAGATGACAGAGTTATACCCTTAGGCAAACCTGGACCAAGCTTGCCATGACCATCTCACTTTCCAAACCTATACCTTCAATGCAAAGGTCGCAGCTACAATTCTCCAGGCTGCGATCACAGACAACCAATCTAGATTATAATTGTCTTTTTCAGTACAAGGTTACTAGATATCTGCCAATTTAACAGATGTATGGCAGCACACTGTGTCTACTTTTTTTTTTAATATGTACTGGAAAAGTGTTCAACACACTTTTCAATCCAACAGGAGGATCTTAAGTCACCCAGTGCTGCTTTATGTCTTACACACAGCTTCAGTCTTGTTTCAAGCCTCAAGTAAGAGAAGAAAATTCTCACTCCACTCCCTCCAAACATATCACTGAATATCTCCAAATTAATCTATTAGCAGCGCTCCTTCTAAAGCTCTACCAGCACAAAATACGCAAGGAGTTTTGATAGAGTTCAAGGAAGTCATGACTAGAAAAGCTGTATTGTAACAAAAGATAAAAACACAGCACATTCACTGATACCACTCTTAATAACTCTCCAGAAGTCTGATAGTTGAATCTGTTCACTTGAGGCTCTGTCCCCTTATACAACTTACTCCACGTGAGTGGGATGGAAATAGCTGGAAAAGGAACCTACTCAACATCAGTGCTTCCTATGGTCTACTCAGTATTTTTTTAGAGTATAAACAGAAAAAAAACTAAACAAAAAACCCAAAAAACAAAACAAACAAAAAAACCCCATACAAACAAAAAAAACCCAACACAAACATTTTGAAGTCATTATCTGCCTGAAACACTGCATTTAAAAAAAAAATAATAGAGAGAACTTTGGCATGGGCAAACCAAATAGTTATTTAGTACTGCCAGAAAAACAGCTGAAGGCTTTGTTACACACATCTGGGTATATACCCTTCCTATCTCCTTCAGATGAAAACTGGAAATTGAAATAGAAGGTATAAAAATGTTTAATCCACAATCTCTTACTTCTCCTCAGCTCTGAAGCCGCAAATTCCACTCTAGATCATGTCATGACAAGCCTAGCTGTGCCAGAAGAAACAAGGAAATATCTAGTCAAACATCACAAATGTTTGTTATACCAAGTCTGTTCCTTGTAAAGATCATTACATCTTATGGTTTTCTCATTGCACTCCTCTTCTGGTAGAGGCCACCAAGTTTACCAAAATAGTCAGGTTCCTCCTGGAATATGCAAAGCATAACAATAGAGGAACATGACCCTTCAGACAGACTAAGAAAATGGGAAAAAAAATTAGAACACCAAGCTAGGTCATCCTTACTACACTGCAGAGACTATCTGCCTTCAGAAAGCAAATTCAAAACACAGAAATAACCATAGTACACCACTAGCACTAGCTGAGGTTCCAAACCCAGATTGCTTTGTTCTGCTGGTATTTTTCACCTTAGATTGCTTCTATACCACCTTTGATTCCAGACCCTAAATTACCTCCCAGTTGTCTGCTAGAAATGGTTTCTACCCTTAAGCAGCATGGGTTTTTTTTTTCTTTAAGCAAAATGTTAAAAGCAGCCTCTACTCCCCAAGGTTAAAACATTTCCCTCCCCCTGCAGAGCTAAACTTTTGTCCCAGCTTTAAACCAAAGCATTACACTATGTGAGGCAATACAATGGTCTCTCCCAGCACATAATTCACACTGTAAAATGAATGGCAAAACAGCTAAATAGGAAGCCATAACCCAGTAACTCCAGGTTCTTTACCTCTCACCAACTGAATCTGCAAATGCAGGGTATGGGGAAAACACAAATTGCTACAACTGAAGACCACTAGTGCCATCTGGAGGCCACACAGAACAGCCCACCTAAAGTTTTATCAGCCTCTGCTCACCTTGGGTGTTGCCCTCCAAAGAGAGCTTGCCAGCACTTGCAGAATGAACACACCAGCTGTACAGCCACAGTAGATGGGAAAAGCTTAAGGATAATTAAAGATACTGTCTGCAATAAACATACAGCTATCATGTGAAAGCATTCAACTGCAAGTCTTCAGCCATAGCTGACACTTCAGCTGAAATTGCTCAGTGGGCTGCTGAAGTTTAGTAACAGAACCAGAGTTACTCTCCAAAGCCCAGAGATATCTCCCTTGGAAGAGAGGTAACAGCTCATTATTTTCACTTTCTCTACATCTCTTCCATCGTTGTGCTGCTAGAGTGGACCATACCACAAAGCAGCATTAAGATACCTAGTGCCACATTTAGCCTCCAAATACTATCTACCTCTCACAGAAAGCTGAAGGATGGGATGCAATTTGAAAGAAAGGAGAACTTTAATTAGTAATACTGTGGTGTCCTGTGGATATATGTTCCTCTTGTCATGTGTCAAGACTAAGTGCACCAGATTTGATTATAACTTAAACAAATGGGATCTAAACACACAAAAAACTGCTAAGGATTTCAGAACACTAAAAAGTGATTTGCAAGTATTGCTGCTAGTTGGGCATGGAAGACAAGAGTCCAGAACTGCTGAGACTGGTGTTTCTGAATGCATATCCAGATATGCACTTTCACACTCTTACCCTCAAGCAAAATATATTACTCTACTGGCAAAAATGCACACTTATCCTCAGAGGAGAACACTTGTGTTTATACAGATGTATTTTTCCAGAAGTAAACTCCTTTGTTACAAGATAAGCAGAACCAGCTTTAAGATATTAATGATGGTGCAAATCCTATTTTTGAAGGCCTGAAATGTACTGCCCATTCTGAGAACATGCTGGAACTCTATGCTATCTTGTTTCCCTCTTCACTTTCCAAAAACATGCAATTACTAGCAGCAAACAATTTAGCTGCCAGCTCCCAAGAGAAAAGTCTTGTATGACTGGCATGTTTAAGGCTCCCTTTCTAAAGTGAAAATAGTTGTTAAGCTTTCCACTTATGAAGACGAGCTTCCCCTTTCTGCCTCCCTTTAGGGAAAAAATGCCTTCACATTATCTTTGCAGGCAGAGGTGCTTCACAACACACCTGAAGGGTGTTCATCAATTTAATGGATATTTCTTATCTGGTATCATTATTTATGTATTCTTTGGGATTCATTATCTTCTTGAGACAATGATAATTTGGATTCAGAATCTACCCAAGTCAGAGCCATGCCAGGCATAAACCCTAGAAATACTCTGAATAAATCAAAGTGCTTGTAAGAAAGATGCAGCATTATTTAAAACTGTTGCTGAAGACATTTGTGTGGTGCTCTTTTCTCAAACATCACTGCAATTAAAATTCTGATCTGTTGGGAACTCAGAGTGGTGATTCCTTCAAATCCATGAGTTATTACAGACAAATATTTTGCTAAAGTTCTGATACAAAGAAAAACAGGTATTTTTGGTAGATGAGTATTGATCCTAGGTGTCTTTCACAACTTACATGCAAAGAAAAATTGTTATCTTGCGGGTAAAAACAGTGAACTAGCTAAAACCACTCAGCAGATACCGCAGAAAATACAAATGCTGACCTAAAATTTAGAAGAGTCATTGAAATGAATGAGTCACTGAGCTCATTCATTAACAGGTCTCCAAGTACCTTTTTTAGGATAAATTTGAGAAAGTTTGGATTCCCCTTTCCCTCGGAGAATGGAGAAGAGGCACAAAGGTATCAGCAATCCCAGGTTTCAAGAACAACTCAGCCTTGAGAATGAATATGCCAATGACAATCTGTTTGGCCATTCAACCCTTGAGAGCTGAAAATTTGCTTTATTATTATATATAAAAACAATAAAATCCCTCACTCAATATCCTATAATCTATATGAAGAAACCTGATAGGACACAGCATGATGAAGTATCATCTACTTAAACTCTGCAGAATTCCCTAATTGGCACTTTTCCTCATTTTACTATTGTTTCCAAAGTAGAAAGGCAAGCCAAGAAATGTCTGAATCACCAAGTGCAGGTATACCAAAAAATGAAGACTTCTCCCATACCTGGCCAAGCCTTCCTCGTAGAGATAGACGACAAGCGGATCATAGGATGTAACCAGAACATAGAGACGCACATCGAACTTGAAATCTGAAATACAGCTGCCAAGAGTCAGTGACTGCAAATATCTTTCAGACATCATAACTAGTTGAGGAATTTCAACAGACTCTGAGAGTAATAAACTGTTACCTGCTGCTGACATAGGTGCCTGAACCTATCCCAGTTGTAAAGCTTCCAGGTTTTAATGAATTCTCTAGTTACATTTGTCTGATGCTAGACCACTCAATTATTCAACTAAACTTCTCTAAAGGTTGCAGAGATCCTCAGATGCAGGGTTGGGGGAAGGGAGAAAAGCAATTCCTAAGCACACTCACCATCTATGAGCAAGGGATTGCTGATGTAACGAGACACCAAAATATTGTCTTCCACTACAATTTGGTTTGGCTGCAAAAGAACAGAGAATTTAAGAGTGAAAAAAACAGCACATGTAAGGAATAAGAAGAAATTAGATCAAATCCACCATTTTTTCCTGCCTTTCCCTCCTAAAGCCACTCTGTACCAGTAACTATGTCTGGGGAAAGAAGAAATAAAACCAAAATGAAAAAATATAACTGTTATAGCATATGCCACAGTTGGGATGGCAACCATACACAAGAGTATCACCATACAGAATCAGAAGGCTTCAACCTATACAGAGTAACACCATATCACATCAGAAGGCTTCAGGCATCTGTCCTTGTTCTTTAGCCCAACCTTTTATACCCCTCATGTTCATGCACTGCACCTGTGTGCCCTCTGTTCCCTTTGATGATTGGTCAGTGCACCTGGGCACTCCATGGCTCATTGCTGTCAATGCTGTTCACCTGCTTTTCACAGCTGTACCCATTGGGGATGAGGCTCAGCCCCAGCCCCACTCCCAATCACCACAAACTGTGTGACACATAACTGTCAGTCACAATACATTTAAGGTAAATAGATCCTAAAGAGAATGATTACATTGCCAAAAACCCTGATCATTGAATTTTCCAATAAAATACTCAGAATAACATACAGATTTAACAGCCACATGGCAATGATGTAAAATAGGCAGAGAAAAAAACCACCCACATCTAAGAAGTAACTGTTACTCTTTGCTTCTCGAGGGTTCAACCAAACACATGGAAAAGGGGTTTAGAAGACCCAGGATGGAGTATGTAACTACAGATGGTGAGGAAGTCACAAGTGAAGAAAACTACTCAACTTGTGATCTTTATAAGTACATCCTGGGCTGGTATCCAACCTTTTTGCCTACCTTCTACTGAGTCTCAGTTCACAGCAGGAGCTCCCATACCCAAAAGAAGCTACACTTGTATGTAAGAGCAGAAAGCTCAAACTATGACAAATACACATCATAAAGTTACGGGATCTGTTAAAAAGCTTTTACTTTTTCCTATATGCAAGGCTCTCTTGTAACCAGTTTTCTGCACAACACTTTCTGGCCTTCAGTTTGCAAAAGAGGCAAGAGAATCACAGGATTCTGCCTTTATTCAATTTTGCATCTATTCAGCCACAACACCAGCACCATGAGCAGAAAATCTAAGCATATAAAATGGTTATATAGAATGTGAGAGAACAAGATCAACTTCCTTCAGAATACCACATAAAAGTGACACACTGTTCTATATGGATCAGGGAAATGCAAAGGTTTGTTATTTGTTTGGAGAGATTATTGTTTTCAAAATCTTTTGTGATGAGATTCTGAAAGACACTCTTTTAATAGCATCACACTGAAGGAAACTGGCCTGTGGGCCAAACTAGCTGCAATGTTTCTCAAACAGAAATACACAAAGGGATATTGGTCCCAGAAGGGTATTTTCCCCAGGTCATGGCCAACTGCCACGTGAGCCTGAGCTCATTCCTCCCTTTCAAGCAAAGAAAAAACTGAGTGTAGCTCTGGAAATACTTACCTCATACACTTGGCAAATTGCTCCCTTATTTTATGGGAAATGATCCAAGTAGAGAACAGATGAGGCAGCATGACCCCTTCAGTGCAGGGAAGGCTAAAGGGGTTTGAATGAGTGAAAACAAAATGACTCAACAGTCATTTTGCTGTTGAGTATATTTATTGGAATCCCCTCATGTGTTTGGCTCCAGTTCAGATGAATTTGTTACCTATGACAACCTAACTCCCTGCAAAGCCCACAAAGAGCAAAAGGCACTACAACCTGCACATTGATTTCAAAGAACTATCCCCATTACATCTCAGGAAGGACACACTGGCCTTTAGACAACATAGCTCTAAGACTGATACACTTCCTACTCTATCAAGACTCATTTAAACTGCTCTTTTCCATGGGGAAGTGTGAGACAAGGGGTCTGTTTGACGACTGTTTAGGTCACACAGGGAAATAACTAAGGAGAGTTCTGGAAATCTCCACAAGGTCAGCCTACTGTCAGCCTACAAAGACAGCATGAAGCAGCACAGCTTCCCAAACTGTCTCAGGGAGTATAAACTTGCTCCTAATAAGCTAAGACTCGAAGGCAGATTGCAAGATGAGCACAGCATACAAAGAGATAGACTGCTTTTGGTTACACAGCACAGGCCCAGGCAGGCCTCCCAAGCAGCTCAGGGCTGTTGAACTGCTCACCAATATATGGCTGAAATTGAGAGTAAGGCCAGTGTGAAGTTAGATGCCTCCATGCCTCTTGCCTGGAAGCCAACATAGTTTTGAAGACACTTACTAAAGAGCAGTCCTTTTAATGAACACTTACATTATTTATCAGGTAGACACCTCGACCTCTGGAAGAGGCCACAGGCTTCACTATCCACGGGCCTCTGTCCTTAGAATAGGTATCTGGTTAAAAGAAAATAGCACAAGTTTGCAACATTTTCCATTTTGCTTATTATCAGGGGAGCAAGAATCAAGAATGTTGCCTACAGTAAACACTTTAGAGAACTCCACAAGGAGATCAAAGTCTGCTTTTCCGATGTGCTATTTCACCCCTTTGAAATCACTGCAATTATTACAGCCCATCCCTGAAGGCCCCCTCGCTGCTCTGACAGATTCATTCTTCTGCCCTGTGCCTAGTTTTGGCACTTCTCACTTCAGTACTCCCAGGCATTAAGCAGCGATATTGTGAAGCTGATCATCAACAACACTACGCACATAAAAATTCTGGAGTCTTAACACCACATCAGCTTTTTGAAAACTTACACAGGCATGGAGTAAACAGCAGATTAGAAGTTACATTAAAAAATCATGTGGATCTTTTCTACTGTCTTCCCATCTTCCTCTAAGTTTGTTACCTTAACCACTGGCATGATCAAAAGGCTAGGATATTAAAAATAATTCCCTTCCCCCCCACATCCCATTATTTTGTTTTATATCTGGGCATCATCAGCCATTCACTTACTGCAGAAGTCCTGGTACTCTGTCGGGAGGATAAAGGTCTGAGGCAAGATATGGAACGTCTTGAACCCATGGGTCATCTGCATTCGACAGACATTCTTGTACAGTCTGTCCTTCCGTGTCAGTTCATATGACCTGGAGTCCCAGAACAAGAGACCATATCTATTTATTCCCTGACATTACAGCAACCCTTTGTCCTAGCTACTGAAGTATCTGTAGCTTTGTTAGATGTCTAAACTCTAACCTGTCAGATGTCTAAACCCTAACTGACTCTCAAGCTTTACTGCCTCCACCTTACGGATGTATTAATATCGTTTGTGGCACTTCTTGCAATTCCCAAGGCAGACTGAAGCACAGCAATCTGTAACACTGTTATAACAGTGGTTACAAACTTTAGCTGGGTACATAGGACCACCCCTCTAACTAAAAACTAAAGACACAAATAATTTATCATCAAATAAAGAAAATAAAATTTAAAATCCAATATTTGGGCTACAGACAATATTTTCATTGATATACTATTCCCTGAAAACCCCGAAGATCATTAAGAACAAAGACAGCATGTGGCACTGGCCCAGTCTATTGCGATTTTACAGTACCATCTATGCTCTATTTTTTAGGGGGTATCTACATTCAGATTTTTGCAAATCAACACAATGAAGTTCAACAAACATGGTATCAAGGCCTTACCTAGGGAAATGGTTGACTTTCTGAACATCTGTAAGGGAACGCAGCAAGCAGGGCTTCAAGTGCGATCCTGTCCACATGAGATTATAGTCACTGCTATTAGGGTGAACCTGAAAAGCAACAAAAAAAAACACCACATACAAATACAATGAACTAAAGAAAAGCAACACCACTTTGTCCCTAGATCTACAAGGCCAAAGCAACTCTAGTCTAAGACAGTCTCCTCTACTATCTCTAATAGAAGGGCAACACCAGCCAAACTGCTACCCTAAGGTATTCCCATGCTGGGAAATAACCATATCAAATTTTTTAAACAAAGTCGTGATACTTATTTTTATAGATGGCTTAAACACAGTTTGTAAAGCATTTTAAATCTCTTCAGGAAATTGTCAGGTCAGTTCCTTAAGTTGCTGTTATTCCGAAAAAATCAACCCTACACATCTCTCAAATTGTCATTAACTGCATACAGGACAATCTTAAGAGCAAGACAGGTGCTAGAACAGAAGCATGAAATACTACATCAATACTTCTGAGAGCTTGTAAAGGCTGAGAAATTAAATACTTCAGATCTTCCCAAGGGTGTGATGCTTTAAAAGCAAAAAGAAAAAAACATATGACCAAACTTCAGCATTCCTTTTCCCCTATTTTTGAAGGCTTAAGACTAATGGGTTCTCCTTTGAGGGAGTAAAATGACATGTTTTCAGTCTGACTAGCAGAGTACATTAAAACACAAACCTCAAGGAAGGCCACAGCAAATTCCTGGTTCTAACTCTGCAGAGTTAAAAAAAAAAAAAAAAAAAAAAACACAGAAACAACACACAAAAAATCCAAAAACATTATCATCATCTCTCAGCCCAGCAGAAAATCAGACAGAAGTTTGTTGCACTCACCTCATGGAACCCATGGGCAGTGAGAATGCTCCGAACCAGCCGGCTGTCTGTCCGCACAATCTTATAGGACATGTGGAAGCGCTCTGAGAGGAGGCAAAGAGACACGGGATTAGAGTCTGCCCCTGGAAGAATAAACCAAAGTCATGCTACCAAAGAAAAGGACTCAGACAGTACAGCTGCACTTAATTCACAGAGAGTAGCAGCACATAACAGGCAAAGGGAGATAGGAAATACCAACATCACTGAACTGACTTATATCAATCCTTAGCTATAATATAGTAGCATCACAGAAGCCCATCATATAAAAATAAAGCACAGGACAGCCTAACAAATACCCAGATTTTTTTTTAATGTTCCATTATATAGGCTGCTTTATAACATTTCAAACATGATTTCAGCTTTCTTCTCTATCCAATATTGGTATTTCTAGCTAAAAGTAATTATGCCTAATGCCCCTCATTGATATGGCTTGCTTATGTGATCACTTTTTAGATCCTGAAAACCCAAAATAAAGCACTGAATTTTTGTTTACATCTCGTTCACCAGTACCAATCTTCCAACAAATAACTGCAAACACAATAAGAAATAAAGTAAATAGTACAAGGAAATAAAAACTCACTACGAAAGTAGAAAGTCATAAAAACAAAGGCAATAAGCAGCCCTGGGGTATAAGATAAACCAAAAGCAAGTAGGAAGACAAGAGGTCAGTTGTAATATAAAAGGATGTGACAATCCAAAAAAAGAATTCAAAGACAGTAGAGAAAGAAATTGCATGCTACAATACAGAACTGCCTAGAAAAGGCAGTTTACAAATGTATTCAAACTGAGAATAAAAAGGTGAAGATTAGCTTAAACTTCAGCTATCAACTATCAACAACTATCAATCAACTATCAACAAAAGTAAATCAAAGAAACAAGAAGTATCATAATCAGGAATGAGATAATGCTGGAGGAAGCTTAACAAGTTGCACTATTCAGCAGTAAACTTGTTAAACCGTGTGAGAAAAAGCAGAAGAGACCCCACGCGCCTGTAAAAATGTGAGTTACAATTACCATCAGCTTCTGGCACCATCCAACTATGTCTGTAACTCACATGAAAAGGATCAGGAGTTTCCACATATAAACCACCTTCTCCACCCCTTACCCCAGTGAGCCAGAAGCATTTCTGCTTGGATAGGATATTAGAAACAAAAGCACCAATTACCTAAGAAAGGAAAAAGCAAGAGAAAAAAGAAGTGTCAGCACCTTCACAAAAGGAAGCTGAGTACATTTTAGCTTTTCTCCAACTCAGCATATCCAGAACAAGCTCCCAGCTGTACACACCCACAAGTACTAATTTTTCAAATCCAAAGTGACTGTTTATAACAACCCAGCCTCTTTAGAGGCTCTCCCTTATTTGACACTAGACAGGTTTGGTCTCCCAACTCAAGCGCTGCCAGCAGCCACTTTGTTTATGGCCTTCTAGGGGGTGTGAGGCTGTAGATTCAGATTTGTTACTACAGCTTATTTTTGTTCAACTGTGGGGCTGGCTGCTTTTCCCAGTGAAATGCTCTCAAAAGTCACTGCAATGATTGATTTTAAGATCTTAGCTATGGTGAATTTGTATTCTGGTTCTAAGTTCTAGCATGGCCTCCAACTTCAATTTGCAAGCAGACAGTTCCAACTCAAAACACATCGGGGCCCAGTGGAGGGACAGACACTTATCACAGTCAAAAGACATTATAAGCATTCACCAACAGATTAAGCATTTCTAAATGTCTCAGTGGTCAGAGACTAGAGAGGATTCTAATTTCTTTCCTACTATGTCCTCTTCCTACCACAAAGTGAAGGGAACATCAAGTAAGAGACTTTCACCTCATGCCTTCAAGCCAAAAGCTGGCATATAGTAGCACCCACCTCCAATTAGACGGAGGTAGCTGTCCTTAGCCAGAATGGCTTCAGCATGAAACACCAAGACAGGGACCCGCCTGCAGCCACCACCTGTCCACTTGATACATGGATGACCCCTGAAACGACAAGACAGTCAGTATAAGCAACTGCTGGGCCTCATACATGCAGCAGTTAGTTACAACAATGACACAGCAATTCTCCATACTTACCCACCTAGCTGTGGACAGGACATAAGCAAACACACTGGGGAAAATAGTGGAAGATTAGTGAGAACTGTAAATATGCCTAAGTGACTTACAGCTTGATTGTAGAAAAATACATATGACATATTAACTGTTGTCTTTGTGTGTTTCTCAAGTAGAACATCTGAAGTCAGATAGCACAGAACTGCATAGACTTGAAGGCACTCTATCGAACCTGCTTGAGACTCCTGCCCTACAGTGGGAAAGGTCAAAGCACAGTGGTAAAATACACCTGCAAGAATCCCTGAAAAACAAGCAGCAGCTTCAGTGATTCTCTAGCAAGGACCACAGTGACTGCCTCTGCTTGCTGCTTTGAGGATCCCCCAGTGAGCTAGGTAACGAAAAGAAATTTACTCTTTGCATTTCAGACGCAGTTTTGTGGTTGTCCCTAAGCCCTGCCTGTGCTGACTCAACACACACACACGCTAAGCATATGTGGTGGTTCCAGGTTGCACCCTGGCTAGACGCCAGGCACCCAACCAAGCTGCTTCATCATTCCCTTCCACAGCTGGAGAGGTGAGAAAAAATTTACCAAAAGACTCGTGAGTTACGGGCAGGGAGGGATCACTCACCAATTACAGTCACAGGCAAAAGAGACTCAACTTGTGGAAACTAATTGAACTTGCTACCAATCTAAATCAGAGCAGGATAATGAGAAGTCTTAAAAACACCTTCCCCTACCCCTCCCTCCTTCCCAGGATTAACTTCATTCCTGAATCTCTACCTCCTTCCCCTCAGCAGTGCAGGGAAATGTGGAATGGGGGTTCCAGCCAGCTCATCACATGTTGTTTCTGCCATTGCTTCCTCCTCAGGGAGAGTCCATACCCTGCTCCAGCATGCGGTCCCTCCCACAGCAGACAGTCCATCCCAAACTTCTCAATGTGAATCCTGTCCACAGGCTACAGTTCTTCATGAACTGCTCCAGCATGTGTCCCTTTCCACAGGGTGCAGTACCTAAAGAAAAGGCTGCTCCAGCATGGGTTCCCTACGGGGTTACAAGTTCCGTCAACAATTTGCTCCAGGGTGGGCTCCTCTCTCCTTGGGTCTGGAGGTCCCTCCCAGGAACCTGTTCCAGCACAGGCTTTCCATGGGATCCCAACCTTCTTTTGAGCATACACCTGCTTCAGTGTGGGGCTCCTCCACAAGCTGTAAGTGGATCTCTGCACTCCCACAGATATTCATGAACTGCAGGGCACAGCTACCTCACCATGGTCTTCACCACAGACTGCACGGAATGCCATCTCTGGCACCTGGAGCACCTCCTTGCCCTCTGACCTTGGTGGCTGCAGAGCTCTTCCGGTCACATATTCTCACTCCTCTCTACTCTGAGCAATATTACCCCAATACAATAACATTCTTCTCTCTTCATAGATATGTTATCACAGTGGTGATACTACCATCATTCCTGGGCTCCATCTTGACTAGTGGTGGGTCTATATTGGAGCACTGGCTCTGTCAGACATGGAGGAAGCTTCTAGCAACTTCTCAAAGAACCCACCACCATAGCCCTCCCACTACCAAAACCTGGCCACACAAATGCAATACAGCACTCTTGGTACTCAGCTATAAAGGGAATCTTCCAGATCACCCTCTTTCTGAGTTGGTCTTGCCAGCCCGAGCTCTGTTTAATCCTGTTTAGGTCTGTATTTATTTTAGCGGGTATAATTTAGGAGAGGCCTCATGAGCTTTCACAGCTACAGTTCTCTGAATTTATAGCCTGAAAACAAGATCTATAATTCATGATAAACCACAATTGCTGGTATCCACACAACCAGACCTTGCAATGTAGTTCCAGCCTCCAATTTTAGAACTGCAGATCAGTGCAGTCAGACTGGCTGTAATATTGGAGTCTGAAGTACACAAAGAAAGCAGTAATGCAGAGTTTGAGAGACTAGAGGAGACTTAGCTCAACACAATGGATAAAGCTGTGTATTCCTCCCTTTCAAGTCCTGTCAGATACGGTGGAACACAAGGCCAGAATTCAAGAATGATGCCCCCCAGTGCACCACTTAAGCTACAGGCTCTGAGTTGCAGTGATCAGTTCTGTACCAAACAACAAGACTACACTGGAAAACACCATCTCCTCAGAGGAATTAAGGACACACCAAAAAAAAATTAAGACCTGTTCTATCAAATTCTAGGCTCACACACAAAAAAACTGTCAACCTCCCTAAGCAAATAAAACTATGGCTGTTTATTACCACTGCACAAGGAAATTAAAAACATGAAAAAGTTAACAGAAAACAGAGACTGAGGGGTTTGAGAGACATCTCTATGCTAACAAGAAGAAATACAAAGACTGACAAAGATATACAACAGCATTTGTCTGTAGAATATGAAAAATCATTGTCTGCCAAAGGTTTGGAGAAGCTATACAAGACAAAACACCTCCAACATCTAGAACAAAGGAATAGAAGAGCAACTTTCTGATGCCCTGACAAGGGCTCTTAAGGGTAGCCTTGGTCCTCTTAACAAAGCTACTACCATTTTCACCAGACAAATTAACTTCACAGCACTCCTACCTGCTTCTACTACCTCTAAAAACAATTTTAAAAAATCTACAACTGGGGTGTAATTAGCTATTCAGATTGGAGGGACCCAAGAAACTTCCAGAATTTACACTACAGGCCAGAGCCTTATGTAAGTGGAAAATGAGCTGAGGCAACAGGACAGGAGTTTATACTAAGCCTGTCCTGAGGATTTGCAGCAAGGCTCAATCCTCCAGGTGACAGTCATTCATTCCTAGCATGACCCCTGGTCACTTGATGCAGACATACTGTCACAGCTACATTCCAGGTGAACCTAGCTCTGGACCTTTCCCTCCATGAGGATCTAGCAAACCCAAGCCAACCACTTGCTAAGAAGCAACATTCCTCTAAACGTCTTAAGTCGCTGTAGTCTGCAGCTGAGCTCTCAGTCACAATGTGCATCCAAAAATCCCTAACAGGACACAGTGAAGTAGGTCCAGGTGAAACAAAAGTGATTCTGCTATGGGAAAGAATAAGGGAGCAATTCCTACAAAAGCAAAGCTAAAAGAAGTTACTAAACAAATATGGAACAAACATTATGACTTGTGACTAGTAAGAAATATGAAGTCTAATAGTTATCAAAAGACAGTTTTATAAGGATATAAAACATCGTGTAATAATTTACTGCACAGCAGATTTCTAATCTCTGCAGCAGTAAAAACTAAAATAAAAACTAAAAAAAACCCACACAAACTTCTGCCCCCAGAAAACCACACATATGAAAAAAAAAAAAAAGGCACAGATATAATCAAAACATTTCCGTTTTAGGAACATGACAGAAAGAAATCCATGAAACTATGGACTTCAGAGCAGCCAAAGAAAAGCTGCACATCCAACCCTGATGAATGTGGTTGTCTTTTAGGCTGCAGATATAGACAGCCTGCTCATAGGCTTAAGGCCCAAACAAATCATCTTCCACTTCATAGATAGGAGGGTAAGGAATGCATCTGTCTTTTCAAACTACTACAGATCCACCAGAAAGCACAGGGACGTAGAAACAGTTCAGAGGATTTTTTCCTACTTACTCCAGTCCATCTACAGGATCTTCTTCCTCCTCTGAGGATGAGCCAGTTTCCTCCAGATCTTTAGCCATCCCAGCCGGCATTTCCTTTGGGAGTTTTCATACAGCCCAGTCCTAGTTGCAAGAGCAGTTACCTGCAATAAGGATTAAAAACAGGAATGAATAGCTGAGCAGGACAGCGAGAGCTATCAGGTAACACCTCCTGTATTTCTCACAATACTATCAACAAGTCTGTTAAACATTTGTGATCTGTTAAGCATCACCTCCGAGCCGCGAGCGCGGAAAGCAGCATCACCTTCCAGCAGATTATCCCGCACCGCCCGTGAGAACCACTCGGGCACTTACCGGTAACGCGCGTCCCTGCC